>CM067173.1:81632864-81866230 GCA_034093135.1 Erigeron breviscapus | reverse complement strand
GTGGTGGTGTGATATGTGCAATTTAGTGCTTTCGGTTAGTGATTATTTGACCCGAAAAGGTGGTTTCTGAGCTTGTTGTTGTCATGAACCAATAGATCTGAGTTTTGTGCTTTTATTTCAACATTTTTCCAGTAGGTTTATCATATTTTCTTGGTCATAAGATTATGGTGCATGTGTGTGCTCAAAATGCATTTTTGCGTGTTTTCGGTTTGTGATTTCTAGCTTATTTTAACATGTTTTGATTCAAGCTTTATATCCTTGATATTTTATCAATTTTTCCAGAATATTAACACTAATATTAACATATTTTTCAATTATAACAAGTCCATATCCATCTCATAATCCAACAAAAGATCCAACTTTCTTAAATCTAGCATATATGCATTCAAATCAACACTTTTCACTATCAACTTTTATAGATCTAGCTTCCAACAATATAAAAACATCTTTTATATGAAAAATCTCAGAATATACTCTTCAAAAATATACAAAACATATAGATCTATCAACAAGAAAGTCACTTTAAAAGCTACGAATCTATAACCACGCTTTTGGGTCTTAAACTTGTTGAATCCTTGGATCTTTCTTATTAGATTCGACATGCATGAGCATGGAAAGAAAGATCCTATCAACTTTGCCCTCATTAAGTGTATATTACAAAGAAAACAAGAAGAAAGTATGGGTTTTTGATAAAACCTTTGAATATAAACAAAACAAGATTAGATCTAGTGAAAAGGATGAAGATTATACCCTCTTGAACTTGATTTTGGATGATGAAATAGGGCAGATTTTCGTGGCCCTTGAACCCTCAAATAACCCTTAATCTAAGCCTCAAATAACCCTTGAACCTTGCTTGTATTAACCCTTTATCAATCTAACTTAAAACCCTTATTATTAGTAAGTGTCTACTTGATTTTTGATGGTGTTTCTTCTTGGTTCTTGATGTGGCCGAAAATAATAAGAAAAGAGAGAAAAGAAGAGTTTTCTTGAGAGAGAAATGAGTTGTGTGTGAAGAGTGTAAGTGAGTTGTGTTGGGAGTATAAGGTAGGTTAAATGTTGATTGGTGAATGTGTATGGGGAAAGGGGGGAGGGCCGGCCTCAAAGAGGGTATGGGAAGGGTTTGGTATCTTTTTTTTTTTTTTTTAAAATGTGTATAGGGTTGTCCTCTCTGTTTTCCGTGTCTGTCTCTGTCTTTCTGTCTGCCTTGTCCGGTTCCTTGTCTCGCTTGGTGTCTACTGTTAGTGGGTGGGGCGAACAGGTGTATGTGAGGTATAGAGGCCAGTGGAGGGGGTGTCACAGGACAAGGTTGTAGTTCGGGGAGGGGGGGACATAAGTCCAGAAGGGATAAACGTATTTATTTCAAGCATACAAATATATACTTGTTGCTATTTAACCATTTTTATGCACATATTAGTTTATAATTATACTTTGAGATGGAAATCTTTATTCTCATGTCATATTTACTTAAATTGGTTTGATGATTGATTTGTTGGACATTTATAAGGATTTTTGATGGTTATCTCAACTTGTGAGACTTACATTATTATTTAGATAATCCGATTGATCATAAATAAATTTTTTGTTCGATGGTACTTTATAATTCATATTTAGAATTGAACAATAGCTTTAGATTGCTAGCTTAGGGGCATTATCTACTAGCTTTAAGTATAACTATGGCTTGCGAGATCATAGGCAACATAACTAGCTCATATATGATATTTAAAAAAGTAGGGTTGTTACATCCTTACCCCCTTAGAAGAATTCCGTCTCGGAATTTGAATTTGCTTAGGGAGTAAGTACGGGTATTTCTCGCGTATAAAGTCCTCGCGCTCCCATGTAAACTCTGGTCCGCGTTTCGTGTCCCATCTAACTTTAACAATAGGGATCTTGCTCCTCTTTAGGCGTTTCTCATCGCGATCGAGAACTTCTATTGGCTCCTCACGAAATTGGAGCTTATCCTCCACACGTAGTTCTTCAAGTGGGACCACTTTCGAATCATCCGCCACACATTTCTTCAAGTTCGACACATGGAATGTGTCATGAACATCTCCCACTTCTTGGGGTAATTTCAACTTATAGGCTACGGGGCCTATTCTAGCAACAATTTCAAATGGCCCAATGTATCGGGGGCTCAACTTTCCTCTTTTTCCGAACCTTACGGTTCCCTTCCATGGCGACACCTTTAATAGTACTTTGTCGCCAACCTCAAATTCTAGGGGCTTCCTCCTTTTATCCGCATAACTCTTTTGCCGATCTCTCGCGTCTTTAAGCTTTTCTTTAATGATCGCCACTTTGTCCGTTGTCTCTTGGACAAAATCAACGGTAGCTAGGCTTCTCTCGCCCGCCTCTATCCAACACATGGGTGATCTACATTTACGCCCGTATAGAGCTTCAAACGACGCACATTGTATGCTAGAGTGATAACTATTGTTGTAAGTAAATTCTGCGTATGGCAAGTGTTCATCCCAACTTCCACTAAATTCTAATGCGCAAGCTCTTAGCATATCCTCCAATGTTTGTATTGTACGCTCACTTTGCCCATCCGTTTGTGGGTGGTAAGCCGTGCTTAATGATAACGTAGTGCCCATTGCTTCTTGCACAAGACCCCAGAAACGTGAGGTAAACCTACCATCCCTATCGGATATGATGGACAGAGGTACACCATGCAATGTCACAATCTTTTCAACGTACAAATGTGCTAAACGTTCAGTGTTCCAGTCTTCTTTGATGGGGATGAAATGGGCTGATTTCGTAAGACGATCAACAATCACCCATATAGCATCATGACCTTTCTTTGTCCGAGGCAATTTCGTTACTAGGTCCATTGCTATTTGCTCCCACTTCCACTCGGGTGTTTCCGGCTGCTTTAAAAGTCCAGCTGGCTTTTGGTGCTCAGCTTTAACCATCGCACAAGTCATGCATCGGCTCACATATAGTGCTACATCACCTTTCATCCCAGGCCACCAAAAATCCCTTTTTAGACCTTGGTACACCTTGTCCGCTCCTGGATGAATCGAGTATTTTGAATTGTGAGCTTCGTTCATTAACACCTCTCTCAGCCCGTTGATATTTGGGACCCAAGCTCTTCCCTTGAAATACAAGATGCCTTCGTCATCCCTATCGAACCTTGTTTCTACTCCACTCAATGCCTCTTCTTCAATGTTCTTCCCTTCAAAAGCTTTGGCTTGATCTTCTAAGAATCTGTCCCTTAGAGACATTTTCACCTGTAAGTGATAAATTCTAGTCTTCGACACCCTAGTGCTCACCTTCCTACTAAGGGCGTCAGCAACAACATTTGCCTTTCCTGGGTGGTACTTAATTCGCACTCGTAATCGTTAAGTAGCTCCATCCACCTTCTTTGCCTCATGTTTAACATCTTCTGATCGAAGATGTGTTGTAAGCTCTTGTGATCGGTAAATATGGTGCACTTGGTTCCATAAAGATAATGTCGCCATATCTTCAAGGCAAACACTACGGCTCCTAGCTCCAAATCGTGTGTTGAATAATTCTTCTCATGTGGCTTCAATTGCCTGGATGCGTACGCAATAACCTTGTCTCTTTGCATTAGTACGCACCCTAGCCCTTTATTTGACGCATCACAATATACCACAAATCCTTCCATTCCATCCGGCAACGCTAGTATTGGTGCTTCACACAACATGTCCTTAAGCGTTTGAAACGCTTGCTCTTGTTCTTCACCCCATTCGAACTCTCTTGCCTTTTGGGTTAATTGGGTTAAAGGTACCGCAATCTTAGAAAATCCCTGAATGAACCTCCTATAATAACCCGCCAAACCTAGGAAGCTACGCACTTCCGTTGGTGTCTTGGGTGTCTCCCATTTCTTGATTGCCTCTATCTTAGACGGATCTACATGAATCCCTTCTTCGTTCACAACGTGTCCCAGAAATTGGACTTGACGGAGCCAAAATTCACACTTAGAAAACTTCGCATATAGCTTCTCGTCCCTAAGTAGCTGCAAGATTATCCTCAGGTGCTTCTCGTGCTCCTCCTTGCTTCTAGAGTATATCAGAATGTCATCGATGAACACTATGACGAACTTATCCAAGTATGGCCTGCAGATCCTATTCATTAGGTCCATGAAAACGGCTGGTGCATTTGTGAGACCAAAGGGCATCACTAGGAACTCATAGTGCCCATAGCGAGTTCTGAAAGCCGTTTTAGGTACATCTTCTTCTCGTACCCTCAACTGATGATAGCCGGACCTAAGGTCAATTTTCGAGAAATGCGACGCTCCTTGCAGTTGGTCGAACAAATCGTCTATTCGCGGCAGCGGGTATCTATTCTTGATCGTCAATTTATTCAACTCTCTATAGTCGATGCACATTCTCAAAGATCCATCCTTCTTCTTGACAAAGAGAATCGGTGCACCCCAGGGCGAAGAACTAGGTTGGATTAAACCTTTATCAAGCAATTCTTGCAATTTCTCCGAGAGTTCTCGCATTTCGGAGGGCGCTAGTCTGTATGGTGCCCTAGCCACGGGGGCTGCCCCGGGAACTAAATCGATAGTAAACTCTACTTGCCTTGCTGGGGGAAGTCCAGGTAGTTCGTCCGGAAACACATCTAGAAAATCTCTAACCACAGCTACCTTGAGAGGATCCTTATCTTTCACTCGCTTATCCACTACTTGTGCCAAGTATGTGTGATATTCCTTCCGTAGGTACTTCCTCACCTTCATGGACGACACCAACTTAGGTTGGACTCCCGCCTTATGGCCTTGAACTATTAGCACCTCACCGCTATCTAAGGGAATCTTAATGATCCTTTCATGGCAAAGTATTTCAGCACGCATTTTCGACAACCAATCCATTCCTACTATCACATCAAAACTTCCTATTTCTATGGAATCAAGTCTATACTATAGTCCTTCTCATCTAAAGTTAACTTACAATCAGCAATAATTTCCTTAGCCTTATACTCGTTTCCATTAGCATATTCAACATAATAAGTTTCCTCCAGTTCACTAGGTTTCTTATCAATCAGTTCTTTAAATTCAAAGGAAATAAAACTTCTTTCGGCTCCAGAATCAAACAACATAGATGCATAAACATTATTTATTGGAAACGTACCTACGATGACATTAGGGTCATCACGTGCCTCATTCGCTCCCATGGCATACACCCTTCCTCGGGCTTGACCTCCTTGATTGCCACGATTTCCTTGGTTAACGTTGTTGCCTTGATTCCCAATATTATCTTGATTCCCAACATTTCCTCGGTTGACTTGGTTTCCATTGTTTCCTCGGTTTGCTTGGTTCCCGCGATTCCCAACATTCCTAAAGTTGCCACGGTTACCATTTCCATTTCCACGGTTGCCTTGTGCTCTCCTCAACCTAGGACAAGCATTTCTCCAATGATCCGTACTTCCACATTCGTGACATCCTCCTCGTTGTCCTTCATTCCTTGGCCCGCTTCGGCAGTGAGTAGCAAGGTGACCCATGCGGTTGCAAGTTGTGCAACGCTTGCATTCACCCAAGTGACTATAACCACATCGGTTGCACCTTGGGGGCATGCCACGATATGGATTGGGGTTAGCATCCACAACCCCATAGTTTCTCACAATCTTTTGCCTCTTGTCCGGCCCATTCCCTTTTCGATCACCAAACCGATTTCCTCCACCTTGTCTCGAACTTGATTCACCTCTTGTATACTTCCCACGCCTAACCAAATCGTTCACTAGCCTGGTTGCCAAGCTTATAGCCTGCTCAAGAGTGGTAGGACTTGCTGCAGTGACCATCAACCTAACTTCAGGTGCCAATCCATAGATAAATCTCTCAACCTTCTTAGCCACAGGGGTTACCATCTCTGGCACCAACACGCTCAACTCGTGAAAGCGGATCACATAGGCCTCCAATTCCAGTCCTCTCATGGCGTGGTTCCAGAATTCCATCTCCAGTTTTTGTACCTCTTCTCGTGGACAATACTCACGCTTCAACTCATCTTTAAACTGCTCCCAAGTCAAAGCATTGACCGCTGCAGGACCTCTAGTAGTCGCTTGAAGATTCCACCAAGTAAGAGCTCTTCCCTGAAGCTTACTAGCAGCAAACTTAACACGGTCAGCCGGTGCACAGGTAATGATGTTCAAGTTGGCTTCCATGCTTTGGAACCAAGTAAGCAATGCAACAGGACCTTCTGTCCCATGAAACTCCTTGGGATTGCAAGACGTGAAAGCCTTGTAGGCATTCCTGTCAATAGCATTTTCCCCTCCATCTTGTCTTCTAGCCGTGTTGAGTGTAGCGGTCACATTCTCCGCAATTTGGGTGGCAATGTTTGGCATGGCGGCATTGATCTGTTGGGAGATAAGCTCAGCTAACTCGGCTCTTCGCTGGGCCTCTTCACTTGTTTCTCCGCCGGTCCTTCGTGGTGCCATGTCTCTACAAAGGATAATATAGTTTAGTTATTCGTTTATTGAATCATACTACATAAACTCGACTCACGACTTCTTGATCTCACACGAGTATATCTAAAGTTATTTAGTGCATAGAGGGTTCGTTTTCACACGTATGCGTATGTATAATCCCGATTCATATTCCTTTTTATAATCATGACTCACTTGTCATTATGAGTAAATAAATGGTTAGGTAAGTTCCAAAATTTATCAACCCTGCTTTCTAGGTTAACCAGGAGGATTACAGAATCTGAGTACGAACTTGGAGCACGTAAAAGTGGCTTAAGATGGACGATCTGGGAAAAACTCATAAAATATGAAACGTAGCCCTATGAGTTAAGTTTCACCTCCAATTGGAATCAGGTCAAAAGACGAAATAGAACTCCAGATATGGCCGTTCTACTAAAAGTGGTCAGAACTGATTTCCTGCTGTAACTATAACTTTTATAATAGAGATAACTTTATCACCACAAGGATAGAACATCATGTAACCATAGGAAGGCATCAAGCTTACATATATATCATTCAATATGAGTTCACAAAATTGCTACATGCCAAATACTATGTGATCATCGTCACACAAAAGCTAGAAAGTTCAAGAAAGTGAAACAAAGTACAAACGTTCATACATCAAATAAGTTCATAAATAAAGTAACTCTTAGGTTTACTTCCTAAGCATGAGAGCTATTATGAGAGTGCAAAAAGCTGTAAGCACACATCCCATAATGAATATCACTTCATTAACTCGTCGAACTTCTGATATCGCCAAGCTCGCATAATCTCCTGTTCGATCCATAACTCCTAAGGCCCTTTCCATCATCACCTCTTGAGTCCTCACCCTTACTCTAGCATCCCTTAACCCGTTAGCTATTCCCCACACCCTCTCCCTTTCTTCACGAGTCATACCAATGGGAGGTGGAGGGGGTACTCCATAGACTAGGCGGTGTGGCTCATCTCCTTGACGCCTATGTCCAAGATGGTACCAGGGATGATCACGAGGAAGACGCGGCTGAAAGTAGGGATCTTGGGCTGGAAATCGCCCATCGCTTAGGTTCATAGGTGCATCTTGCCTCGGCGGAGTAGGTGCTCTAGGGGCAGGTGGTGATGGTGGTGGCGAGGGTGAGCGACGTTCAGGTTGGCTAGGGGCAACACTCCTAGCATTATCGTCTTCCGATGGGTCTTTCATTGGATCGGTCTCTTCTTCCTCTTCTTCTTGGAGTGGTTGGGGAGGTTGCTCTTGCTCTAGGCTTCTCCTTTCTTCCTCTTCCAAGTAGTCCACGAATCCGTACAAGTTTCTTGGTCTAGGGGCTGATCCGGAGGCTCCACTTGCTCGTGACATGATGTTCCTACACAAGTTTCACAAAGGCGTGAGATGACGACTTGACTCGACGCTTAGACGACCATGGACGACCGACTTGACCTTTGACGATCCATACGACAACTTACGGACAGCAAGACGACTCGACGGACCATGAGACGACCTTAACCATTTGACAAGCAACCAACCAACTCGACCAACGACTCACAAGCTTAACAACCAACCAACGGCATGACCATTCACAACCGACGACCAACTCGACTCGCACGACCGACATAACCATTTATAATTAAAGTAACGACTGAGATTCAACTTGTGCATAGCTCTCATGTATTATATCTAAATGGACAAAGTAATGCTAGCCAAGTGGGGGTATCAACTAAGGGTTCTAATAGGTAATGCAAACATTGGATTTGGTTATGTATCTTTTGCACCAAGAATCGTTTTCAAAGCTTATTTCCAAAAGACTCATTTTGAATATCTCTTAGACAATCATTTCGATCATTCCATATTAAATTTTTAGTTAGGCATAGTTGATCAGGCTATGCATAAGTAAAACGAGAATACTTTATGATCGACTCAACTGTTTAAGAAATATTCGACTCGTTTTTGAAAATACGTAGGTTATAGCAAAATTTCTCTATAACCTTGATCTCTGATACCATTTTTCTGTAACACCCCGACTATAGCGGAAACACGAGATGCCACAGAACGACATGGTACAAAAGATTTAAGTAACAAACATCAACATAAAGTTTCAAAAGCCATTCGAATTCAAAAGGTAACAAGTTCAAGTGGACGTTTAATAAACATTACATAACCAAAATCGTAATCAAAAGATCAAATGTTTGCGTTACTAGTCCAACATGCAACAAATAAACACATCGTCCAAGGAGCGGTCCAAAAGCTAACTTACTGCCCTAGACCTGAAAAGCATGAAGAAAAAGTGTCAACTACGAGAGTTGAGTGAGTTCATAGGATTATGCTAACAACACACATATATTTAATCCAATTCGAGAAATAATATGTCATAAAATTTCCAAGAATTCCATCATACTGTCCATACCCAAACCGTATGTTCAAACAATAATTGTCATCCATAATATAATATCAATACCTCTGGGTCAATGGTAAGACTACCATGACATAATTTGATGAGATTGTTCTTGAGCCACTACTAAGACCGGTTATGTCCCAATAATCAGATATAATGTCCCAAATGATAAGATAATGATAAGCACATGCTGTCAATCACGTGCATAAAGATAACCAAGGGTCGTGCCATGGAGACGCCCATAAATATATAGTAGTTAGAGCACCGCGAGGCCAGACTGGCGATGAGGGTGGCCACAAAGGCAAACCAAACATCCCACCGTTACCTATAATAGTGGATGAGGGGACAAGTCCTAGTTGCGCAACCCTCTAACTACAGGCCTCAAATGAGTTAATAGTAGTGTACAGGGGACCACAGTTTGACAGTACTCAAGCTCATCATATAACATATAACACGTTGAACATACAATATAATTCCCATATCATTATCATTATTTCAATGAATCAATTCATAAGAGAAAGTCATTTTAATTAATCATGCTTTTCACCCCGAAAGTAAACACATAAAAGAGTTTGAAAGGGGGCTATGACTCACTTGATTAGAGAGTGAATAGGGGCTGATCAAACGTGATTCCTCTGCTTAGATTTGTTGCGCCTCAAGCAAGCCTAAACCATAACGTATATATCCACGGCGTAAGTTCGCGTGACATGAACTAGTGAGCTAGATCATGAGATGTATACTAGTAGACTTGCCCATATTTGGTTGTCATTAGATTATGGAATTTAAGTGCATTATGATGTTCTCATTGTTTGGGTATAAGAGATTTGGTGGTAGAAGTCGTTTCCTCATTATACGTTTTTGTACGTTTCTCGGAATTTCGGTAATTTGGCTTCGGTTTATACGATTTCCATTGTATCCTTTGCTTAGTAATAATATTTGACATTAGTGGTCTTATAATATTAATATTTATGTATATTTTCTGATTTGTAGTTATATATTTAATTTAATATTATTTAATTAATTATTTATTCATTTTATTGATTTATTAATTAAATAATTCCTTAAAAATACTTTTAAGTGTCATAATTGCCTTTGTAAATTATGGATAATTTCATTTGAATTATCCTCTGATATAGATGCTCTTTAATTTATAATTTCATGATTTATACTTTTATTTGTGTATTTTCCATTTATTTAACGATAATATTTAATTTAATATTATTTAATTAATTATTTATTCATTTTATTGATTTATTAATTAAATAATTCCTTAAAAATACTTTTAAGTGTCATAATTGCCTTTGTAAATTATGGATAATTTCATTTGAATTATCCTCTGATATAGATGCTCTTTAATTTATAATTTCATGATTTATACTTTTATTTGTGTATTTTCCATTTATTTTAACGATAATATTTAATTAATTATTTATCTTAAAATTATATAACACATGTCTCTTGTCTTTTGACTATTTTTCCCCAGTAGGTTTTAGTTATTTTTATCAATGGTTAAGTTGATTTAACTTCATTCTTGATTTACATAATTTATTTATGGATTTTTATGTCTTTTAATTACCATTTAAATTCAATAATTCATGGAAATTCATAGAAATCACCACTAAACATTTTGGCCAAAAATCTCAGGCCTTTTAGGCAACTTTTATCCATAAAAAATCATATCAATTCAACAATATAAAAACATCTTTTATATGAAAAATCTCAGAATATACTCTTCAAAAATATACAAAAACTTATAGATCTATCTTTCAACAATATAAAAACATCTTTTATATGAAAAATCTCAGAATATACTCTTCAAAAATATACAAAAACTTATAGATCTATCATTCAACAATATAAAAACATCTTTTATATGAAAAATCTCAGAATATACTCTTCAAAAATATACAAAAACTTATAGATCTATCATTCAACAATATAAAAACATCTTTTATATGAAAAATCTCAGAATATACTCTTCAAAAATATACAAAAACTTATAGATCTATCATTCAACAATATAAAAACATCTTTTATATGAAAAATCTCAGAATATACTCTTCAAAAATATACAAAAACTTATAGATCTATCATTCAACAATATAAAAACATCTTTTATATGAAAAATCTCAGAATATACTCTTCAAAAATATACAAAAACTTATAGATCTAACTTTCAACAATATAAAAACATCTTTTATATGAAAAATCTCAGAATATACTCTTCAAAAATATACAAAAACTTATAGATCTATCAACAAGAAAGTCACTTTAAAAGCTACTAATTTATAACCACACTTTTGGGTCTTAAACTTGTTGAATCCTTGGATCTTTCTTATTAGATTCGACATGCATGAGCATGGAAAGAAAGATCCTATCAACTTTGCCCTCATTAAGTGTATATTACAAAGAAAACAAGAAGAAAGTATGAGTTTTTGATAAAACCTTTGAATATAAACAAAACAAGATTAGATCTAGTAAAAAGGATGAAGATTATACCCTCTTGAACTTGATATTGGATGATGAAATAGGGCAGATTTTCGTGGCCCTTGAACCCTCAAATAACCCTTAATCTAAGCCTCAAATAACCCTTGAACCTTGCTTGTATTAACCCTTTATCAATCTAACTTAAAACCCTTATTATTAGTAAGTGTTTACTTGATTTTTGATGGTGTTTCTTCTTGGTTCTTGATGTGGCCGAAAATAATAAGAAAAGAGAGAAAAGAAGAGTTTTCTTGAGAGAGAAATGAGTTGTGTGTGAAGAGTGTAAGTGAGTTGTGTTGGGAGTATAAGGTAGGTTAAATGTTGATTGGTGAATGTGTATGGGGAATTATTTATCTTTTTTTTTTTTTTTTTTTTTTTTTTTTTTTTTTTTTTTTTTTTTTTCTTTTTTTTTTATTTATTTAAAATGTGTATATAGGGTGTATATATGGTTAAGTGTATGTATATGTATTTATGTATGAATTGTAAGGTTAATTGTAATAGATTTGTAGTATATGTTAGTGTTTTGTTCTAGCATGTGTATGTATGTATATATGCCATGTGTAGGTGTGTGTATGTACATATTTTTTATTCTTGATTTGTTACATAATCCATAATTTATAAACTTGTATTTATTTCAAGCATACAAATATATACTTGTTGCTATTTAACCATTTTTATGCACATATTAGTTTATAATTATACTTTGAGATGGAAATCTTTATTCTCATGTCATATTTACTTAAATTGGTTTGATGATTGATTTGTTGGACATTTATAAGGATTTTTGATGGTTATCTCAACTTGTGAGACTTACATTATTATTTAGATAATCCGATTGATCATAAATAAATTTTTTGTTCGATGGTACTTTATAATTCATATTTAGAATTGAACAATAGCTTTAGATTGCTAGCTTAGGGGCATTATCTACTAGCTTTAAGTATAACTATGGCTTGCGAGATCATAGGCAACATAACTAGCTCATATATGATATTTAAAAAGTAGGGTTGTTACATAAAGCACCCTATATCAAGTAGTCAGGTAAAAATTACAACAAGTAGGATTATGCATATGATGTTTCTAAATAGGGTTATAGTCTAGGTCCGTCAATTTGCAACCTAGTTCACTATAACTTGGGCTCTGATACCAATCTGTCACACCCGCCCTAGACGGGGCGCGACGTACATGGATTCACAACGCAAGATATAATGAACGACACAAAACGTTGTCGTTTTCAAAATACATTTATAAATTACATTGTTAAAAATCTATATTTCAAGATTTTGAAATAGATATTACTTTCAGAAAACATTTATTAAATATTAAACAGTAAATAGAGACTTTTGCAAATTGATGATTCTTTATTAAAGTCTGAGGGTGGGCCGTGGTCCTTCATGTAGTATGCAGCGGAAAGTGGTCCCATGCACAGAATATCATCTAGTTACCTGAGAATACATGCTAAAATACGTCAACATAAAGTTGGTGAGTTCCATAAGTTTTTCATATAGAAAATATAGTTTCACAAAATGTCAGAGTTCAGTGTGACCATTGCCTTACCGCAATGTCAAATAGTTATGATACAATATCAGCAAAGAGTATCATATGTTTTTAATTAAAATATAGAGTATGAACCACAAGATTTAGAGTAACCATTTAATCACACAATGGATCAAATGTAATGCAAGAGTTGAAACTATATATACCAAGTTCTAAGCTCATGAACCGAAACTTGACAAGTGTGTGTTTGTTTGCCTCCGGAGAGTACCTTGTTCAGGGTACTCTAAGTTTTCCAAATATAATGCATCCGTATTCTGTTGGTGCGACCAATCACGGATGGGGGTGCCTACCCCAATAGTACTATTCAATATACCCACGTTTATGTTTCCATAATTAATCGTTCATGATAGTGAAGACTTTGAGTGAACAGAGTAACTTAGAATCAACCATATGTACATTTCTGAAATACTTGTGTTCATCATAACAGTAAAGAGCTTGTATTTTACCCCGAAGGTAAAATAAATAAAGCAGTGTCTGTATATTACCTCAAGGGTAAAATAAAGAAAACGAAGTTATATAATATATCATATATTATATAAAATTTTGCAATTATACATATAAGTATAACAAATAGTTTTTATGCATGTATCTCAGCCCCAAATATATAAAAGAGTTGAAAAGGGGATTATAGAAACTCACATAGTATATTATATATCATATAGTTTTGCAATTGTTCTTCAAAGTTTCGTATATATATATATAACATAAAATAATTATTATGCATGTATCTCAGTCCCCGAAATAAATCATATAAAAGAATTAAAAAGGGGAATATGGAAACTCACCTGTTGATAGTAGTAAGTATGTGTCACAAATAACCTTCCTGAATTCGTTAACCTAAAGCATAGAGAGTATAATTCATTTAAAAATTATACTAATCATGTTTTATTAAGTTATTTTATATTTATCATTTAATCATATTATATTACTAACTCAAGTTAAATTATAAATTCATCGATTATTTATTAAAATGTCATATATTTAGTTAGAGTCCTTTGAAAAGTTTTCCACAAGCTGCAAGGGTTGTTCTTGTCCTTTATCTTTAATCTTTACAGTCTCAGTCCCTGTTAAAAATTATAGTTTATGTCCTGGAAATAACAGTTCTGCAATCTTTACAGTTTTAATGTCAAAAATAATTAATTTGGTATTTTTCTTAAAGAGTTATTAAATTAATAAGAAAACTGACGGACAAGGACTAAAACTGTAAGATAGTTTAATGGTTTAGGACTAAAACTGTCAGAAAATCTAACGGTGATAACGGACAAATTTATAATCTTGTTTCGAGTTTGTTATGGTGAACGTATAAGTAGTTAAGTAACCTGTTGATAGAGTTCTTTGGGTAGTTGATGGCGGCAGAAGGTGGTGGCTCACGGTGGTTCTGTGACGGCGATCTAGAAACGAACAAAGAAAACGTTTTTAGAGTTTGCCTTCAAACATATGAACATGGGTATACTTAGAAAGACCTTACATGCACTCGGGTGATTCCTTTTGACGTTCTTAACATCTATTGGTGATGATGCATGGTGGTTCTTGACAACGCGAAGGAAGTATATACATATATATATATATATATATATATATATATATATATATATATATAATATATATATATATATATATATATATATATATTATATATTATTATTATATATATATATATGTATATATACATATATATATATATATATATATATTATGTTATATATGTATGCATTGACGATTGTATTATATATATATATTATATATATATATATATAATATATATATATATATAATATATATATATATATATATATAATATATATATATAATATATATATATAATATATATATATAATATATATATCGTGTATATCCATCAATATATATGTATTTATATGTGTGTGGTTTGAATCGTGAGACATAGAGAGAGAGCAGGGAGGAGACGAGAGGAAATGGTGGGAAAGAAGAGAAGAAGATGGGTTGAATTGTATGACCATCTATGTCTATATTTATAGATATATATGCATATTATATATATATATAATATATATATATAATATATATATATATATATAATATATATATATAATATATATATATATATATTATATATATATATTATATATATATAGAGTGTATATGTATCTCTATGTCGATCTTATATCTACATCTAATATATATAGTATAATAGAAGAGTCAAGAAGAAAACAAGGGAGAGGGTGATTGATTGAGTTTAACATGGGGTGGGGGATCGGCAGGTAGTCCACCCGCGACAGGTCCTAGGTGTCCCTGTACATGAGCATATCGGTGTTGGCATCTCCGATATGTCCATTTCTTCCCCAAATACTACCAAAGTAGTATTATGTTTCACAAACTGGTAAAACCTTCTTGGCCTTACATTTCTTTGGGTTTTCAAGAATGATACTTCTGCGGACTTTTTCTTACGGCTATAAAGCTTGCAAATATAAGCCCATGAGTCTTCTACAAGCCTCTCAAACTCGGGTCCATGATTCATTATCGTATCAACCGGTTCCACCCTGTTCGAGGTTGAGACCTCATAATATGTGTCACTAATTGGATTGGGGTATAGTGTGGGTGAGTCTGACATTGGACGTTTATGGTTAGTAAAAACTGGTGGAAAAAGGACTAAAACTGTAGATAGTTTAATGGTTTAGGACTAAAACTGTCAGAAAATCTAACGGTGATAACGGATAAATTTATAATCTTGTTTCGAGTTTGTTATGGTGAACGTATAAGTAGTTAAGTAACCTGTTGATAGAGTTCTTTGGGTAGTTGATGGCGGCAGAAGGTGGTGGCTCACGGTGGTTCTGTGACGGCGATCTAGAAACGAACAAAGAAAACGTTTTTAGAGTTTTTTTTTTTTTTTTTTTTTTTTTTTTTTTTTTTTTTTTTTTTTTTTTTTTTTTTTTTTTTTTTTTTTTTTTTTTTTTTTTTTTTTTTTTTTTTTTTTTTTTTTTTTTTTTTTTTTTTTTTTTTTTTTTTTTTTTTTTTTTTTTTTTTTTTTTTTTTTTTTTTTTTTTTTTTTTTTTTTTTTTTTTTTTTTTTTTTTTTTTTTTTTTTTTTTTTTTTTTTTTTTTTTTTTTTTTTTTTTTTTTTTTTTTTTTTTTTTTTTTTTTTTTTTTTTTTTTTTTTTTTTTTTTTTTTTTTTTTTTTTTTTTTTTTTTTTTTTTTTTTTTTTTTTTTTTTTTTTTTTTTTTTTTTTTTTTTTTTTTTTTTTTTTTTTTTTTTTTTTTTTTTTTTTTTTTTTTTTTTTTTTTTTTTTTTTTTTTTTTTTTTTTTTTTTTTTTTTTTTTTTTTTTTTTTTTTTTTTTTTTTTTTTTTTTTTTTTTTTTTTTTTTTTTTTTTTTTTTTTTTTTTTTTTTTTTTTTTTTTTTTTTTTTTTTTTTTTTTTTTTTTTTTTTTTTTTTTTTTTTTTTTTTTTTTTTTTTTTTTTTTTTTTTTTTTTTTTTTTTTTTTTTTTTTTTTTTTTTTTTTTTTTTTTTTTTTTTTTTTTTTTTTTTTTTTTTTTTTTTTTTTTTTTTTTTTTTTTTTTTTTTTTTTTTTTTTTTTTTTTTTTTTTTTTTTTTTTTTTTTTTTTTTTTTTTTTTTTTTTTTTTTTTTTTTTTTTTTTTTTTTTTTTTTTTTTTTTTTTTTTTTTTTTTTTTTTTTTTTTTTTTTTTTTTTTTTTTTTTTTTTTTTTTTTTTTTTTTTTTTTTTTTTTTTTTTTTTTTTTTTTTTTTTTTTTTTTTTTTTTTTTTTTTTTTTTTTTTTTTTTTTTTTTTTTTTTTTTTTTTTTTTTTTTTTTTTTTTTTTTTTTTTTTTTTTTTTTTTTTTTTTTTTTTTTTTTTTTTTTTTTTTTTTTTTTTTTTTTTTTTTTTCTTCTTATTCTTTTTCTTCTTCTTCAGATGACATGGCAAAAATGGACTTCTCCCTTTGTAAGAGATTATCTTTTTCTTGCTGAGCTAAGGCTTTTGCAAACTTTTCATCTTCTTTAATTTGACGGTTCACAAGAATAGATTCTTCCTCTTTTAAAAATTGAGATAAAATTTTTGCCAACTTTTCATCCTCGGTAGTTTGCTTCTCAACAAGGTTGGCATCCTCGTCTACCATCACCTTGTAGTCTTCATAGGAGATACCTAACATCTTGGCCTCCCGCTTGATCCTTTTGACCCTATTGCTTTCTCTGACCACTTTCTCAAGATTTTCAAGTTCATCTTGAGTCATTGGCCTTTTGCCTTTTGGATCACTAGAAGAGGCACCGGAGTTTTTCATTGTCTTATGATAAACAAACAATATTAACCTTGGTGTAACAATATTGATTAATTAAGCGAACATGAATTAAAAGATAAATGTTTTATATAAATAGATAGTATATTATCTAAGATGAGAAAAAGTACAAAAAGGTAGCTTACCAAAAAGTAAGTCGGAGATCTGTTAGAACACAAGCCGGCTGGGAACGGAATAGCTTAAAACAAATTAGCAAATGAAGAACTAAGTAAATATAAGAGATAGAGAAAGAAGATTTAGTGTGTATTCTTCCTTAAGAAAACGCGTTTCAATTATAGAAGATGAAAAGGGAAGCGTGACCTGGAAGGACGGACAGGTGTCCATAAACTACAATAATTTTAATTATTGCTACAGTAATGAATATCAATCATTGTTACAGTAATGAATATCAATCATTGTTACAGTAATTAGTAATTACTAAAATTTTTTTTACTAAAGATAAAATTTTAAAACTTTACCCTCTCTTTAAATCATTATTACCGAGGTTGAGAGGAACTTCGCAAGTGCGCAGCTTGCCAAAAAAAAAAGAAAAAAAGTTGTTCAAATATCATAAGGAATAGACAACATTAAGTCAAATTAAATGGATTACAGGAAGACATGAATCCATAACCGTTCTCCATGTATCATCATTTTTCTTCACTACTTTTTAAGAACCGTATCAATTGACAATTCACCTTTTTGAACCCTAGATGAATTTTTGATCCAAACTGTTGTTTTAAGAGTGATCGAGGTAATATTTGTTTCTTTGACCCGTGGATCACCTTTAATGATTGAATTTAAGAGATATAGCGCAATAAGACGAACATTATAAAGGAAAGTTGTATTCCATTATTGGTACAACACACGAACGAAAACTCGTTACATTATTCAAACAGAAAATACAACATCAACAATTACAACATCTAAAAACCATACAAGTTAACACGGGTTGCCACAAACAAAAGGGGTAAGCCGATAAATATGAACGCGATCAGAAGCGGAGAGCTACATCCAGAGGAAGCTGGAACACGCCGTATAACCACGGTATGATACCCAAGTAAACCAAGATTATAAGAAGATTCAACATTTTTTAGTTATTTTGGGTTTATGAAGTATGTGATAAGGAAAGGAGTAAGAGTTACTAAGTGTGAAGAAAGTAGTAAGAGTTTATGGAGAGAATATGGGTGTAAATGGTTATGGTAAATGAAAAATATGTGTAGAGGGATTGGTGTTTATAACCGTTTAAAAATAAAATAAAATAAAATAAAAGGCCTTCCAACGGCCGAAAAGGGAAAAAGGAGGGGTGAAAAGTAAATTTGAATTTTGTATAAATAATACTAATATATGGATATGTATATATACATATATATTATACCTTAATAAATTATGAAAATAAATATACATATACCGAGATAAAATCTTAATATATTTTTCACACGATTCTATATTATATATATATATATTATTTATACTTCGTATCTATCACAAAAACAGTAAATAATCTTCTTTATTCAACATTTAATAAATCACTAAAATAATTGCAAAGGTTAAGTTAGACTATTATTTATAAATATTTTTGTTACAAATTGTATTTATGAATAAATTATTATATGTATAAAGATCTATGGACATGCCTTGATTGTCCGTCTCAAAACCTATGAACATAAACAAATATAGATATAATTGTATGTATCTCTCAGTAGATATATCGATGGTAATTCTAATTAAATTTCGGGACGAAATTTCAATAACACGGGGAGAATGTAACAACTGGCAAAAATCCGGGTAAATTTAAAATTTAATTTATTCATTATTTTCTGAAATATTCTAGAAAGATCAAATTAAATATATAGATTCTGTTATATAATATATGATGATATATATATTATCCAAACATTTAACGTGCGTGAAATTCTTAAATTTCACAAAAACATTTTGAAATAACTTATAAAATAATAAGAAAGTTAAATATTTATTTTATATCATTTCACAACTTATAAATAATTCGTAAACATCTAGCTGTATATAAATATACAATTGCGAATCAACAATACATCTTTACTTTATAAATTTAATAAAAGACGATTAATGAAGAATGCAAAAATCATAAGGCATTAAGTCTAAAGCCTTAATAGAATCATAGTTAAAGTTTGACAATATAACGTCAACAATTTAGATTAAATCAAGGGTTAAACATTTAGCAAACAATGATTACTAATTAAATAAATCATTTGTGTTGACACATATATAGAAATGATTATGAACGAACTGACAAACTATCCGTGATTTTTCTTTGGTAAAGTTTCTTTTCTTTTGTTACCTCAGTACACCCTCAATCATTCATTCAATATCATATAATAATATAATTATATTATAAATAAGACACACACACATAGAATATAAGTTAATTATTGAAGTCTAATATTCTGGTTTCTTGCTTTATCTTTCTCGTGAATGAATCAATCATTCTATCTTTATTATTATTTACTTATATTATTATTATTATTATTATTATTATTATAATTATTATTATTATTATTATTATTATTATTATTATTATGTTTTGATACATCACACACAAATCCTACACAAACACATATATATGCATTTCTTCATTTTCCTTCTTTTTCTTGATCATGAACGAACCGCATCACCACCTTAAACCTTTCCCCATGACTTTCTTCTTCAATCACGATGTACATATATATACATGGCTAGAGCATCACTCTCGTCTCCTTCTCTTTTCTTTAAACCATTCGAATCACCTTCTTCTCCCAAGACCACCATCGGCCTTCAAATACCATCACGGCCATCACCCTCTAAAAACCTCACGGCAGATCAACACCACCACCCTTATAACCTTTCACGAGCCATCATCTCCAAAACCCTCCCACGGCTACAAACACTTCACACCACCATATCTCTCGGTCACCACCACCGTATAACCCAACACCCTTCGGCCACCAGGTAACACTTCCAACACCACCATCTTTGTACTACCCTGTTTTGTTACTATTATCACCATTGTTCACCACCTTTCACACCATTTCTCTTAAACATCACGGGCAACACCTTCAAAACACTCCCCACGGTTTCATCACCACTGAACCATTACAGCCATCAAACAGCCGAGGCTGTTGTTGCTGTCCTATTGATCACGGCTGCTGCTACTCGAGTCACTACAACACTTGCACTACTCATGTTCATTCGTTACCACTACCAACGAAACCACTCTCGCTACCACTATTCATCATCTTCTCTACTCGGCTGCTACTATTTATCCTTCTTCCATTCGCCACCAGTTGACTCCTAGGCACGCAGTAAAGGTAGAACAACGTTGGTAATGTCTTCTGATATAAACATAAATGAGCTTAATTGTGATAACAATGGTGGAATTATGGATAGTGTGTGAAAAGTGTGTTTGTGTGTGAAAGGGAGGTTGAAGATGATGGAGAGGAGAGAGAAAGTAATTAGATTAAGTGTGTGTTTTTTATGAAAGTGTTAATTACAAGGTTAATGAAAATTACATGGGGAAGGAGTATTTATACTCTAATCACAATTATAACTAATACTCCTTCCACTATTGAATATTTACAATTTAACACCATATTTATATTTCTAACAATCTCCCCCTTAGTGTTGAATTGTAAATGTTGCATCGTCTTCGGTCTTTAAATAACATGATGAGCCCATTTGTTGAAAATCTTCAATGTTGAATGGACTTTGAAGCTTTCTCATTGTCTTCAACGTCTTGAATCAACCTTGACTTTGAATCATCTCAACAAACAAATATATTTGACGATGACTTATTAAATCTTGATCTTCTCTAGCAACTTTGAATACTTTGGAAGCATCTTTGAAATCTTTGTAGCTTTTGAGCTTTCACAACTTGAACTTTTGAATGTTGATTTCAACTTAATGTTGCTTGGAGAAGTAACTTGAACTTTGAGTAGCATGCGGAAGCTTGGTTTTGATTTTGAATTCCTTGAATTATTTTGGTATTGCGGAAGCTTGATTTAACTTTGAATTCTTTTGGCGTTGCGGAAGCTTGGTTTTCTTTAAGTTCTCTTAGCATTGCGGAAGCTTGGTTTTGGAATGCGGAAAGTTGATTTAACTTTAAAACTTCAATTCTTGGTCTAACTTGTCTCTTCATCAACAATTATCATGGAGCATTTTATCCTTGAATTCTTGATCTAACTTGTCTTTGATCAAACATTTTTGCTCCCCCTCAAACAAACATATATCTTGGAGCAACTTATCAACTAAACAAAATATCTTCAACTTTCTTGCTCCCCCTCAAACAAACAATCATTTCGAAGCATCTAACAATTAAGCAATTCATGAGTTCACTCTTGCTCCCCCTCAAATGAACAATCTTTGGATCTTAACAATCCAAGTATCTATCAAAAGAACAATCTTCATTCAATCTCAAACTCTTCTAATCATCAAACAATGGTCATTTTTCCAACAAATCTTTTCGTTATTGACCATGTACATCATCTTGAATATACTCAATCTCGAAACAATCCTTTAACTTTCTCAACAATCTCTCAACTTAGCACGATAATTATTCACTCTCTTTACCTAAACTAACAATCCTTTGAACAACCAAACACTATGAATTATCCTCAATCAATATCTATCAATCAAATTCTACCTAAAACCTTGAATTCCATCTATCAATCATTTAAGCATTTCTCCCCCTTATGATGAATATGTGAAACGATTTCATCATACAATAATGATTGATAGCATAAACGGTAGATGCCAACAAACAACAAGCACGCAAATTAACCCAACCCAATTCCCAATTCCCAATGAACCTATTGGTGAACTAGAATGTAAGGTTGTGTTGTTGGAAAAAATATTTATAATGGTGTTTGTGTTCTTTGTGTTTGTGTGAAGAGAAATGAAATCCGGATAAAAATGATCCGTTAACACAACCAATAATCGAAAGGATTAATGGTGTGGCCTAAAAATACAATTACTATTTTTAGGACTTCCCATTATCATTGAGAAATGCACAAAGCTTATCTCTAAATGGTTCGGTCTATGGCTTTTCAACCGATAGATTGCTTTAAAGAATGTAATTCATGGTCAGTGTCACAAAGGCGTTCGATAACCATGTCTTACTATCCTCAAAGACTTTTGGGAAAATAAATCTGAGGTCACATACACTACTCGTTTACTCATCAAATGCATAAAATGAAAATGTGAGACCTACGTTCAACGTTGGAAATGATGTTAGCATTGGTAGGATTTCCATTCGTTCATCGTGGAATATCAAAAATATGATATCACTACGAATGTTCCGGCAATATCACAAAGATATGCGATGTCACAAAGACATATAAAAACTCTATGTGTCCTAGTCAAATGAAAGAATATATCAAGTACGCTCTAGACTCAATAGTGATCAAATGAAGTCGGGGACCGGAGCAGAGTGTCTCCCTTTTTCAATATCAACATCTTCCAAATGAAGAGTCGATAGAAATGTGAAAATCTTCGTGAGAATAAAACAAGTATTTGTTAAGAAACACTTGAGTGGTTAGGAAAAGATGTGCATTGCTTCACTGGGTCCATGAAGTCTTCTTCAATATCGAGAAATCAACAAATGAAATCCGATAGAAACGTGTTGACCCGGCTTTTTGAGAATTTTGGGGAGGGCTTTTATTTCTTTTAGCCCTTTCTCACATCATTTCACCGTAACCTCTCACTTTTCGACTACTCCCTCATGTCCTATTTGCACAAATATCATCACCACGCTCATAAACCTCACAATCTAAAATTGAGAATTGAACTCCGGGGTTAGATCTCATCGGCGATGACAAGATCATGGAGTATTTATGAGTGGCCGAAACTCTCATGTGCAAATCTAACACCGAACTTCTTTGAATTTGATCGAAAATGGTTTAAAAATCTTCCAAAGTGTTTTAAAATAGAAAATGAGTTTAAACACTTGGAAGTTTTGGTTTTATAAACAAACTCCCCCTAAATATATGCATGATATAAACAAAGTTTTTGCATATAAAGGGTGAGTTAAAAGTTTGAAAGTTGCTCACAAACATTAAAAATGAGACTACAAAGGTAGTACACAAAGGCGTTCGATGCCTTGCATCTCATCCTAATACTTTGTGAGTAACTAAAAGACAAAGTAAAAATGATGAAAAGAGAAAATCTTTTTGGATTTTTAAAAATAAGAAAATGAAAATCTTTTTGGATTTTTCTAAAAAGAATGAAATTATAAACACGGTTTTAGAACGGGTTATACACTGAAGTGTGCATAAGCCACTTTTCATCAAATCACTTGGAAATCACTTTTGGAACCCATTTGAGATTGGGTCCAATGGTTTTTGAATTCTTGAATGACCAAATGTAAGTCTCATTGATTTGATGAATTGATGTTGCATTCCACGGAGAACTAAAACCCGGTGTTTTAGTTGAAAAGATTTTTCGTGGAAGCAACGGTGAAAAATCATTTGATTTCTTTGAAAAGCTTCCAATCTTGGGAGATTGATTTGAAAAATGATTTTTCGAAGCAAAATCATTCACTTTTTGCACAACTGTTTTCACAGGTTTTGGTGCAAGATCAAAAAGTTCTGAAAATGAATATTTGAATGATTTTGACTCAACTGACTTATCTCTAGAAATCGGCTTCCATATAGATTTAGTCAACTGAGATTTTTCTTGAGAAATGTGTGATGAAATATCCTCGAAGGATAGAAAAGACACTAAAGTAGTTGTTCCATCAACATTTGGTTTCTTAGTGTACTTCTTACCCTTTTGCAAAGAGTAATTAGTAAACTGAGAGACTTTTCTATCAAAAGGTTTTGAAGATTTACCCGTGAAAACCCTCTTTGGAACATCAACTTTAGGTTTGGATGAAATAGGTTTTGGAAAACTTTTGGACACCTCAGTCTTCTCACAAACACAATCAAAATCAGTCTGAGTTGAGGACTCGGTAGTCTCAACACATTCATGAAATTCAACATCACGACTAGTTTGTATAGAAGAATTCATAGTCATAGGACGTGTTGACAATTCAGTCTCAAGGTCGAAGATTCTTTTTGTCAAAAATGTTTTTTTTGACTGAAATTACAAAAACTTGTCTTCAAGACACTTGATTTGAGCACCAAAATTTGTTCTTTCTTCTTCAACTTTGCTCTCAAAAATGGTGGACCTATTTTGCAACTCATGGTTTAACTCGGAAATCTTTTGTTGCAAAACAAGTTCTTTTGATTGATTGGATGAGTATGCATCAGTAAATTGTGTGTAAGCTGTTAGGTCCAGATTTACTGGACTCGCTCCAGACTCGACTACTGAAGCCTTACTGAAGATCTGTCCAGAAATGATAATTACTGGACCTACTCCAGACTTGGAATCTGGAGTCCCTCTGAAGATTTGTTCAGAAATAATGGAAGACCAGTGAGCAAATACTTGTATAGGAAATCTGGAGTATTCTCCATATTAGCTCACTGGACTTCACCCCAGTCCAGATTTACGCTACTGAAGACGTTCTTACTGAAGTCAAAGAATGAAGTCAGAATAAAGAAGACTGACAAATGGCGGAGTCCACTGGAAGTCTTACCAGATCTGTACACTGGAGGATTGTCAGTGTTCTAGACCTTACAAGTCTGAACACTGATATCGAGGAATTGACTTTTGCCTTTACACACTTTCCAAAGAACATTCCACTTGTTCTTTACCAAAGTTTATACGTGTGTAAAGGTGGTTAGTTAAAAGAATAAAGTCATATTGATGTGACTTTATCCTTGTACCTTAACCAATGCATTTAATAACCTTGTCGGTTCATTAAATGCATGCAACCATATGGATCAAGAAGTGGAAGGGAAAAGAGAGAGGAACACTGGTCCAAAGAGGAGAAAAGATTGGTAAATCTTGATACACTTCTTAAAAATATGATCCTCGGGGCTGTTCCAGAAACTCTTATTCCCACATTAGTTCTCTATCTCAGTGCCAAAAGCATGTGGGATGAACTGGTGAACCAGCATGAGGGAGGTGATGATACTGTTGTTACCAGAAAAGTCTCCTTAAACAAAAAGTATGAGTCATTTTTTGCTCTCCCCAATGAGTCTCTTACTGGTACTTACACCAGATTTATGAGTATTATTAACCAGTTAAGAGGACTAGGGGTTGATAAAGACAAGGATATACTTTTGGAGAAATTTTGTGATATTCTTCCAACAAAATGGTCTCACATGATTCTGGTCTTGAGGCAAGGTAAAACCTTGCATTACCATACTTTGTCAACATTGTATGGAGCCTTCAGATTCACTGAAGAAAATCAAGCCCAAAGGATTGAGGCAGAAAAAGATTATTTTAATCATGCTTCCAGTAGTTCCACAGTGGTCACTAATACTGTACCACCTTGTGCAGCATTAATATCTTCTGAGAATGTATTTTCTATGAAGAAGATGATGTCTGAACTAATGGATTCTGGAGTCTGTAATGATATCTCTCTAGACTGTGATGAAACTGACAGTGATGACCTGGTTGCAATGATGGCCAAAACGTTTAACCGTTTTAAGGCCAGAGCAAATAGGCCCACTGGACAACATGCACCCAGTTCTTCCACTGACAAGACCAATCTGACATGCTTTAAGTATGGCAAAAAAGGTCATTTCATGAAAGAGTGCAAGTCCAGTCAGTTTGTCTCTCAGTCTGGTCCAACTTCTTCTTATAACAAGCCTGATGATAGCTATAAGTTGAAATACAAAAAGCTTAAGGCTCAAATTGCTCTCTTGTCTAAACAAATGGAAGATAATAATAAATGCATGATAGCAACCACTGAAGAAGCATGGGTTCCCTCTGATGATTCGTCAATCGATGGAGAAGAGGAAAGAGACTGTTGTTTTATGGCTCTGGCAGATCAAGAGCATCTGGTGAAGGATGATGTCACATCTGGTTGATGGGTAGACATTGTTATTAAAAAGGTTAGTGATTATGATAATGAAACTGATCCTGAACTTAAATTGGACATTGCTGAAGCTCTAAATTCTGATTTAATTTTTGTGGAAACTGTTAGATTTGACAGTCTAAATGGCTTAGGAACAGATTCCTCTGAAATAGATACTTTAAAATCAAAATTAAAAGAACTTCAAGATATTGAACTGGCATTTCAAGCACAAGTTTTGGTAACTGAACAACTGGTTCAAGAAAAACATGACCTGGAAATAATTTTGCAAAAAGAAAAACAGGTTATTCAATCATGGCTTGAAACAAGAATGCCATATGATGCTGGAGTAAACCAATTTCCATCCCAAAAACGTGCATATCTGGATGGAAATACTCATGTTGCAACATTAATACCAATAATTGACCGATTACCAGAGGAGGTTAAACCTAGTACCTTATATGATGAACCTTCTACCCCAAAATCTTGTATAATACCAGCTCAATTTTTGGAGGTCAAGACTGGAGCATCCCAGATGACTGCTCCAGTTAAAAAGGTCAATAAGCATAAACCTTTGCCTCAGACTATTTCTAATGAACCCCAGGTTCAAAGGAAAAAGAACAATTCCTTCCTAAGCCAAAAGTCCAGTCAACTGGAAAGGCTCAGGTTTCATCTGAAGAATCTATTTTGTTAAGGTTGGAGAGCCAGTTTCAACTACTGGCTCGTCAGGTTCAAAGTTGTCATGCAAGATTAAACAACTTTGAGGGTACTTCATATGGCCCTATACAAATACCAAACCTTTTTCTAAGAAAGAGAAAAATATTCCTTTAATTGAGAAAAAGAAAAAGGTTTCTAAACTATCAACTCCAGTAGTATTTTCAACAAAAACTACTGTTGAAGAAAGTGAACTCAACCAGATACCCCCAGGGATCCATAAGGGAGGATCCAGTGAACCTATCAGTCGATGGGTTCCCAAATCTAACTGATATATCTGGTGGATGTGCAGGGCGATCGAAAGAAGCATACCTGGTATCTTGACAGTGCAGCTGGCTGGACAATGACCGGACGTAAGACCCTGCTGGAGGAATTCATCATTTCTGATGGACCCTCCATTACTTTTGGAAATGATGGTTGTGGAAAGACTGAGGGGTATGGTGTTCTGAACAATGGACAAGTCAAATTCAGACGTGTTGCATATGTAAATGGTTTGAAATATAACCTGATCAGTGTAAGTCAACTGTGTGATGATGGCTATCAAGTTCTATTCAATATTGTTTATGGCATTGTATTCAACAAGGACTGGAAGGTAGTATTGATTGCTCCCAGAAAAGGGAACGTGTATGTGATGGATATGGAAAGCTCTTCTTCAGAGCAATGTTTCTATTCTCAAGCTGATGAAGACACAAACTGGTTATGGCATAAAAGGTTATCCCATTTAAATTTCAAAAATATTAATAAGTTGTCTAGAAAACAACTGGCAGATGGGATACCTTCAGTTTCCTTCAAAAAGGAAAGGCCATGTCCAGGATGTGAGATGGGAAAGCAGAAACGTGCCAGTTTCAAGACCAGACAGAACTTCAGCATTACTGAACCACTTCACATGCTTCATATGGACCTCTTTGGTCCAGTGAATGTTCAGACTCGTGCTGGTAAAAGATACACCCTGGTGATCGTAGATAAATTCTCCAGATATTGTTGGGTGGTCTTTCTCAGGTCTAAAAGTGAAGCTGCTGCTGAAATCATCTCTCTTATCAAGCAGATTGAACTGAAGCATAAGCGAAAGGTGTGTCAGTTAAGAAGTGACAATGGAACAGAATTCCAGAATGCAACTCTGGAGAAATTCTGTACTGACATTGGCGTCTCCCAGAACTTCTCGTACGCACGCAATCCAGAACAGAATGGAGTGGTAGAAAGGAAAAATCGAACGCTGATAGAAGCTGCCAGGAGAATGCTAGCTGAATCTGGTCTTCCTACCAGTTTTTGGGCTGAAGCAATTGCTACTGCTTGCCACTCCCAGAACCGGTCAGTGTATGTGAAGCGACACAAGAAGACAGCCTACGAAGTCTTAAGAAATAGAAAACCAAATATTGGTTATTTTCACGTTTTTGGATGTCCAGTTTACATCCTGAACGACTCCAGTCAGTTAGGAAAATTCGATGCCAAATCTGATGAAGGGTATTTCTTAGGCTATTCAGCCATTCGCAAGGCCTTCAGAGTCTATAACAAGAGACTGGAGAAGGTCCATGAGTCAATTCATGTCACATTTGATGAAACAAATGCTGCAATCAACAAACATCCAACCCTTGGTACTCCCCCAGTAACTCCAATTGTCTTCTGTGAATCTGATCCTATCAACTACAATAAAGATTCTCCAGAAGACACAGTTTCCAGTCATCCTGTTCTGGAACCTGTTCAGAAAAAAGAAGCTCTCCAGTAGTACTCCATTCTATCCTTCTATTATTTTCAAACTACCCTCTGAAATTAATATTGGATCAGATGTTCGTACTACTCCCCCAGTATCAGTGTCAGTTGAGACTATTCCTGAAATGTTTTCATATGAAGAATTTCAAACTGAACCAGTACTTCAGGAAATGCCCTCCATTGAAGAATTTCATGATGCAAATCGTGATCTTACTGATTTAGATGAAGATGTTGAAATAGTTTACCAGGATCCTCATCCTGAAACTCAACTGAACTCTTGCACTGATATTGTTGTCAGTAACAATCCTGGTCAGTACTCCAGATGTACAAAAGCTCATCCTATCGATCAGATCATAGGTGACTCCAATAGAGGAGTTCAGACCAGAAGAGCCTCCAGTGATCAATGCTTATATGTCAGTTTCTTATCACTGAATGAACCAAAGAAGATTGACGAGGCTATGGAAGATCCAAGCTGGGTGACTGCTATGCAAGAAGAGCTTCACCAGTTTGAAAGGAACAAGGTTTGGTACCTGGTTCCTTTCCACGTTGGAAAGAAAGAACCAATTGGAACAAGATGGGTCTTCAGGAACAAGGTAGATGAAGATGGCCACGTAATCAGAAACAAGGCCAGACTGGTAGCACAAGGTTACTGCCAGTCAGATGTCGATTTTGATGAATCTTTTGCTCCAGTGGCTAGACTTGAAGCGATCAGAATATTTTTAGCATTCGCTGCACATCATCAGTTCAAGGTCTACCAGATGGATGTAAAGAGTGCTTTCTTGAATGGAAAGCTTGAAGAAGAAGTTTATGTCAAACAACCTGGTGGTTTCGTTGATGAAAAATATCCACATTGGGTATATCGTCTGGACAAAGCGCTTTATGGCCTCAGACAAGCCCCACGTGCTGGTATGACACTCTGACTAAACATTTGTTGAAAAATGGTTTCAAACGAGGTGCAATTGACAATACCTTATTTATTCTTCATGAAAAAGGTAATCTGTTAATGGTACAAATTATGTTGATGATATTATTTTTGGGTCTACTGATGAAAACATGTGCAATAAATTTTCTAAAATAATGTCAACTGAATATGAAATGAGTTTGATGGGTGAATTAACATTTTTTCTAGGACTCCAGATTAAACAGGCCAGAGATGGTATTTTTATTAATCAAGAAAAATATGTTAGAGATCTTTTAAAGAAATTTGATATGAACTCTTCACCATCTAAACCAACTCCAATTTCTGCACCACTGACACTGGACTCCGATCCAGATGGTAAACCAGTGAACACCACTGTCTACAGAGGCATGGTTGGTTCACAGATGTATTTAACTGCCAGTAGACCAGATATTATGTTTTCAACATGTTTATGTGCCAGATATCAGTCTAATCCAAAGGAATCTCATATACTTGCTGTAAAGCGCATACTGAAGTACCTTAAGGGTGTCCCCAGTTTGGGTCTTTGGTATCCCAAAGGCTCAGGCATGGATCTAATGGGTTATTCAGATTCAGATCATGCAGGTTGTAAGATAGACAGGAAATCCACTACTGGTGGATGTCATTTCCTTGGTGGCAAACTGGTCAGCTGGACCAGTAAAAAGAAAACTTCAGTTTCATTGTCCACTGCTGAAGCTGAATACGTATCTGCAGCCAGTTGATGTGCTCAGATACTCTGGATGAAGAACCAGTTGCTTGATTACTAAACTCGCTGACATTTTTACTAAACCTCTGGATGTCAAAACTTTTGAATATCTTGTTGGTGAGTTGGGAATGTTAAACCCTTAAATCTGGAACCTTGGTATTGAACGCCATTGTGTACTATCAGGGATCCTTGATTTAACAGATTTATAAATCTATGACTGCCCAGATATTGAACGCCGTTGTGTACTATCTTTGCATTAATAGATTTATGGATCAACATTCCAGGGGGAAAGACTTGAAAGATATTTTTTGTTCTTAAAAATGTTTTAAGTTCAGGGAAATTTATTAATTTATTTTCTCACTTGACAAAATTCTTCAGAAAATATTACTGGTACTTTGTAAATATGTCCCTCTCACTGGTAATTGGACAAGTTGAAGTGCGTGTTTGAGGTGACTTTTGTCTCCTTGTAAAATGTGTCCCTCTCATTTGTCTGTATTAGTTGACGTGCATGTTTGAGGTCACCAGTCTCTTTCAAATGGTTTTCACTGGTACTTTACTGGAGTGTCCCTCCAGTGTACCATCAGTACATGCTTCACTGGACTAATCCACCAGTGATATTGGAGTGTCCAGTCAACCTCCAGATGCACTGAAATGAGTCATAATATTTTTTAAATACTTGGTCATTGTGCGTGCCACGTAAGCAAACCTTTTAAAGATATTTATCTTGATATTTATCTTATTATCTACGTGGCATGTAAATTTTTCAAAGAAATGATGGTATTTTTACCTTGGGAAGACAAAAAGTGCAACTTGATACTTTTTGTGGGCTGTAAACCGTCACACATCTATGTGTGATGTGATGTAATTAATGCGGATCTCAGAACCCGATCAAAATTTTATTTGATAATTTCAAATTAACCGTTTGAGTTCCACATTCTCTCTGCTATATATACCCACTTTCAATTTCATTTGCATTTACTTCAAACATATTTACTCCCAAATCCTTTCAAATTCCATTGAAGGGCGGCAGGGTTTCCAATCATAATCATCTCTCATATTTACTCCATTTCCATTCAATTCTTCATCAAATCTTCATCAAAACCTAAATATTCCAATTTCATCTTCATTTATCTAACATATTCAAATGGCACCAAGACAATCAAACTCACCCAAAAATCTGCTCTCCGTCGAATATGCTACTGTTCCAAATGTTGTTAAGGCACGCCATATTACTCTTGAGGCTAAAGCCATAAGAATAAATATCAATAACTGGATGGCAAAGCTATCACTTTCTAGTGCTCATAATGCCCGTTCCATTATTGGGATTTTAAATACATTTTTTCTCTCATGTCCACTCTATGGTGCTCTCACTCGTAATCCAGGTAAAATGTATCATGATTACCTGTGTGAATTTTGGTATTCTGCGGTGTATGTTGAAACCACTAAAACCATCAACTACACACTGCAACAAGGCACCAGATTGTTCACTCTCTCTGTTGATTCTCTCAGAGCAGCTCTTCAATTAAATTATTTTTCTGAGAATGAGATGGCAATTCCACTCCCTACTGGTATAAAATTCAGGGATGTGTGCAGATTGATGGGGCACACTGAAACTCATTTGGTTGAGTGCTTAGGTTGCAGTTCTGGAGGTTTAGATCAGATTAATCAAATGCAGCTCCAGATTGCCTACTGTTTGTGGTTTGGGTACAGGGTTGATTTCGCCCAGATTTTCTTTGATGATCTGGTGGACCGTCTGAAAGTGAAAGGTAGAAAACCACACATTCCATACATTCGTTTTCTTTCACTGGTATTTTTAAGAGCCCTAGGTGCTGAATATGATTATGAAACAAATCACTTTTCAGTGTGTGAATATATGAGGGAGTTAAGTCACCTAAAATCAAGAACTGGTGAGGTAGATATTCCTCAGACCATGTTGACTTTTCAAAGAGAAGAAGTAGAGGCACCAGGTAGAGGTCAAGTTGGTGAAGGACCCTCTGGTGACCAAGATGTTCAAATTATAGAAGCTGTACAACCCATTAGACAAGTGGCTCCTGAAGGACAACAACCAAATGTTGAGCCTTCCAGACGACCAAGATCAAATATGCGTCTGATGAGAGATGGAGTTCAGGTGAATCCAGAAAGACATCCTGGTGATGTAATGAACATTGATGGGTCTCCTATTTTTGAAGAAGAGAATGTTGAAAATATACAAGTTATTGAGCAGACAGAAAATGTTGTACAGACTGTCGTGCAAGAAGAAAATGTGGCTCAGATTGTTGAGCAGGTTGTTGAGCAGGTAGAACAAATTGTTCAGGTTGATGAACAAGTATCTGGTGAGCAAGAGGCTCGAATCGATTTGAATGTTGAAGCAGGTGAACAGGCTGGTGAATTGGTTGGTGCTCAGGCTGGTGATACAACTGTTGGTGAAATGTTTTGGGATGAGGCTGATTCTCCCATGTCAGAAGATCAGAATTTTGATTTCAATATGAACTTTCTGGGTGAGGATGTTGTACAAGTTGAAAGTCTACCAGAAATGCCACCACCTCCAACAGAAACAAATATGCCGCCACCAGAATCAAAAATGCCACCACCCCCACCAGACTCAAACATGCCACCACCACCACCACCTTCAATTCCAGAAAATACTCAATACTTTACTCCTCCAACCATTCAAACTTCACAATCTCAACCTCCACCACTTGAAACTCCAGTCAACGTATCTGAACAACGTGTGTTGGACTCAACAGTTGTTACTGATGAAACTGCAACTGAAGAGGTATGGGCACAAGTACCCTTCATGAACAGAATGACTTCAAATCTTGAACCTCAGTGGTCTCTCCACTTCGTCTTCAGCCGAGGTCCAAGGCCTTTTAAGTAAGGTGGCGGACCTGGAGAGATCACTCCAGTCATCATCCCAGGTTGTTTCCGATTTTAAATCTTTATTATCAAACAATCTAGCATCTGAAATGAATATATTTGCTGGGAATGAAAAGCTTGTTTTTGAGAAGCTGGATGAGCTGGTACTGGCCACTAATAACAACACTGAAAACATTAAAGTGGCAGTCCAGGGATTGGAGACAGGGCTGGTGAATGCTGTTCAGACTGCAGTGAAAGGTGAACTTGTTCAACCACTGACAGGTCTGAAGGATGAGGTTCAGAAGTTGGTTACTAGGGTTAGTTCATTGGAAAGCAGGCCCACACTTGATCAGACTGCTGTTGTTAGCACGATTAGTGATGAATGTGCAAAGAAGTTCAGACTTAGTATGTTGAAAGAAATATCTGAAGAAATTTCTGGGTCTGTTCTTCGAACTATTCAAGATGGGTTGTTACCCCAAGTGGAGAAGTTGATAGAAAAATAATTGCCAAAGCACTTGCCTCAAGAAGTTGAAAATGTTAAAAAGGAAGTGCAGGCACTCAGAAAGAATGTGAATGATACAACTCCAGTGACTGGAAGAACTTTTGGTGCACTGGACAGACACATGCTAGAACAATTATAGAATGATCTCAAGTCCAAAACTGGTGATCATTCCAAGGGGGAAAAGTCGTCTGGTGTCCAAGAAGGTTTGATTAGAAAGAAGAAAGAAGTTGTGGCCAGTGCTATTGAAAAGGCCTTTGCTACTGAAAGCATTGTGCAACAAAAACAAGTGACTGGTACTGATGCCAGTGCATGATTAGCACAGAGAGCATTTGGCACTGAAGCCACTGAAGAAGCTGCTGGTACTGAAGCCAGTGAGCCCCAGTTTGAATCTTTCCCAGATATACCAACTACTCTGAAGTCTGTTAAAGGAAAAGAACAAATGGTATCTGGAGAAGAAGAGCAAACTGTTGAAGAATCATCAGAGTTTCCCGCTGCTGATGATGAAACCTCTAAGAAGCTGGAACAACAATGCATAATGATTGAAATCTTCAAGAGAAATCAAAGAGATGAACTGCTGGCCCATCATAGGAAGATGGCAACTATGGGGACTCTGGATTCTTATAATGCTGGCAGGTTGGGCATAAACATTGATGTGTACAAAAAGATGAAGGAAGACCCCAGAGTTCATCAATGTCTGAATGCATCGAATGATGTTCATGTACGCTCCTTTTACGCTGAAGAAGAACAGATTTATGATTCAATAATTTATGGTGTTAGTGTACCAGAACTTATCAGGCAGAGGAAGGAGGAACTGGTGAACCTCCAGAAGAAGATAAGGAAAAATGCTGGTGCTCTGGAGTTAGAGTACAGGAAGAAATTGACTGGCTTACCTAAGCTTACTGCCAAACAGCTCAAAGCAATTAAAGATGCAGATGTGAGCACATTCATTCCCTTGGACACTTCTCTGAAAATCAATCGTCAACAACTCCAGTCTGCTATAGAACAACAGAGAGTATCAAAGGAAACTGAAGCAATGATCCAGACAGCCAAATGGAAAGACAAATATAATGAAATGTTGAATTTCAGGGCTGATGCCAGAAGGATCCCTGGTGCAGAGATTAAGCTTGCTGATAATCATGAAGGTATGTCAAAGTTTGAAATAAAGTTGACCAGGGAAGGTAACTTTACTGATGAAAGAAAGAGTACTTCAGTCCAGGCGTTTGGATGGAGTGAACTGAAGGAGATTGCCTTAACGTTCAGGGGGAAGACAAATTTATCGTCTGACGTTAAATCATTTCTGAAGAGGGTTGAGAAGGTATGGAGAAGAAAGCAACAGATGGAAGTTGCAATAGGCATGAAATCGCCAGAATCAGTACCATCTTCTCCATCACCAAAGAGAAAGGCTTCTGAAGATGCTCCACGACAGACATCGAAGAGAAGGGTCTGACTCTTATATCATTTACTTATTGAAATTTATCGTTTGATAAAAGTTGTAACTATTTATCAGTTGATGTATGTAATATTAGTTGCAATTTTTAATTCATAAAACTAAATGATCAGATTTAGTCTAAGTTAGAACTTAAAAGATGAAACTGAAAACACTCATGATCAGATTTAGTCTAAGTTAGAACTTAAAAGATGAAACTGAAAACACTCATGATCTATAAAGTGTTTTCCAGTAACTTAGATTTTTTTTTTGACTAAAATCAAAACTTGTGTTTTTCAAGCATACAAAGTTGTATAGATATAAGCTTGAAAACACTTGCATTATTTCTAAACAAATAGGGGGAATTTGTTAGGTCCAGATTTACTGGACTCGCTCCAGACTCGACTACTGAAGCCTTACTGAAGATCTGTCCAGAAATGATAATTACTGGACCTACTCCAGACTTGGAATCTGGAGTCCCTCTGAAGATTTGTTCAGAAATAATGGAAGACCAGTGAGCAAATACTTGTATATGAAATCTGGAGTATTCTCCAAATTAGCTCACTGGACTTCACCTCAGTCCATATTTACTCTACTGAAGACGTTCTTACTAAAGTCAAAGACTGAAGTTAGAATAAAGAAGACTGACAAATGGCGGAGTCCACTGGAAGTCTTACCAGATCTGTACACTGGAGGATTGTCAGTGTTCTAGACCTTACAAGTCTGAACACTGATATCGAGGAATTGACTTTTGCCTTTACACACTTTCCAAAGAACATTCCACTTGTTCTTTACCAAAGTTTATACGTGTGTAAAGGTGGTTGGTTAAAAGAATAAAGTCATATTGATGTGACTTTATCCTTGTACCTTAACCAATGCATTTAATAACCTTGTCGGTTCATTAAATGCATGCAACCATATTTGTACGACAAATAAATTCATTGTTGAATTTATCTGCCTATAAATACAAAGTCATATTTCTCGTTCAAATTACTTTTTAGCAATTTGGTGAACTTGCTTAAATACTCTGGATCTAAACAGTTATACTTCACAACTCTAAGTATATCGATCTAAGGAGATTATTTAGCAAGTATAGATCACTTGTAATTCAAAGATTGTTTAGATAGTTACATACTTGTAATATCTAGGTTCCGCAACAATCTTGTATTTTGTTTATCATCAATAAAGAAAATACACTTGAAAATTACATTCGTGTTCCATCATTTATTTACTTGTTTAAATATTGCTTAAGTCGTTTATTGCTTTATTTATATTCTTGCATTTATATTTAAAGTAATACTAGTCCGATTCTAGTTCATACTTGACTTGTTATTTTACACTCGTGGGTTAAACCATCGTGTGAGGGACTTTACATAAGCTTTTCTCAATTGAGCACACAACTTACTCATTTTTGACTTTAAAAGATCATTTTCTTGTTGAAGAAGTTCCATGCTTGGTACAAATTTGATCTCTTTGGTTGTCATTTTGAATCAAAAATTGATGACAATCTAATTAAACGAACAACTCAAGACAAGTACCAAAAAAAATTTAGCCCAAAAATTTAGAATTTTAAGCCCACCAAACACTTATGAGAATTCTTGGCCCAAATAAACGTTTTAGTCCAAATCAAAACTTAGCCCAACAATTAAAAATTGTAAGCCTAAAATGAACACGAAAATTCTTGATCTAAACACTCTTTAGCCCAACTATAAGAAACCAGCCCAAGAGAAACTGGGAGCCCAACAATAAGTCCAATAAAAAAAAAATTAGGCCAAATAAAGTCTAAGACCAACAAGACTAACTAGCCCAAAACATCTTTAGCCCAAAACAAACAATTAACCCAAAATGCTTTTTTTAATTTCGGCCCAAATGACAACTTATGTTAAATCTCGGCCCAATTACACCTTAGCCCAAAGTTTAGAATGTAATCCCAAAAAAAAACTTATAAGCACAATGAAAACTTAGTTCAAAAAAAAAAATATTCTAGCACAAGATTATCACAAAAAAAATTTTACGGTTTACCAAAAAATAGTGCAAACTAGGATGAATGATTAAAAAAAAAGAAGCAAACTTTGAACATTAGCCACGTACAGAACATGCATAGATCAAGAAAAACTCTATGACCAAAAGTACAAGAAATATATCAATTTTTTAATCAAAAGATAGACATGCGAATATGATTCCTGACACCTCAAATGACACACAAAGAAAATTAATCTTAAAAAATAACTCTTACACTATCACGTGAAGATAAAGTGTAAAGAATATAGTGACATAACAATTTGAATCGCCTGCTTTTGAAACAAAACATTTACTTTATTGAACAAGACTACACACAATTTAGACTACACGTGATATATCTGCAACACGTTTTCTAAAAAAAAACTTCACGTGAACTTGGACATACTTGTGTCTACATACAACACAAGTTACCTTTTAATTTGACAGCTCAATTTCAAAAAAAACTTTGACAACTCCATGCTTTTGAATTAAAAAATATATGTACTGACAACAAGCCACTCTCTTTTTTTCTTCACGTGATTACACTAGACTTTACTTTTGACTCAATATGAAAGCATGCATGACAACTTATTTTCTTTCTGTATCTCTCTCTCTCTTTCAAATATTATCACCCTCTATTCTGTAAACACAAACACTTACACCACCAACACTTTGCAGTACAAAACTAAACACCCATGAGATTAAACAAAGCCAAATTTCAAAACTCGACCAAAAAAGCTTTCATGCCGAGGTATTACTTGGGCAAATGGGGTATTCAGAAATGTGTTTCTCAAAATTTCACACAAATGATGGTAAATAATGGACAAGTAAGTGTGAAAACTTAAAAAAAAAATTGAAAATTTTTTTTTTGTTGATTTGCCGAGATTTTTGCTCGGCAAATGGGATTTGCCGAGGTATTATCTCTGCAAATGAGGGTTTGGGAAAAAATTTTGGCTAAGTGATTTGAAAAAGATCGATTTGCAGAGAATAAATCTCTGCAAATAAGGGTTTGGGAAAAAATTTTGGGTAAGACTGAATAGTAAAGGATGCCGAGGAAAAATCTCTGCAATGTGTTGTTTTGGATGTGTTGGTTGATTTGGGAGGTTTGGCCGAGTAATAATCTCGGCAAATGCGAGATTTGAAAAGGTGACCGGTGATTTGGTTGGTTTGGCCGAGATTGAATTCGGCAAACACGAGTTCAAAGAAGACTTAGTCAGGTAAGAGGTCGGCAAACACGAGAATACAAGATTCTGGCCGTGAATTTATCTCGGCAAACACGAGTTCAAGAACCTGGTCGAGAAATTACTTCGGCAAAGACGAGGTAAACACAATCTTCTCGTGTAATTATCTCTGCAAATGGCTATTTTGCTTGATTTCTGCAAATAAAGGTAAATTGTTGATTTTTCCAGAAAATATGAAGAACAACACGGCGGTGAACAGTAACCACGGTGGCCGGAATCTGCAAAAATCTCGCCGGAAAACTTCAAACTCCGATTACTTCCTCAATTCTTCGATTTAAGCCACGAAACCACCACCAAAATACTCACAATCCAACCGCGAACAAACCCTCAGCAACAAAAATCAATTTTGACACTCGCCGGAAAATTCGACAGTTCGCCGGAAACGTAACCGACACTAAAACTCAACCAATTGAAAATCTGAAACTATCTCCTTGTTCAGAATCACACCGCGAACAAAACCTCGTGAATTTCAGATTCAATCGATCAACAACGAAGATTAAATCGAAGAGAGAAGTTCAAGGAAACTTTTTGTTGATTTTTCTGCTTTTTCTATTTTAGTTTTTTTAATAAATGTAAAAATCTATATTTCGATGTAAACAGTGTAGGTACTGTACAAATGACCACGTGAATCTCCACTGTAGCTACAGGAAACTTGACTTTTCTTCCTTTTGAATATATCAAATGCCGAGCTTAAACATTAAACACACAAAAACATTCAGATTGACAAAATTTGATCAGAACTCTTGAAATTGATCACAGATTCATGAAATTGAACACTAATCCATTCTCAATCAAAGCTTAGAATCACTAATCTGCCTCGAATTCCGCAAAAACAGAAATTTCAGATTCAAATTTAAGCTCAAATCTCTAAAATTTGAACAAAATCAGTTATGAAAATGATTGCGGATCGCTCGGATTAACCGATTATGCTCTTATACCAAATGTAAATAGTAGAATTTGAGTTTATGTGTGTGTTAGTGTGTGTTAATGGCGGTTTGATGAGAGAGAAGGTAGAGAGAGAAAGTGTGTTTTGCAGGAAAGATTAGATAGCATAAATGGGGTCAAAGGGTTACAATATTCATTAAGGAAGGGGTTTATATACCTATACACAATTTACATTAAACCCCCTTCCATACTTAATCATTTACATTGTAAGTACAAAGGCTACAAATCAACTACTACAAAATATATTTCTAACAATCTCCCCCTTAGTAGTGATTTGTAAAAAAGATCCAGTCTTTGTCCATCTTCAAACTCTTGTATTCGGTCTGACTTTGTTTGGATGCCAGAACCAATTTTCTTCTTCGGGTCTGTCATCAGGAACAATCATATTAGCTTCAAAGTTTCTTGGAGGAATGTTATGTGGCCCTGGTAGATGACTAGGCTCGTACTTGATCCAGCAACCTCCTCTTCGACGAACAACATACTTAGACTTCTGAACATTCTTTGCCTCTCTCATCATTCGAATGTTGTCTCGGTACTCAAGTCTTTGATTGATCTTGGAGATTACTTTATCAAACACTTCCTTTTTATTTTCATCTTGCTCATCTTCTTTCAAGCACAACAAAACGTTTTTACAAAACTCCAATGTTCCATCAGAATAAGAAGCAAGTTCATCCATACGAATGAAAATCTTCTTATTTCGGCTATTCAAAAAGACAACCTGACAGTCCAGTATTTGCACACTTAAATTAGTTTTAACAAGACAATAAAGTAAAGAACAGAAAGCAAAGAACAAGAATAAGTTCAAGTGTAAATGTCTAAGCAAGTCTAGTCATATGTCTCATTGATTAAACGATGAATACATGGTCGAGATTACAACTTGTCTTACAAGACTACAAATGAACTATGTAATTGCTAAGTCTAAAAAGAAGGAAAACTTAAACAATTACAAATAGAGTGAAATACTTTGTGGTGACAAACACACTATAATGATGCGGCTGTGTTCCTTTATATAGAAGAGGAATTAGGGCAACACAGCCTTACAATGATAGTGATGTGATGGTGGTTGTCGACATTCCATTGGCTCTAAGTACTTGGATCCAGGAGCCTTTGTCTTCTTTACCAAAACGGGTATGAAAGAGAGAGACCCTTGTTTTGGTCCCAACTGTACCTTTGCCGTATAAGGTAACATTCAGTTAGGAGAACCACCATGTGACTTCTTGTCTTCTTGTTGGTTTGAAATCTTCCCGCCTTGACATACAATTTGGAAAGCAAACCACCCGCTGACAAGAGTCAGTGACTTGCTGATGACTCGCTGATGACTCGCTGACGACCCACGTCAGCGACCAAGTCTGGTCAGCGAATCCTTGACTCAACAATCTCCCCCTATTCGCTGAGAAGACTTGCTGAGTAGATCATATTTGTAAAGAATAGAAGATATGAAGGAAAGATGTCTTTTTATATCAACTTTCAAAAATTACAAGTTGATTCAATCAACATTTACATTTGACATCTACAAACTTTCAGCTTCAAACTCCCAAGCATGTTCTTGCTTGGCAATCTGAACAGCTGGGTCATTATATCTATGAGGCTTAACCAGCTCCTCATCCAGCTTGCTGATAAACTCTCGGTTGTTTGTCGTTTCAGCACACCTTCTTCTCAAGGCCAGTATGAACCCAGTGGACGCCTTTTCAAGTTCAGATAGACGAAAGAATAGCTGGGTATTTTGAAAATTTGTAAAGAAAATACCAGCTGGATTCTCTATCACTCTCCCTTCCTCGAAGACACTTCTTGGAGGAAGTCTGGTGTTTAAAGCAGCATCACCAGAGATAGGAGGAAGGTCAGAAGTAGATGTTCGATACTCCATCTTCCTCTTTCTTTGTTGTCCTCCAGCTGAGGTAGATATGGTTGCTGGAGTACCGAACACTTGCCTCAGCATGGGCAAGTCTACCTTGAATTTTGTTTCAAACTCCAGAGCCTTTTTAAAGTATTCTTTCAGCATGCTTTGGAGCTGCTGGTAGCTAGCAGCCTTTTTGTCTTTTACCAGCAAGTACACTTCCACCCATTCCGAGGCACCCAAGTTGGTTACTTTGACCCCTTCCAACTTGGTTGGTTTACCAGCTCCTTCTCTTAAGATCTTGAGATTCGTCTTTAGGCCCATTTCAGCTTTAAAGGCCTCAGCAGCAACAATTCTTTGAGGCCTGACTCGATCATTCATCAGCTTTAGCCACTTAGCCTTTTCTTCTTCAAATTTGGCTCTTTTCTCGCTGAGCTGCTTTTCAACTTCCTTGTGTTTCTGCCTGTATAAGGCTTCAGCACCCCCAGATTTCAGCAGCATTCTTTGCTCTCCATCAAGCTGATCCTTTTCAAGCAGAGGCAGCTGCTGATAAACTCTCGGTTGTTTGTCGTTTCAGCACACCTTCTTCTCAAGGCCAGTATGAACCCAGTGGACGCCTTTTCAAGTTCAGATAGACGAAAGAATAGCTGGGTATTTTGAAAATTTGTAAAGAAAATACCAGCTGGATTCTCTATCACTCTCCCTTCCTCGAAGACACTTCTTGGAGGAAGTCTGGTGTTTAAAGCAGCATCACCAGAGATAGGAGGAAGGTCAGAAGTAGATGTTCGATACTCCATCTTCCTCTTTCTTTGTTGTCCTCCAGCTGAGGTAGATATGGTTGCTGGAGTACCGAACACTTGCCTCAGCATGGGCAAGTCTACCTTGAATTTTGTTTCAAACTCCAGAGCCTTTTTAAAGTATTCTTTCAGCATGCTTTGGAGCTGCTGGTAGCTAGCAGCCTTTTTGTCTTTTACCAGCAAGTACACTTCCACCCATTCCGAGGCACCCAAGTTGGTTACTTTGACCCCTTCCAACTTGGTTGGTTTACCAGCTCCTTCTCTTAAGATCTTGAGATTCGTCTTTAGGCCCATTTCAGCTTTAAAGGCCTCAGCAGCAACAATTCTTTGAGGCCTGACTCGATCATTCATCAGCTTTAGCCACTTAGCCTTTTCTTCTTCAAATTTGGCTCTTTTCTCGCTGAGCTGCTTTTCAACTTCCTTGTGTTTCTGCCTGTATAAGGCTTCAGCACCCCCAGATTTCAGCAGCATTCTTTGCTCTCCATCAAGCTGATCCTTTTCAAGCAGAGGCAGCTGCTTGATAAACTCAAGGTTTTTCCTTTCATTTTCTTCATTTTGTTTGATCCTGTCCAGCTCCTTGACAGCATCTTCTTGAGTTTTACCATCAGCAGTTAGTGCCAATACATCAATCAATTGATGCTGATGGCCTGCTGATCATGTTTGATGGATTTTGTGGCCTTTTTGATTTTGTGTTGATCAGCAGCCAAGGAGGTGAATTTCTCTTTAATCATCTCTACTTCTGAGCCATTTTCAACTTGTTTATTGTACCAGCTGGTCAGAGTAGAGATCAGTCTTTCAGACTCATTTTCTTTTACGTTGAACAGCAATCCTCAAAAGAAGTATATTCCAGGTGTGTGGAGGTTGTTGTTTACACATGTCATTCAGTGCCTCGGTGGGAACAGTGGATCCTTTGATCAAGCCACTGCTGCCCAGATGCAAATAATATATGCACTGGCAAATGGTCGAAACATTGACTTTGCCAGTGTTATATTCGAAGACTTGAAGTCCAAAATCACCATCAGAAATCGCTCGAGCTCAGTGGCCTTTACACGCTTTCTGTCCTTGATATTCAGGCATGTGTTGAAGGAAGAATACATGCCAGAGGGCGCTCAATTCATTCTTTCTCCAAGGGTTGCAAGCTCTGTCTATAAAGTTCCAGCTTGTGACCCTGAGCATTTTGATTCAAAGTATGCTGCGCTTACTCCAGCAATGAAGCAGGTACTGTTCACTATGTATCCTGATATATATAAGCAAAATCCTGCTGGAACTGGTATGATTATAACCCCTCCAGCATCCTCCAAAGCTCCCAAGTTGGGCAAGAAAGGTCCAGTTCTTCCTAAAAAGAAGAAAGTATTAAGAAAAGTGGAATCCTCTCAACTCTCTCTGATTGATGAGGAAACCCCTGCTGCTGTTGAAAATGTAGAGCAGCAACAAACTGAAGCAGAAACACCAACTTCTCCAAACCCTTTAAATTTTTCTTTGGAAAGTCAGGAGCAAGTTGGTGAAATTGAAAAGGCTGGTTGGAGTAAGACTGCTGAAGTGGATGCCAGCATTGATGTTAGAGAAATGGAAGAACCAAGTATTGAGTTGGCTGAGGCTGAAGATGCTGGTGTTGGTGAATTGACAGTCCAGTATTTGCACACTTAAATTAGTTTTAACAAGACAATAAAGTAAAGAACAGAAAGCAAAGAACAAGAATAAGTTCAAGTGTAAATGTCTAAGCAAGTCTAGTCATATGTCTCATTGATTAAACGATGAATACATGGTCGAGATTACAACTTGTCTTACAAGACTACAAATGAACTATGTAATTGCTAAGTCTAGAAAGAAGGAAAACTTAAACAATTACAAATAGAGTGAAATACTTTGTGGTGACAAACACACTATAATGATGCGGCTGTGTTCCTTTATATAGAAGAGGAATTAGGGCAACACAGCCTTACAATGATAGTGATGTGATGGTGGTTGTCGACATTCCATTGGCTCTAAGTACTTGGATCCAGGAGCCTTTGTCTTCTTTACCAAAACGGGTATGAAAGAGAGAGACCCTTGTTTTGGTCCCAACTGTACCTTTGCCGTATAAGGTAACATTCAGTTAGGAGAACCACCATGTGACTTCTTGTCTTCTTGTTGGTTTGAAATCTTCCCGCCTTGACATACAATTTGGAAAGCAAACCACCCGCTGACAAGAGTCAGTGACTTGCTGATGACTCGCTGATGACTCGCTGACGACCCACGTCAGCGACCAAGTCTGGTCAGCGAATCCTTGACTCAACACAACCCCAAAAGATGGTTCTTCGATGACATGACCAATACTGAATTTTTCAATGTCTTCAGTGTAAAGACTTTGATCTGGATATGGAACATTTATCTTCCTCTTCACAACTTCAAACCCTATCTGAAAATCTTCCAGTGATGCATATTGAATACAACTTGACATGTATCTTTTTACAGCATCAAAAGCAATTACATCTTCACGGTATCTTTGCATTGCATTCAGGAAATGGTTGTAGAGGAAGATAATGTCATCAACCGGCAAAAGTTTGAATTGGGCTTCCGTGAATCTATACATCTTGTTGTTATCTCTTTTCACATGATAGCAAGGGACAGAGATAGACACCCTTTTAATCAAAATTACTCTGACCAGCACCAATATCTTATGTTTTCTTTGTTCTTCAAGCAACTTTGGATTGTATTGCTTTGTAAGTTTAAGAAGCTATGTGTATTCTTCTACTTGCCTTGCTTCCTTAAACTTGTACATCGAATCCAACTCTGGTCTCTTGGTTTTAGTAACTTTAGTTGCTCCACAAAATATCGGATATGCCCTTTCCTCCAGATATCTCGACTTCTTAGCTGCTTCTTTAGGTTTGACGCCGAGAGCAACCATTCTTTCTCTATCCCTCAAGAAGTATCCCCGATTAATAAACCTTAGTTGTTCGTCAGTTAATTCAGTTGGAAAATAATCAGGAAGAACTTCCTCGGATATGATTGCCTCTTTCAACACTTGTTTGTAAGTTGATTTCTTAAAGTTCTGAGCAGCAGCTTCTGGAGTCTTTCTCAGATCATCAAAACTGTTAAATTCATTGAAATTGTAATGTTGTGGAGTTGAGCTAGCAGGAACAGATGATTCTCCAACTTCAACTCTGCTTGAAGAACCTGTTTCAAAGTAATCAAGATCTGCAAATTCTTCAAACATTGGTTCCTCTACAGCTTCTACGTTCACTGGAGTTTCAACTATCTCTGGCTCATCCATGATTACATTATCTTTTATGTCCTCAATATCAGCTTCTCCTTCAGCATATTCAACTATATCATCTTCAATTACAAAACCTTCTTCTTCATTAACCTCAACATTCTCATTTTCTTCTTCACTTTCTACTTCTGAATCAACACCAAAAACGTCATCTAATCTTCTTTTAATCACATCATCTAAAGTATCTTTCTCAATGAGTTCTTTCCACATTCTATCTGATCTAGCTCTAATCACAGCTAATCTTTCAATTTCAGCTTGATTTCCACCCTCTGATCTTTCTTGCATCACCACATCCTCAACATTTACATCAACTCTTGCCGAAGTATTTTCAATATTAACTTGACCCTCTCCTTGGTTCTCCCCCTTGGGGTGATCATCAGAATCAGGATCATCCCGTCTAGAAGCAACCGAGGCCAGTCGGCAAGATTCTAACGCTAACAACCTTAACTCAAATGCAGCAAGTTTCGCATCATATTCAGCCTTTTGTTTTTCAACTTGATCTTGTAAAGCTTTGACTCTTCTTTCGTTAGCAATTTCTCTTTCTCGTACCTCAAGAGCATTCAACACACCCCTTTCAGTCATAGTCAACAAATCCCCTTCAGAACGTAGAATGCCAAGTAAAACTTCACATGCTTGATCTTTGGTTTGAAGATTTGTTGTGGTTGATGATGTTTGAATAGGTGTTGGTGTTCTTTGTGTTTGTGTAGGAGGTGGAGTAACCAACCCGGGGGTTGTTTGCACACTTGTGGTGTGACCTAAATTCAGCGAAGCTGATTCAGGATTTCCTGCAGATCCTCGGGTTATACCCTCACCAGCAGTTTCGGATTCAGTGGCTTTGCAACCAGAATCAGGTTGTGTCCTAGACTGTGATAAATCATTGTCCGGGACTTGTTGTTGGGCAACACCACTAACAACACCGGGGTCACTGAGAATGCCCGTTAATACAGTCTCAGGTTGATCCTGAGGAACAGCAGTGTCACTACGGCGTTCATACTGTCCCCCAGTCTCGGTTTGAGAACTGTTACCTACGGCTAAAGCTGGCATAATGTTAGCTAAGGCAGGATTTCCAAGCTTTCCTTGAGGGTCACACAAAGTGAGTCCCTCTCCGCTTGTTCCGGCAACAGTATTAAACTGTGCTTATGAATCCGTGTCCCTAGGAGAACTAGACTCTTGTGTAAGAAATGAAGGGGAGAGGTGGGGCTGGTCCTCTCTTATTTCAACACTCTCATCCTCCAAATTAGGAGAGTGTGGTGAACGTGGTTGTTCCCCGTGCATTTTTTAGACTAACTCCTGTTGTGAGGAGTCAGAATGGCTAGGAGAGGTTGGTGCAAGCGAGAATGGGCAGTTCCCGACTTCTACCCTAGGGTAAACAACCCGGCTAGACTCATTGGTTTGAACTATTGGAGGGCCAACGTTTTCTTTATGCCCTTGTCCTAACCCGGACCGCTCATCCTCTCTAACATTTTCAACTCCTCCCTCAATCCCGCCTTGTTCCTCCTGCACAACTGCATCTCCTGTGCTAACATGCTCAGCATCCAACTCAGATAATACATTATCAACAATTCGTATTGAGGCACCAATATGTTCAGATCTAGCCGACTTATGCTTTCTTTTGGATTTCTTCTTCTTTGATGCCTTCTTTGGTGCACTTCTAGCAGCCATTTTAAGTCTTCTACCTGGTGGTGGAGTTGGTTCATTAGGTAGTGCTGAAGCAAGCGGTGTTGGATTAAGTACAGGTGATAAATGAGGTGGTGTAAGAATTGGTGGATTTGGTGAAACAACGGATGGTATCGGTGTAGATGGTGAAGATTGCGAAAATTGAACGGTAGGTGAAGATTGTGTTGATTGATTGGTTGGTGTAGATTGTGATTGAATATTCGGTGAAGATTGTGAAGTAGGTGAAGTAATCGGTTCAGGTGTTACAACATCTTGGTCAAACACAACTCTTTTTGAATTTCTTTTCCTTGGCTCAGAAGTCCCTTCATCACTAACCCCTCTTTTTCTTTTTGTAATCCTAGGACCCTCACTTGGCGACCTATGCACAGCTTGGGTAGGAATCTGTCGGCTTTCAGATCCCATCGCTGTGTTTAACCACTCTCTGTAAATCCTAAGGTGGGGACTCTGAGCATTAGCCAAATTCAACAAAAATGGTGGAATTGGAAAAGGTTTAACATTATCACTTCCTGTGCCTCTTAAGTTGGATTTATACATGGCAATTACACACTTAAAGCTGTCATCCAACTTTGGAATTTCTTCTGCATTATCAAGAACGTCTTCGATAATCAGTGTGAAGAATCTGATAAAGGGAATATATTTTCTTTCTTGTGCATTCTTTCCCTTGACAACTTGGATCATCTTATCCCATATTATCTTCGCAAAGTCACACTGCACATTGTGAGTGACTGCATAGTAGATTGATAATGAATGCTTCGTCATGAGATCAATTCCTTTCTGTGATGGCATCAAACAAGTACTTAGAACATTGTACATTGTATGCCAGAGAGTTGCTACATTCATTCTTTTAAAATCTCTCATCGTTGCCAACTCTCCTTCATAACCCAACGAATGAACTCCAGCCAACATTTCTTCAACTGATGGTAGTTCTTCGTATTCTTCAAGTTCAGGAAATCCAATCACAGTTCTGAACTCATCCAGAGTGAATTTACAATTGAAAATTTCATCTTCTGACTGTAGAGAAAATTTGAAGTAGTCTGCTGTCTTATGCCTTTTACTTCCTTTTACATATTCAATTGATTCCCACAACTCAAATACATACTTTTCGGGAACAATTGCACCTCCAGTCAAAGCATTATTCAACGGATGATGGCTCAGAATCTCCGTTATGATCAGGAATTTGCAAGCAAATGGGATATGTAGAGCTTTATTAGCTTGCATTTTCATTGAATATCCTTCGTTGAACATAGCCATCTTGGGAATTTATTATTTTTCTGTTAAGACAAACTGACCAAAATTTTGACCAGAAAATACATTTTAAACACAGAAAAATAACAACACATACCAACATTTAAGAAATACATTTATTACACAAAGACAATGTTTCGCATATATATTAAAAATGAGAAAACAAAGTAGTACACAAAGGCGTTCGATACCTTGCATCTCACCCAAATATATATACGAAACAAGACAATATATAGGATCACATAAGTATTAAAAAATAAGAAAACAAGGTAGTACACAAAGGCGTTCGATACCTTGCCTCTCACCCCAAACACTTATGAAATACTATATATACAAACACAATACACACATACATACAAACATTTTTAAAATACAACACAAATAAAAATAAAAGAAACTTAGAATAAAAAATAATGGAGAAAAAATTTTTTAAAAAAATCCAATTTGAACTGTTTGCCGAGCAATAACCTCGGCAAATGGTACAATTTGAAAAATTTGCCCAGAAATTGACAAGTACCAAAAATTGGTTTCGGGAAAAATTTGATGATTTGTATTGTTTGCCGAGCAAACTTCTCGGCAAACACGAGAAAATCTCAAGTCAGGCACCAAGTCATCGAGTATTGGAGTTGAATCACATAAACGCCGAGCTCAAAGCTCTGCAAACGAGCAGTTCAGACTAACTCCTTTTCAATGTATGAAATTTCCTTTGAATTGGACAACAATAATGTTGACAATTGATTAAAGGAAAACTTCAATGAAAAATTCATTTTTATACTGTTTGCCGAGCAAAATGCTCTGCAAACAGTTGGTTTTTTTTAAAAAAAATTGTGAAAATTTCAATTTGTACTGTTTGCCGAGCAAAATGCTCTGCAAACAGTTGTTTTCAAGTCTTTAAAGAAATTGAAAATCCATTTTGTGCTGTTTGCCGAGCAAAATGCTCTGCAAACAGTTGATCTAAGACTTGGAAAAAGTTTTGAGCAAAATGCACTGTTTGCCGAGCAAACTGCTCTGCAAACAGTTGTTTTTAAGACTTGAAGGAATTTTGGAATTCAAAAAGGCCTGTTTGCCGAGCTCAAAGCTCTGCAAACAATAGAGTTTAGACTTGAAATCATTTTGAAACCCAATTTTTCAATGAATGCCGAGCAAAATGCTCTGCATCAAGATGTTTTAAGGACTTGGTGAAAAACAAATTTGGTTTGTTAAAAACAAGTATTTGCCGAGCTAAAAGCTCTGCAAATGACTATTTTGATCCAAAAATTTGTTTGAGAAAAATAAGAACATGTTAACCAGAAATTATGATGATTTGAAGATTATCATGAACAAACAACACATTTGCCGAGCAAAATGCTCTGCAAATGGTACTTTTCATCAAAAACTCATGATATTACCCAGCCCTTCAACAATTTAAGCCCAGAAAATTCAAACTAAAGCAGATTAAAGCATTTAACTCATATAAACAGTAAAGATACACCATAATCATGCATCTATCATCATCAAAACATGAATCAAAACATCAAATCAGTCATAAAGCACATATTATTTCATCTAGGCATTTAATCAAACAGTTGAAGTGCAATAAGATAACAAGAAATCTTACCTCAAAGTGAATGAAATGATCGATGAACTGTGATGATTATCAACCCAAATATGACAATAATACTACACCCACTTTGATTCTTACAAGATAGATGAAACGTTTGAATGAATGATTGATAGTTTGATCGGTTTTGAGAGAAAACAAGAAGATATTTTGATTTAAATTTTGAAATGAATCACTTGGCCCGCCCATTTTCCTTTTAAACCACGAATCCGGGTCGTGGGTCTGGGTTTGACCCGCGTGTCAACCCGGATCCCAAGTAGTTTTGGGCTAAACTTCTCATTTTGGGCTTGTTATGGGTTTTGGACTGAATGGGTTTTCACAAAAGAATAAAACAAAAAAATAAAAATAAAATAAAACTAAAAGAAAATAGAAATAAAATAAAAAATAAAATAAAAACACTTATTAAAACAAAAAAATTTTAACATTAAAAAAAATCTTTTTATCTTTTTAAAATTTTCTAATTTTGTATTTGATTTTTCAGATTTAAAAACAAACACACATAACATAAAATAAACAAATAACCAAACAGATTAAAAAATAAGCAAACAAATATTCACATGCATTTGCACACTCCCCCTCAAATTAAGCATATGTCAAGACAATAAATTTACAAACTCCCCCTAAAATCATGCATTCTACCCTTTTTCTCCCCCTCAAACATTGCATGTAATATCAGATAAAAACATCAATGTTTGAAACAGAAAATGAACATAGAATACATGGCATGAAAGTATTTAAGTTTGTAAATCTAGCATTCCCAACTTGGTTTTAAGAAAATTGAACCTTTGTTCATCCAGAGGTTTGGTGAAAAGGTCTGCAAGTTGGTAGTCTGTCGGGACAAAATAGAGTTCGATGTTACCTTTCTCGACATGATCTTTAAGAAAATGGTACCGAACATCTATGTGTTTGGTCTTTGTGTGCTGTACAGGATTGCAAGAAATAGCAATAGCACTCTTTGAGTCACAGTAGATGGGAATTCTGTTGAACTGAAATCCATAATCAGTCAACTGAGTCTTCATCCAAAGAACTTGTGAACAACAGCTTGCTGCAGCAACGTATTCAGCTTCTGCAGTAGATGTAGATACACAATTCTGTTTCTTTGAAGACCAACTGACTAATCTATCCCCTAAAAACTGTACGCTCCCAGAAGTACTCTTTCGGTCAAGCTTACAACCTGCATGGTCAGCATCCGAATATGCAATCAACTGAAACCCGGTATCCCTCGGATACCAGAGACCAAGGTTCACAGTGCCTTTCAGGTATCGGAATATCCGTTTGACGGCCTGGAAATGACTTTCCTTAGGATTGGCCTGGTACCTGGCACACATGCATGTGGCGAACATAATATCCGGGCGACTTGCAGTCAAGTACATGAGTGATCCTATCATACTACGATATTTCTTTTGATCAAAAGATTTTCCATTTAAATCAACATTGATCTTTGTGCGAGCTTCCATGGGTGTACCAATTGTTTGACAATCCATCATATCAAAATTTTTCAACATGTCAAGAATGTACTTTGTTTGACAAATAAATGTCCATTTGACAATTGTTTGACTTGAAGACCAAGGAAAAAGTTTAATTCACCCATCATGCTCATTTCAAATTTCTTGATCATTAAAGCTGAAAAATTCTTGCAGTATTTAGGATTAGTGGACCCGAAAATTATGTCGTCAACATAAATCTGGATTAGAATGATGTCACTCCCTTGTCGTTTGATAAACAAGGTAGTGTCAATCGAACCTTTGTTAAAACCAGATTTCACAAGATAAGAGGATAGAGCATCATACCATGCACGAGGGGCTTGTTTCAGACCATATAAAGCCTTATCTAACCTGTAAACATAGTCCGGATGTTTGGAATTCACAAAACCTTCTGGTTGTTCAACATACACTTCTTCTTTGAGAATCCCATTCAAGAAGGCAGTTTTGACATCCATTTGGTAGACTGTGAAGTTCTTGTAGGCAGCATAGGCAAGAAACATCCGAATAGCCTCAATTCGTGCAACTGGTGCGAATATCTCATCGTAGTCAATTCCATCTTGTTGGCAATATCCCTTTGCAACCAATCGTGCTTTGTTACGTACAACAACTCCAGTTTCATCCTTTTTATTCTTGAATATCCATTTGGTCTTAATTGGCTCCTTATTCTTGTAAGGATTGGGAACCAATTTCCACACCTCAAGACGTTCGAACTGATTAAGTTCTTCTTGCATTACTTTCACCCAATCTGGACAACTTAGAGCTTCATTCACTGTCTTTGGTTCAACAATACTTAGAAAATTCACAAACAGACATTCATTCGCGGATGCGGATCTTGTCTGAACTCCAGTTGTTGGATTTCCAATGACTTGAGAAATTGGATGAGCTCTTGTCCATTTGGATGTGTGAGGAATTGGATCAAGTGGATCACCGGATTCTACAGAATCAATAAAACCAGGAGAATGTTGTTCTGTCAATTGTTCAAATGAAGTAGCAATTGGTTCAACAAAGTCGTCTGGATCATAATCTTCAGGATTGGTTGACGGACTTGTCACTTGAGAGATATTAAGAGGTTGAGTATGCAACTTTGAAGTATCGGTAGGTGGAGGAGAATCAGATGATGAATTATCATCTGATGATTGTGATGGTGAAGACTCATTGGGATCCATCTCTTTTGAGTTTGAACTGGATGGTTCATTTGTATTCACGTCATATTCAGGAACTTTCTTCGGAACTTGGAAAAATTCTTCAAACAAGATATCCAAATCTTGTGTTGTTGGAGTAGAGAATGATGATTTGACATTTGAAGCAGTCTTTGTTGCGGAAGCTTGTGGACTTTGAAGTTCGGGTCTTGAACTGTGTTGTTCAAGAACCATTCCCGAGAGTTCATCAAATCTAACATTCATACTCTCTTCAATTCTCTTGGTTCTTCGGTTATATACACGATATGCTATCGATTCTCTCGAATAACCGATGAAATATGCCTCATCGCCTTTTGGTTCAAACTTGCCCAGATTATCTCGATCATTGAGAACATAACAAACACATCCAAATATGTGTAAGAAGTTCACATTGGGCTTTCTTTTGTTAATCACCTCATACAGAGTTTTATCAAACCTCTTGTTGATGATGGATCTATTTTGAGTGAAGCAGGCAGTAGCAACAGCTTCAGCCCATAGATTCGGAGGCAACTTAGAATAAGCAAGCATTGTTCTAGCTGCTTCAACAAGAGTTCGATTTCGACGTTCAACTACTCCATTCTGTTGAGGTGTCCTGGCAGCGGAAAATTGATGAGTAATACCCATGGACTTAAAGAAAGAATCAATTGTTGAATTCTTGAATTCAGTGCCATTGTCTGAGCGAACAATTCTAACTGGTGATTTAAGATTTACTTGGGTCTTCTTTATGAAATCAATAATTGCATTCGGAGTGTCACTCTTTGCATGAAGAAAGAATACCCAAGTGTAACGAGAATAATCATCGACAATCACAAGAATGTATCGCTTGCCATGGATACTTTGAACTTTCATAGGGCCACACAAATCCATATGAATAAGGTGCAAAGGACCTTCTGTACTTAGAAACTTCTTCGGTTTGTGTGAAGCTTTCTTCATCTTTCCAATTGCACAAGCTGGACACAGATGTTCACTTTCATACTTGTAGTCCGGAAGACCTTCAACAAGTTGTTTATCCATGAGCGCATTAATCGTTTGAAAATTAAGATGAGAAAGACGGCGATGCCATAACCAAGAATTTTGTGCAGTTGCTTTTGAAAGAAGACAAATCTCTGAAGAATTAGTTGGAATGTTGTTGAGATCAATAGTGAACAAATTATTGTCTCTTGTTCCAGTAAGAATATCCACACCGTCTTCAGTCTGCACTTTGCATTCATATCTCCTGAATAATACTTGAAGATCATTGTCACAAAATTGTCCAACACTAAAAAGATTATGTCCTAGGCCTTCAACATAAGAAACTCTCTTGATAGTGACACCATTTTTAACAATGTCTCCATAACCGATAATAGGAGCGATATGATCATTTCCGAATCTGACGGTTCCCATGAACTTCTCGACAAAGTTTGTAAGAATGGACTTGTTTCCAGTCATATGACGAGAACATCCCGAGTCAACATACCATAAACAAATGAGATATTCCTGCAAGGACAAGGAATATGATTTAGGTACCCATGTAGATTGGGTCCTTGCAGGTTAGAGGGATAACATGCAAGTACACAAAAAAAAATAACACACAAACAAACTTTTTATTCAAATCACAAACAAACACACATAATTGTTCAAAGCACAAATACGAATTACAAACAATGAAAATTCAAGGTTTATACACAAGTTTTGGTACAAGCAGGACTAGTCCTAGATGTATTAGCACTATTTAGAGAATTTGATCTACGGACAATCCACACTTGTTTCACATTTGTTGTATTCCCATCAAGCTTGACTTTACTAGAAGCATGTAAAAATCTATCCTTAGGAATCCATCTACTGCTACTAGTTAAGCACAAGTCACCTGAAACACGAACATTCTTTTTGTTAGCAAACAATTTGTTATTTTCGGTCTTAACAGGTTTCTTCTTGATGGTTTCTGTGGTCTTGTTCACTTTCTTGATGTTATTAGGTGACAACCAACCATATTGATCTTTGTACTTAGTCATTCCAGAAACAGTATCTCTAACCCTTTGTAAAGTGCACTTAGGATTCTTCTGAGAATACCTAGGAAAACTAGAATACCTAACCTGCTGAGGTTGTTTGTTCCCTAATGAGAAAGTTTCATTCTTGACAATCTTTGGACCACTGCTTGTTTTGACTTCTTTTTGAATCTTAGGTTCAGATTTAACTTTATACATCTGTGGTTCTAGAAGTCTTAGAAACTATGGGACCTTTGTTTGGTTTTGGTCTTGAATCCGTCTTGGGTGATGGTTTGGTCTTTGGTTTTGAATTAGTCTTTGTTGATTGTTTGGTCTTTGGTTTTGAATCAGTCTTGGGTGATGGGTTGGTCTTTGGTTTTGATTCATTCTTGGGATTGGTCTTTGGTTTTGAATCAGTCTTGGGTGATGGTTTGGTCTTTGGTTTTGAATCAGTCTTGGGTGATGGGTTGGTCTTTGGTTTTGATTCATTCTTGGGATTGGTCTTTGGTTGTTGGGTGGTCTTTGGTCTTTGGAATTTATCGAATGGGGAAGATTGTGAAGAGTGTGACTTTGGAATCTTCTTTGGATAAAAATCATGTTTGTCCTCTTTTTGAACAAAAAGTTTTTCAAATTCAGGAGCAAAATCATGATTTCCTTCCAAATATGTTGACATTTCATCAGTTTCCAATTTCACACTATCTTCACTTATCTTAAAAGGACCATGACTTCCCTTGAGTGGAATTGATGCTTTTTCTTTTTCTTTTAAAGAGTGAAGTGCAATTTTCTGAAGTTCAAATTCAGTTTTCAGTTTGTTTAGTTCCTTAAGCACATTCACCTTTTGTTCTTTTTCTTTTTCAAACTTTTGTTTGAAAGCATCAATTTCATTCAAGTAGGACTGTGTTTCGTCAGAAAACTTGGTAAAGGACTCGGTCTCAGAAGCAGTCAGGAAAAAATCATCATAAGCATCATAGAAATCATCTAGATCACTATCAGTTTGAACAGACACATGAACAACTTCACACTCAGTTTGCACAGATGCATTCACAATTTCACAAATAGAACGGCCAGTTTGAGTTGAAGTTTTCACAACCTCACAAATAGAACACCCAGGTTGTTCACAAACTTTGGATTCAGAATTTGGTTGGTCAATGACACAGTGATTTTGAGTCTTCAAATTATCTATTAAAGATTGCTTTTCATCAAGAGACTTTTTCAAATCCTCTATTACTTTTTCCAAAACTTTCTGTGGAACATAAGGTCTTAAATTCTCCGGTTTTGGAATTTGAATAGATTCTTCTAAAGGTTTTTCTTTAAAACACTCAAGAATTTCAGGAATTATAGCCTCATGATTTTCTTTTTCATCATTTTCTTTTTCAATTTTATGTGCAGGGTGACTGAAAAAATCATATGACTCATCCATTAACTCATAGTTAAAATAGACTTTTGCACCCTTCTTTAGAAAATCATCAGCCTCAAAATCACTATCAGTCGGTCTCACAAATTGGTCAGTCATCCCACATCTTAAATAAGATTCCTTATATAATGATGGGACTTCTTCTTGTGCTTCGAGCAAATGATTTGGATTGACATAACCTAACCCTGAAGTGAATATTGTTTCCGAATTTCTTGGCCTATTCAAAAAGATTTGTTGATATGAACGATTAATCTTATACAATTTGTCTTGATAAGACTTGATTTCAGCTTTAAGCTCATCATTTTCTTTATCAAGTTTTTGTTTAAGAGAATCTTTTATACAACAATCGTATTTTAGGTCAGAAATTTTATCTTCATATTCCTTCAAATCAGGGATAGATTCTTTCAATTTCACATTTAAAGACTCAATGTCCTCAGCCAACGCATTTGCTCGAAACATCTCATTGGTCTTTTCAACTTGTAGTTGTCTGACTGTCTGGCTCAATTCAAGAACTTTGGTTTCGAGTTCTTGTTTTTCAAGATGCAGTTTTGAGTTTGGAGTAAAAGTGATTGCTGCTTTTTCAGATTTCAAATTTTCAAAATCCTTTTGAAGTAAATTAAATTTCTCTTTAGAATTTTGAAATTCATCTTCTTTGTCTTCCAAATCTTTGGTTAATTTTGAAATCTTTTTACTCAACTCCCTGCAATCTTTTCTTGCTGTTTCACTCATATCCATATAATATTTTAACACTGATTTGGGAAGTGTTATTACCTGATCATCCTCTGAAGAACTTTCCTCAACATCATCCAACTCCTTTGATTTCTTGATCTTCGTCATAAAGCACACATTTGCTGCAAGTTCGTCTGTCTCTTCATCAGAAAGGTGTAGCCATTTGTCATCCTCAGCGAGAAGAGCAATTCCACTTTCTTCTTGTCTTGCGAGCAAAAGTTTGTACTTGTAGTATTCGGAGTTCTTTTGACGAGGTTTCGTGCAATTGATGGCAAAATGTCCAGGAAGACCACAGTTGTAGCATTTCTTGTCATCATTCCTCTTATCCATTGCCTTTTTCTCAAACTTCTTCTGATTTTCAAACTTCTTCTCACCACCAACATATTCTTTCTTGTTTTCAAACTTAGGAGCATTTGCATTCTTCGCATACGAAGAAACTGAAGAAGTCCTAAGCTGATTGTTGGTTGGTTTCTTCTTGAAGAATTTCTTTTTGAAAGCCTTTGTGAAATAAGCGAGTTCCTTGTACATCTCTTTTTGCTTCTCATCCAGATCAGAATCACTCATCTCACTCGAATCAGAATCAGTTTCAACTTCAACAAAGCTGTGTCTTGACACTCTTGAAGTCTTCTTCTCAGCTACCAAGGCCAATGGATCTGACTGGACACTTCTTCTTTCTTCTTTTGGATTCTCAACACATCATCAATGTTCAGTTTAAGCTTCTCATACAAGGTGTGAATGGTAAGTTTCCCAAAGTCTGATTGTTGGTTGAGCTGAGTTCCATACACTTGCCATTCCTCTTCCAGATTTTTGATGAATTTGATGTTCAATTCCATGTTAGTTCTTTTCACATCATTTTTCCTCAGTTCATTGATCACATTGCAGAATCTGATGTATACTTCATTCAATGGTTCACCTTTTTGTTGTTTGAATGTTTCATACATGTTCAGAACAGTTGACAATCTTATGGTGTTTGATACATCAGATCCTTCCATCTGCTTCTCCACTTCATCCCATATGTCTTTTCCAGTTTCATATGAGTCAACATTGCAATAAATGTCATCAGGAAGTGCTTGATAGAGATATGCAATGGACATTTGATCAGCCTCAACACGATTTCTCTGATCCGTATTCCAACTTTCTTCTGGCAAAGCTTCTCCATTAACTGGATTCTTTGGAATTTCTGGACCATCCTTGTACGATTTCCTTAACAGTTTCCCATTTTTCTGTCTATATATCCAGTTCAAAAACCTTTTCTTCCATTGTGGATAAGAACCTCTGAATAACACAGGAGGTCTCCCTTCAGAACCGAGAGCTAATGCTTCCCTTGAAGTCATTTCAACCAATTTCCAAAAAAACTTAGAAAAAAATTGAAAATTTTCTATTTTAACTGGATGCCGAGCTTAGACCTCGGCAATTATAAACAAGTAGAAATTTTGAAAATTTTGATTTTCTGCCCACGTGAAGAATATTGGTGAAAAATGATATTGAAATAAATTTCTTGAAAATTTTGATTTGAAAATTTCAAAAACAACTAAGTGCCGAGCTTAATCCTCTGCAAATAGTGCAAGTAGTCAAGTCACAACCCAAGTACATTGATCAACAACCAGTTTCAACTGAGTGCCGATCTTAAATCTCTGCAAACAGCACAACTAAGAAAGTCACTTGGTCGAAGAAATCAATTCAACTATTTGCCGAGCAAATATCTCTGCAAATAGCACAAATAGAACTTGTACTTAGTCGCAACAATCAAAAACCCTTGTTTGTCGAGCTTAAACCTCTGCAAACAGAACAAGTAGCACCAGTCTCAATCAAAAATTCTTGAAACAACTATTTGCCGAGCAATGAGCTCTGCAAATAGTACAAGTAGCACCAACACTTAGCAAAAAAAATTTGAAACACCTATTTGCCGAGCAGTGAGCTCTGCAAATAGTACAAGTAAGATCAAACCAAGCCAACGACCTCTGCAATCACGAGTAATCACTACACGACAAAATAGTCGGTTACTGGTTATCTTCTTCGTTCAGCCAAACCCTCAAATGCCGAGCTGACTGTAAATCCTTGATTTCTCCTTCATTTTTGCGAATTAAAACTTGTATTTTATATCAAAATGATCAGAAAAACAATGCGCATAAATCCTTGAACAAATTAGATTCTAATTTTCACCAGAAATCAAACCCACGCGAACATGCGATTTGCCGAGCTCGATCAAAAACAACTCAAATGATGAAATTAGCTTCTGAAATTGATAACGAAGGATGATATACTGATAATAAATCGATCGGTGAACAAAATTCGAACAAAAACACACTTAATTTTGCAGAAATCACTCAAACAGTGATCTCGGCAAATGAACCTTTCAGAAAATAAGCTAAATTCTGAAAATAAGCACAAAGTAAGCTTCAATTAAGCTTGTGGATCGCTCAGATACGCTGATTGTGCTCTGATACCAATTGATATAAACAGAAATGAGCTTAATTGTGATAACAATGGTGGAATTATGGATAGTGTGTGAAAAGTGTGTTTGTGTGTGAAAGGGAGGTTGAAGATGATGGAGAGGAGAGAGAAAGTAATTAGATTAAGTGTGTGTTTTTTATGAAAGTGTTAATTACAAGTGTAAGTCCCAACTTGTTAGATGGTACTACTGAAGACACCTCTATGTCGATGGTGGAGTTACTTTGCAATATACTTGTTGAACTGGAGACGACCAGTTGCAGAGGTATATACCAAGTTCTAGATAGATTACTTATATAAAAGACAATAAGTAAAGAACAATGCAATAATACAAATAACTTGTAAACAATCTTGATGAGACAATATGTAGTTTTCAATGTGTAATTTATTTATTGATATTAAACAAATTACAAGGTTGATGCGGAACCAAGATAATACAAGAATGTAAATATCCTAACAACCTATGAAATACAATTGATCTATACTCGGAATTTCTCTTCAACAATCGAAACACTTAAAGTAGTGAAATGTTCCTTTTAGCGATTGAGAGAATATTGCACAAGTTCACCAAGAATATTGCAGGTTTGCAAAGTGTGAAGTATTTATCTTGTGAGTTCGAATACTTGAATTCTGAATACTTGATATTCTTGGTTGTGCAATGACTTGTATTTATAGGCAAAGTTAACATTGGGATGTTAACTTTAGCCGTACAAATGTGGTTGGGAGCATTTAAGGAATAGCATTTAATTCCTTAAAAAGCATTGTAAAGTCGCATGTTAAAGTGACTTTACATAACCACCTTTATGTACCTTTTAATACTTAAATAATAAGATAAGGCTTATTATCCGGGTAAAGGTACATAAAGCATATAAGTCAATTCCTCGTAATCAGTGTAAAGCTTTGTAAGGGCTTTCCACTGATGGTCTCCAGTTTGTAACTGACTAGAATGCCAACTGGGCTTCGCTGCCATTGCCATTCTCTTTCTTCCATTTGTTGTCTTCGACTTCAACTGGAATGCTTCTTCAACTTGGTCAGTTCTCAACTGGAGGAAGTCTTCAGTTGCGTTGACTGTACGGTGCAACTGGACTTCAATATATTTCTCGACAAATCATCTTGGTCACCAGTTTACTGGGTCACCAGATGCAACTGGTGACTGGTCAGTGTGAACTGGTGACTGGTCAGTGTGAACTGGTGACTGGCCAGTTCCAGGTGAACTGGTCCTAACAAATTCCCCCTATTTGTCTAGAAATATAGTCTAAGTCTTTTCTAGTTCTTGTATCTGTACAAGTGTGAACTATAGAGACTTGTTTGATTTGAATCTATCTAAGATATCTAAGGCATTTTTATAGATCAATAAATGCCTTAGGTTTTTCTTTTATGTTTGTTAGATTTTAATCTATTATCTACCTTGTGGTTACAAACTGGTAACTTCATTTATACAAGGGAATGAAATTTATACAAGTTACAGAATGTAAAAACAAATTACAAGTAGATAACTGAAGAAAGAACTTAAACAGATGGCCCTTCGCCAGTTCTTCTTCTTTTGGTCACTAGAGAAATAGGTTAAGTGTCTTCAGGGTCAATATTCAGCCTTTGCTCCAGATTCTCTTTATGTTGAATCTTGCCCTTTAAGAAATTTACCCATGCCTTCTCAAACCTATTCTTTTGTGCCTTAGCATCAAGCACATTCACCATCTCGACCCATTCGCTGAACCCAAATTGTAGCACACCAGGGTTATCAGTTCTAACCAATGGCCCACCAGCATACTTAACCTCTACTTGAAAAACCTTGGTGCCTGGCTTAATTGTAACATTGACACTAGTAATAGTACCACCATGTCTTCTGGTTGACATGATCTGGGAGTAGTAGTTTCTTGCTTCAGTTTCATTTGTGATTTTAATACTCCCAGCACCAGCAGCCAGTACAGCGGACTTAATGTCTTCATTTGAGACCTCGCCAGTTGGTTCAACGAATGTTCTAAGGTCAGCATCCCTTGCAGCTTTGGTCAGTGGTCTTCTTGGTTGTGGAATCCTTCTCCTTGGTGGATTCATTACTTCCTTCACAACCTTCTTCACATTAGCAATTCTCTTTAGAATCCCACTGGCCCTTAACTCCTTAGCCCTCTCCAATGAAATGTTCAAGCTTCTGGCATCAAATTCAGCCTCATCCTCATGATAGTGTCTTTCCAGTTCAACATCTAGCATTTCATTTAACTGGTCAACTATCCTAGGATCATTCTTAATCCTGAGATACTCCTCCTTAGTGATACCCAGAAGATTGGCATCACTCATATCTAGCAATTTCAATTGTGTGAGATGTGCCCTGGCTTCAGCTTGGTTCCTTTGTTTCATTTTCTTTCTTTCTTTAATGTCATCACCAAGTCTGGCCAGTCTTCTACTATCACTATCTGAAACTGGAGGCAGTACATCAGCATTACCAGTTTCAAGCATTTGCATTTCAGTGGCCGGCTGGGCTTCATCAGATACTTTACCCTTTCCCTTGTCTAACACATTCCCCCTTACACTAGCATCTCCACCAGTTTGCTCACCAGCTTCAGTACTGGTAGCTAAGCTCAATTCCCTTCTAGGTACAACTGGTGGTGCAAGGACTGTACTTCTTTCCCCCTTGGCAGCATCTAGACCTGCCCTAATTGCTTCCCATTCAGAGGGGTGTGATGGCAACCGGTCAAGAGGCTGCCACGACTGCACATCCTTGCACTCTTTGAATATCCCACACATCATCCTGAAGGACCTCCAAAGGTGGTTGGTTTCTTTAGACTGGGCCAAGACATTTGCAACAACTTTGTCTTGACCAGTTTTCAATGCATTCAAAATTTTTGATTCTTCATCAATACCAGCAACCACCTTTTCCTTCATATCATCATCCCTCTTCTTCAAATTCTCCACTTCATTGGTCAGTTTATTTAATGATTCAGTATGTAGAGATACTTGGGTGCTCAAACCTTCAATGCTGCCCCTCAACTGGTTGATCTCACTGGTAAGTGGGGCCAGATCAACCTGGGGAGTGGCCAGCTTGGTGATCTCAGACATCACCCTTTCTATCAATTGTGCTTCCCTAGCACCCAACGTATCCTCTATCTTCTGACCAACTGAAGATACCAATTGCTCTCCAAGGCCAGTTACATCTAGGCCAGGTCGTTCAACTAATTCCTTGACCTGCCTCTCAATTTCCTTCAGATCTACTTCGGAAGTTCGAACAGTGTTGCCAAGTAGATTTGAGATGGAACTAGTGACCTTGGAGTGAGTTAGGTCAAAGGCTTCCTTTAGAGTACCAGCCAGATTGTTGCAGCCAGTGACCAACTCATTAAGCTTCTTGAACACCAAGTCTTCATTTGAAGAAAACTTGTTTATCCCCAGATCGACCACCTTAATATTTGTCAAAGAGTCCTTGTGGTATCTGGAGAAAGACTTGGTATTCTTGTCAAGTGTCTTCTGAATCTCCTCCACCCTGGTAAGAAGGTTTTGGAGATCGGCTTGTAGTGAGACAACTTGACTGTCCAGTGACAAAGGAGAAGGTGTCACTGGACCACTTGCAGTTACTACTGGAGCAACTGGAGGAGGCAAACTAATGGAAGTCTCCCCAGTTGTCAGGCCAGCAGTTGAATATATATAAGGAGTGGTGGAAGAAGAAGGGACTGGAAAAACAATGTGTTGTTCATGCTGAGAATGCTCAGGTGTGAACAACGGCGACGGTGGTGGGGGCATTTCTCGAGCAAGTGAGAATTGCCCAGTTGGTAAAGGAGCGGAATATATTGGTAAAGATATATCTATAGGCGTATTTTCTTGAGGGGGTGAAAATGAAATTGATGCGTCTGGAGGTAAGACTGGAGATGAAGGGTCTTGAGCTTGTACAGAAGCATCAAGAATCTCCTGGTCTGTTTCAGTACCTTCAGAATCCGAAGATTCTATAAGGATTTCCTCGTCATTAACATTCATGTCCAGATCCATGAATGTGACAGAGGGCTGTTCAGTTACCTGGACAGTCTCCAGATGACCTTCCCCAGTTTCCTGGATGGGTGCATCTGTTGGAGGATCAGATACCGAAGTATCTTCACCAGGGATAGACGTGATTGGAGTTGCTTCAGTTATGGTTGCTCTATCCTCAACCACAACTTGAGACGAACTGGAGGGTCCCTCATTATTTTGAGGCCCGCCCAATTGTCTTTCTGATTCACTTTCCAAAGGTGCATCAGTTTTAGCAAATGCCAGTTGCATTCGCTCTGGAATTTCGACCTCACCAGCTTCAGATACCAGTGAGTCTAGATTCCTAAGCATATCTGGAGCAGTGTACGGAGAATCTGTACCATTATATGCTTCCCTGCCCAGAATTTGCTTAAAACAGAGTGAGAGGAACCTTGAAAAGGGAATACAAACACCCCTTGTGCCCTTCAGCTTTTGCACCAGGCTTCTATACAGAATATCTGCAAAGTCCACTCTCAAACCGTTCCACAAGCAATAAGCCATCTCTGCTTGTGAGGAGTTGATCTGGTCAAGTCCACCAGAACTCCCACCCATGCTTTCCACCAGGTGGATGAAAAAATACCTCCATGAAGGGGTAAGACCCTTCATGGTCATCGCACCTTTTGTCTTGAGCACCCCATTCTCCAAACACTCCCTGTGTCCCATTTCCAGGAGCACTTGGCGAAAATTTATATTAGGGGGCAAGACGACTGGAGATTCATTCTCTCTCCAGTAGTTAAGGCGTAAGGCATCCCTTAACACTTCAGCGGTCAAGGTACACTGGATTGTTCCATCCTTTAAAGTGAAACTGATGGAGGAACAATCGGAAGAAAGAACGGCAGTGTACCAAAACTCACATAAGTAGTTGTGAAACAACTTACGTGGGTTTAGAGAGAATGAGGGTCCTATTGGAGAATTCTTTAAAAACTTTTGAATTCTACCAATAAGGGTATCGGACCCTTGAGATCCTCGTAGGCTGGCCATAGGATTATTTGGATTTAGTTTTATGGCAGCACTACTCGGAGCACCAGGTGCCTGTGTGACATCTGGTGAGGGATTATATGGAACAGTCAAGAGATTTACATCTCTTGAACGGGATGATCTAGGAGCCATAGAATGAAAATGAAATTTAGGATTTAGGGTTTTTGATTTGTGAAGCAAAGAGAAGAATGAAGCAATATTGATGATTGGAAGTAAATGAAGGAATGTAAGAGAAAGAAAAATAAATGAGTTATGGAGTAAATAAGGGTATTTATAAGGGGATTCAAGATCCCAATGTAAAACCAAAAATTATATTTTATTAAACCAAATCAATTTTGAAGATATTTTGACAAAAAAGAGTTTGAGTTTTGAAATAAAAATATAACTTTCCATGTAAGCATTAAATGTTACCATGTCAGCATTAAATGCTACGACGGCTTACTTTACCCATGACCCCACTCACTTTTTGTTTTCCCAATACAAACAGTTTTCAAGTACTTAAAATGGTTTCAAACACGTCAGATCACGATATCAAGTGGTTTAAAACACTCGAGTATCATCACGTGTCACACATATTGACCAAGTATTTGTAACGTTATAAAAATTTAGACAAAGACTGAACCTGGTAACTGGAGGATCAGTCCAGTACCAGTTTCCAACTGAAGAGTTCTCCAGTTGCATTTTCAAACAAAAACGAATTTTAGTCAGAAAATTATTTTGAGTCTTTCCCCCTAAAATGATGATCCAGTAATCAATTAGTGCCAAGATAGTATCACAAAGGCGTTCGATAGCCTGGCGAGCAAAGATTATCTGGACCTCCTCAACTGGAGAACTTCATCAGTGTCACTGACGCGTTCAATAACAAAGAAAGCTCCAGTTAAGGGTTTAACATTCCCAGTTCGCTGATGAGATGTTTAAAGGTTTTCTCATCGAGAGGTTTAGTAAAAACATCAGCTAACTGTTTGTCAGTGGGGATGAAATGAATTTCAATATCACCTTTCATAACATGATCTCGAATGAAATGATACCTGATATCAATATGCTTTGTTTTGGAGTGCATCACTGGGTTGTGAGAAATAGCAATTGCACTGGTGTTGTCACAAAAGATTGGGGTCTTGGTATACTTCTGACCATAATCTAGTAACTGGTTCTTGATCCAGAGAATCTGGGCACAACAACTGGCCGCAGAAATGTACTCTGCCTCAGCAGTGGACATAGAGACTGAAGTCTGCTTCTTGCTGGTCCAACTTACCAGTTTTCCTCCAAGGAAATGACAACCACCAGTTGTGGATTTTCTATCAATCTTACAACCTGCATGATCAGAATCTGAATAACCCATTAGATCTAATCCTGAGCCTTTGGGGTACCAAAGACCAAGATTAGGACACCCTTTCAGGTATCTAAAGATACGCTTTACAGCGTGCAAATGTGATTCTTTAGGGTTAGCCTGAAACCTGGCACATAAACATGTTGCAAACATTATATCTGGTCGACTGGCAGTTAAGTACATCAGTGAACCAACCATACCTCTATAGTCAGTTATGTTAACTGGTTTGCCAGTTGGGTCAGAGTCCAAATTCAATGGTGCTGCAATAGGTGTGTTTTTCGATGGGATTGAATCATATTTGTATTTTCTTAACAAATCTCTGACATATTTTCCTTGGTTTATGAAAATTCCATTTTCAGTTTGCTTAATCTGAAGACCTAAGAAAAATGTTAATTCACCCATTAAACTCATCTCATACTCAGATGACATGATTTTAGAAAACTTTTTACACATTGCATCATCAGTTGAACCAAAAATAATGTCATCAACATAAATTTGTACCAATAAGATATTACCTCTTTCTTTCAAGATAAACAAGGTATTATCTATTGCACCTCTTTGAAAGCCATTTTTAAGAAGATGTTTAGTCAAAGTATCATACCAGGCTCTTGGGGCTTGTCTTAGACCATACAATGCTTTGTTCAGTCTATAAACCCAATGAGGATGCTTCTCATCGATGAAACCTGGAGTCTGCTTAACATAAACTTCTTCTTCCAATGTTCCATTAAGGAACGCACTTTTGACATCCATCTGGAAGACCTTGAACTGCAGATGGGCTGCATAAGCCAAGAATATTCTTATGGCTTCAAGTCTTGCAACTGGAGCAAAAGTTTCATCAAAGTCAACGCCCTCTGCTTGACAATAACCCTGGCAACTAGTCTGGCCTTGTTTCTTACAACATGGCCATCTTCATCCATTTTGTTTCGGTAGACCCATCTGGTACCAATAGGTTCTTTCTTTAACCCTGGTGGACAAGGAACAAGCTCCCAAACATTGTTCCTTTCAAACTGGAGGAGCTCTTCTTGCATAGCTTCCACCCAGCTTGGGTCTGCCATAGCCTCGTCAATCTTCTTTGGTTCAATTAAAGATAAGAAGGTGACGTTTAAGCATTGCTCACTGGTGGCTCTTCTAGTCTGAACCCCACTAGTTGGATCACCCACAATTTGTTCAATTGGGTGGGCTTTAGTCCATCTAGTGTATTGACTAGGCTGGTGAACTACAATATCAGTGCAAGTCACCTGGCGATCTTCTTCAGTTGCAACAGCTTCTGGAGAAGGATCAGTCCAAACAACTTCTACATCCTCATCAGAGTCAATGAGGTCTCGATTAGCATCATGAAATTCCTCAGTTGAAGGTATTTCATGAGTAACTGGAGAAGTAGGTGCTTGAACTGGTGCTGATATTGGAGTGGCACGTACATCTGATCCAATCACCAATTCTTGTGGTAAGTTAAAATTGATGGAGGGATAAAATGATGTGTCACTGGTGCTTTTCTTCTTCTTGACTGGTTCCAGTTTGTTGTAACTGGAAGCATCTTCTGGTGAAACAACTGACCGATGAACTTGGTCAGTTTCACCAAAGTTGATTGGAATGACTGGAGAAATATCAAGGCTTGGTCTCTTGTTGATTGCTTCAGTTGATTCATCGAATGTGACATGAATTGTCTCATGCACCTTTTGGAGTCTATAATTATAAACTCTAAAGGCCTTTCGAATATCTGAATAGCCTAAAAATACCCCTTCATCAGCTTTTGCATCAAACTTTCCAAGCTGACTGGAATCGTTCAGTATATAAACTGGACAACCAAATACATGGAAATATCCAATATTTGGTTTACGATTCCTGAGTACTTCGTAGGCAGTCTTCTTATGTCTCTTGATGTAGACTGACCGGTTTTGGGTGTGACAAGCAGTTGCAACTGCCTCAGCCCAAAAACTGGTGGGAAGACCAGATTCAGATAGCATGCTTCTGGCCGCTTCTATCAGTGTACGATTCTTTCTTTCCACAACTCCATTTTGCTCTGGAGAGTGAACTGATGAGAAGTTTTGAGAGATGCCAGTGTCAGTGCAAAATGTTTCAAGTACCTTATTTTGGAATTCAGTACCATTATCACTTCGCAACTGACAAACTTTTCGAGTGTACTTGAGCTCAATTCTTTTGATAAGAGAGATGATTTCAGCAGGTGCATCACTTTTGGATCTGATGAATACCACCCAGCAATATCTGGTGAATTCATCAACCACAACTAGAGTGTATTTCTTTCCAGCTCTAGTTTGAACATTCACTGGACCAAAAAGATCCATATGAAGCATGTGAAGAGGTTCAGTGATGCTAAAATTTTGCCTAGTTTTAAAACTGGCTCTCTTCTGCTTACCCATCTCACACCCTGGACATGGCTTTTCCTTATTGAAGGAAATCTGAGGTATCCCATCAACCAGTTGCTTGCGAGACAACTTGTTAATGTTTTTGAAATTAAGGTGGGATAACCTTTTATGCCATAGCCAGTTGGTGTCCTCATCAGCTTTTGCATCAAACTTTCCAAGCTGACTGGAATCGTTCAGTATATAAACTGGACAACCAAATACATGGAAATATCCAATATTTGGTTTACGATTCCTGAGTACTTCGTAGGCAGTCTTCTTATGTCTCTTGATGTAGACTGACCGGTTTTGGGTGTGACAAGCAGTTGCAACTGCCTCAGCCCAAAAACTGGTGGGAAGACCAGATTCAGATAGCATGCTTCTGGCCGCTTCTATCAGTGTACGATTCTTTCTTTCCACAACTCCATTTTGCTCTGGAGAGTGAACTGATGAGAAGTTTTGAGAGATGCCAGTGTCAGTGCAAAATGTTTCAAGTACCTTATTTTGGAATTCAGTACCATTATCACTTCGCAACTGACAAACTTTTCGAGTGTACTTGAGCTCAATTCTTTTGATAAGAGAGATGATTTCAGCAGGTGCATCACTTTTGGATCTGATGAATACCACCCAGCAATATCTGGTGAATTCATCAACCACAACTAGAGTGTATTTCTTTCCAGCTCTAGTTTGAACATTCACTGGACCAAAAAGATCCATATGAAGCATGTGAAGAGGTTCAGTGATGCTAAAATTTTGCCTAGTTTAAAAACTGGAGGTGGTGAACCTCCTTCCAGATTGTTAATCCGGGCAGTACAACTCTGAACCTGCCGAGACAAAAGTTGGAGTTGCCTTTCCAGATTAACCAAAATATTATTTTGTTCAGGCAGTTGAACCTTGGACATTGGTTCAACTGGAGATTTAGTCTGTCGGGTCTTGGGCTCCTTAGACTTATGAGGTAAAGGCTTGTTACCAGTGGCCTTTTTGACTGGAGCTTTAGCCTGTTTGGCTCCAGTTTTAACCTCAATGGGGGTGGTCTCATTGGTTTCAGTTTCAACAGCTTCAGGTTGATCATAAGGTGTTTCAACCTGGAGAGCTGGAGGCAATGCATGAAGATCTGGTATAAGAGCTGCCATCTCCAGATCTTCAGATTTCCATGCATTTTTCTGGGCATCGATAGTTCTTGAAAATGCATCGTAGTTTTTGCCAGATGCTTTTACCCATGACTTGATAATCTTTTGAGCCTTTTCAAAATCATAAGATAGTTTTTGATTATCAAGTTCTAAAGCCTCAATCTTTAAAACTGACTCCTTGAGAGCCAACTGGACACTTTGCAAATCATTCAGTTGTGGTTTGACATTGTTCAGTTCAATTAAGATAGTGTCAAGATATCTTTCACTATCAGCTCTAACAGTTTCCACAAATGCCAAATCACCACTTAATGATTCAGCCAGGTCCAGTTTTAGTTCAGGGTCAACCTGGTTATCATAGTCACATACCTTTTTCAGTATGATGTCCACCCATCTTCCAGAGATGACATCATCTTTCACCACATGCTGCTGTTGTTGATCTTCCAAGGCCATGAAACACATGTCCCTTTCCTCTTCTTCATCATCAGATGAGTCATCAGAGTACTCCCATTTTCCCTCAGTTTGTGCCATTAAGCACTGATCCTTTTCCTTTTGCATGGACAGGAGGGCAATCTGGGCCTTAAGCTTCTTGTATTTAGCTTTGTAGCTATCATCAGGCCGATTGAAATTAGGGACAGAGGGCCAGTTTGGTTATTCAACTGACTAGATCTGCATTCCTTCATAAAATGACCTTTCTTGCCACACTTATAGCATGTAAGATTGGTCTTATCCAGAGAGCTGGAGCTGGAAGCATTGTTGGGGCCATTAAATCTTTTGGATTTATGCTTAAACCTATTAAAGGTCTTAGCAATCATGGCGACCAGATCATCATCGTCAGTTTCATTACAACCATCACTGTTTTCAGTGGTCAGTCCAGAGTTTAAGAAACTGTTCAACATCTCCTTCATCGAGTGTACCTGGACACTCTCAGCAGACATTAAAGCAGCACAAGGTCGCTCAGTTGCACTAGCAACCTTGGGACTCTGGGCATGGTTCATGGCATCTTGCTCAGCCACAAGTCTTGCAGCATTATTATCTTCAGTGAATCTGAAGGCTCCATAGAGCGATGCAAGAGTGTGAGTGTGCAAGGTTTTACCTTGTCTCAAGACAAGAACCATGTTTTCCCATTTGGAAGGAAGAATATCACAAAACTTCTCAAGAAGAATATCCTTATCCTTCTCTACACCCAAACCTCTCAACTGATTGATGAGGCTAGAAAATCTGGTATATGTACCAGTTAAACTTTCATTGGGCAAGGCAAAGAAGGATTCATACTTCTTGTTCAAAGCAACTTTTCTGGTGACAATAGTGTCATCACCTCCTTCAAATTGAATCACTAATTCATCCCACATAGACTTGGCACTGGGAAACAACACAAGTGTTGGAATTAGGTCTTCAGGGACAGCCCCAAGGATCATGTTTTTCAGTCTGGTGTCCAAGTCCACCAGTCTGCGATCCTCATCAGACCAATGGTCTTCTGGCTTTTCCCTTGAGCCTCTTCTTCCAGTAGGATCAAGAAGAGGACTCACCCCAAGAGACATGGGTATATATGGTCCATCCTTAAGGATTTTCAACATATACCTCTCAATACCACCAAAATGCAACAGCATTCTAGCTTTCCATGTACCAAAAGTCTCACTGTTTCCATCAAATTTTGGAACAGGAGTGTTAGAGTAATGTACATGGACATGGTTTGGGGCAGTAGGAGGAGGAGGGTTGGTGTTAACATTTTGAAAAGGTTGTGTATTTGTATTAGATGGGTTTTCACCTGAACCAGAACCATCTCCACCTTCAGTAGTGTTCATCTTTGCAGATCTAGGCAAGTTTATTAGCCTTCTGCTCTGATACCACTTGTAAGTCCCAACTTGTTAGATGGTACTACTGAAGACACCTCTATGTCGATGGTGGAGTTACTTTGCAATATACTTGCTGAACTGGAGACGACCAGTTGCAGAGGTATATACCAAGTTCTAGATAGATTACTTATATAAAAGACAATAAGTAAAGAACAATGCAATAATACAAATAACTTGTAAACAATCTTGATGAGACAATATGTAGTTTTCAATGTGTAATTTATTTATTGATATTAAACAAATTACAAGGTTGATGCGGAACCAAGATAATACACGAATGTAAATATCCTAACAACCTATGAAATACAATTGATCTATACTCGGAATTTCTCTTCAACAATCGAAACACTTAAAGTAGTGAAATGTTCCTTTTAGCGATTGAGAGAATATTGCACAAGTTCACCAAGAATATTGCAGGTTTGCAAAGTGTGAAGTATTTATCTTGTGAGTTCGAATACTTGATATTCTGAATACTTGATATTCTTGGTTGTGCAATGACTTGTATTTATAGGCAAAGTTAACATTGGGATGTTAACTTTAGCCGTACAAATGTGGTTGGGAGCATTTAAGGAATAGCATTTAATTCCTTAAAAAGCATTGTAAAGTCGCATGTTAAAGTGACTTTACATAACCACCTTTATGTACCTTTTAATACTTAAATAATAAGATAAGGCTTATTATCCGGGTAAAGGTACATAAAGCATATAAGTCAATTCCTCGTAATCAGTGTAAAGCTTTGTAAGGGCTTTCCACTGATGGTCTCCAGTTTGTAACTGACTAGAATGCCAACTGGGCTTCGCTGCCATTGCCATTCTTTTTCTTCCATTTGTTGTCTTCGACTTCAACTGGAATGCTTCTTCAACTTGGTCAGTTCTCAACTGGAGGAAGTCTTCAGTTGCGTTGACTGTACGGTGCAACTGGACTTCAATATATTTCTCGACAAATCATCTTGGTCACCAGATGCAACTGGTGACTGGTCAGTGTGAACTGGTGACTGGCCAGTTCCAGGTGAACTGGTCCTAACAACAAGGTATGAAAATTAGATGGGGAAGGAGTATTTATACTCTAATCACAATTGTAACTATTACTCCTTCCACTGTTGAATATTTACAATTTAACACCATATTTATATTTCTAACATCTTCTAAACAAACCCATTCGATTACTCTCTCTCTAACTCGCTCTCGCTCTCTTTTCTTTTTCCTGCACAGCCACGCACCATCATCTCCTCACCACCAGTTGACATTCAGACTGACCAGGAGAGTCACTCGAAGTGCACGTAAGGTTTGTAAGTCGACTCATGCTCACTTATTTACGAACGAAACCTTAAAACGTTATTATATATAAAAATTGTGAAATCTCTACGAACGACCACCTTTTGCCACCATCAATCATGGGATAGATTGCTTAACTATTGTTAAGTTTTCCGTAACAGAATTTGAAACAAGAAATACAAAGTTGAAGTCTGGTCGTTAACTCCGTTAAAGATTTCTGACAGTTTCAGTCCTAAACCGTTAGATTTTCTGACAGTTATAGTCCTAAACCATTAAACTATCTTACAGTTTTAGTCCTTGTCCGTCAGTTTTCTTATTAATTTAATAAATCTTAAAGGAAAATACCAAATTGATTATTTATAACATTAAAACTGTAAAGATTGCAAAACTGTTAATTCCAGGACATAAACTATAATTTTTAACAGGGACTGAGACTGTAAAGATTAAAGATAAAGGACAAGAACAACCCTTGCAGCTTGTGGAAAACTTTTCAAAGGACTCTAACTAAATATATGACATTTTAATAAATAAACGATGAACTTATAATTTAACTCGAGTTAGTAACATCAAAACATAATATGAATATATGATAAATATGAAATAAATTAATAAAACATTAGTATAATTATTATTATTAAATGAATTATACTTTCTATGTTTTAGGTTAACGTATACAAGGCTGTTATTTGTTACACCTACTTGATATAATCAACAGGTGAGTTTCCATATTCCCCTTTTCAAACTCTTTTATATATTGGGGCTGAGATACATGAAATAAAACTGTTTATTATACTTATATGTATATTTACAAAATTATATATATTATATATATTTTGTAACTCCACTTTATTTATTTTACCTTCGGGGTAAAATACAACTCTTTACTGTTATGATGAACACAAGTACTCCAGAAATGTATATATGGTTGATTCTAAGTTGCTCTGTTCACTCAAAGTCCTCACTATCATGAATGATTAATTATGGAAACATAAACGTGGGTATATTGAATAGTACTATTGGGGTAGGCACCCCCATCCGTGATTGGTCGCACCAACAGAATACGGATGCATTATATTTGGAAAACTTAGAGTACCCTGAACAAGGTACTCTCCGGAGGCAAACAAACACACACTTGTCTAGTTTCGGTTCATGAGCTTAGAACTTAGTATATACAGTTTCAACTCTTGCATTACATTTGATCCATTGTGTGATTAAATGGTTACTCTAAATCTTGTGGTTCATACTCTATATTTTAATTAAAAACATATGATACTCTTTGCTGATATTGTATCATAACTACTTGACATTGCGGTAAGGCAATGGTCACACTGAACTCTGGCATTTTGTGAAACTATATTTTCTATATGAAAAACTTATGGAACTCACCAACTTTATGTTGACATATTTTAGCATGTATTCTCAGATAACTAGATGACACACTGTGTATGGGACTACTTTCCACTGCATACATCATACTGGACTATGGCCTACCCTCAGACTTTAGTAAAGACTCGTCAATTTGCTAAAGACTCTCTATCTACTGTTTATTATTGAATAAATGTTTTGAAAACAATTTGTATTATAAACGATGCAAATCATGTTATGTATAAATGTATTTTTAAAACGACAACGTTTTGTGTCGTTTCACTTAATGGGTGTACACTCCGTACCTCCAAACCCATTTCCAAGTGTCATAACCATATCCCTCAATTACACTAAATTAATAACAATCCTCCCCAATTTAGTGTAATTCCGATACATGAAAATGTCAAAACAAAACTTATGCGTAAATGAAAATGTCTTGAAGATTGAATTTTCATCTTAGTATATTACCCATTCCAAATATTCGAGAATCAGGGTGTTCTAAGAATTGAACCCTTCAACCCATTTGAATACCTGAAAATAATATACACACAAGCTTTCAAATACTTTAAAGCTATCCTGACGCTATACAAGCCATGCGTCCATATCCATTCATGAATGTATCCAAAGCTAAAAGTCCAAAGCTTTCTTGAAGCGGCAAAACTTCACATTCATATAGGTAGTTCTACTTTATTCATGCACCTGCTATTGCACTTTTTCAAAGGAACTATTAAGAAGTTATACTTCAACCTAACCATCAGCAGGTCTGAGCACATACCTTGGGATGATATGTAAACTTATGTGCTCCAATTTCTAAGTATAAGCTTTCCACATTGAATTCAGCTTCTGATTAATATCAGAAGGGAATTGGGTATCTTATAATTAGAAAATTAGGTGGACTTTAATCCCATCCCTTTAGCAGACTTATTAAACAAGTCTCTAGTCAATCACTTCGTCAAGTGATCAACTATGTTCTGTTGTGATCTTACAAACTCTATAGAAATCACCCCATTCATGATAAGTTCACGAATCATGCTATGTCTGACACATTGGTGTCTAGACTTCCCATTGTACATCTGGCTATAAGCCTTTGCCAATGTAGCAACACTATCACAATGAATAGAAATGGGTGCTATAGGTTTAGACACAATGCGACAATGGAATCTCATAAATCAAGTTTATTACTCATTCTGCTTCTTTACCAGCAGCAGCTAATGCAACAAACACAGATCCCATTATTGAGTTGGTAATACAATTTTGCTTCTTGGAATCCAGGAGGTATCACCTCCCCAAGCAAAATACTCAACCAAATGTTAAAGAATGATTATCAACGTTGGTTATCCAACTCATATCAGTATACCCTTCTAGAACCGAAGGAAACCCGCTATAATCCATAGTTTTCTTCAAATATTTCAGTACCTGCCTAATTGATTGCCAGTGATGAGTACCAGGATTACTAGTATACCTACTCAAATTTCCACAGCAAATGCAATGTCAGGCCTTGTACAAATCATGGCATACATCAAGTAGCCAACCACCTTGGAATATTCAAGTTGTGATACAGCTTATCCTTGTTAGACATCAGCTTCACACTTGAATCCATAGGTATACTTAGTCAAAGAAGTTGGATTTCTTTAGAATATTCTCAACATAATGAGATTGAGAAATAGAAATTCTTTTGCTTTCACGTTTGATCCTTATACCAAGGATAACGTCAGCCTCCCCATTTCATGGGGAACTTTGATGACAAATTATGTCAACCTGATTTTGGTCAATTCTAAATATCAGCATGTCATCAACATATAGGCAAATGATGACTCCTTTACCAGAATCGTCAAATTTGCTATATACATACTATGTCTAATATTCTTTTGTGTATTAATAAGATGTATTATTTTATATACAAATAAATCAATACATTTACCTACACATACATAAAGTCACAGGTATGAGCGAGTAAACAAGGAATATAGGTCACCTAATCAAAATATATATTAACCAATACAATACAAATCCAGGCACTATTCCTACACACAACTCGCTCAACCCAACCCGTCATAGAGCATAAAAACTACCATTCATACGTAATAATCCAGAAACACAGGAGAAATAGGAATATTGGTAGAAACATCATCCTTGGAACCTTCAATTAAATATAAATGAAAAAACTAGTCCAAGTGACTTAGGTTTCTTTTCTCTTTTGCTTTTCCGAATCTCAAGTGACTGATCAACAGCCTTTTCAGAGAATTCATCATTACAGTCCTTATTGGTCGCATTGGTTCTAAGAACCATATCTAGCAGCGAATGCTAAGAAAATTCTGATCGCTTCAAGTCTAGCCACTGGAGCAAAAGATTCATCAAAGTCGACATCTGACTGGCAGTAGCCTTGTGCTACCAGTCTGGCCTTGTTTCTTATTACGTGGCCATCTTCATCTACTTTGTTTCTGAAGACCCATCTTGTTCCAATTGGTTCTTTCTTTCCAACTGGGAAAGGAACCAGATACCATACTTTGTTCCTTTCAAACTGGTGAAGCTCTTCTTGCATAGCAGTCACCCAGTTTGGATCTTCCAGAGCCTCGTCAATCTTCTTAGGTTCTATCAAAGATAGAAAACTGACGTATAAGCATTGATTACTGGAGGCTCTTCTGGTCTGAACACCACGACTGGAGTCACCTAAGATCTGATCAATAGGGTGAGCTTTTGTCCATCTGGAGTACTGACCAGGATTGTTACTGACAACAATATCAGTGCAAGAATTCAGTTGAGTCTCCTCTGGAGTTGATTCTGGAGGAGGGTCTTGCCAAATTACTTCAGTATCTTCATCTGAGTCATTTAAATCACGATTTGCATCATGAAATTCTTCATTTGAAGGCATTTCCTGGAGTACTGGTTCAGTATGAAATTCTTCACCAGAAGACATTTCTGGTAAATTCTCAACTGACACTGATACTGGGGGAGTAGTACGCACATCTGAACCAATATTAATTTCAGAGGGTAGTTTGAAAATAATAGAGGGATAGAATGGAGTACTACTGGAGAGTTTCTTTTTCTGAACAGGTTCCAGATCAGGATGACTGGAAACTGTGTCTGGTGAATCTTCAAATTTGTCGTTTATAGGATCAGATTCACAAAAGACAATTGGTGTTACTGGGGGAGTGTCAGGGACTGGCTTCTTGTTGATTGAGGCATTTGATTCATCAAATGTTACATGAATTGACTCATGGACCTTCTCCAGTCTCTTGTTATAGACTCTGAAGGCCTTGCGAATGGCTGAATAGCCTAAGAAATACCCTTCATCAGCTTTGGCATCAAATTTGCCTAGCTGACTGGAGTCGTTCAGGATGTAAACTGGACATCCAAAAACGTGAAAATAACCAATGTTTGGTTTTCTATTTCTTAAGACTTCATAGGCTGTCTTTTTGTGTCTTTTAATGTACACTGATCGATTCTGGGTGTGGCAAGCAGTTGCAATTGCTTCCGCCCAGAAACTGGTAGACAGTCCAGATTCAGCAAGCATACTCCTGGCAGCTTCTATCAGCGTTCGATTTTTCCTTTCCACAACTCCATTTTGCTCTGGAGAGCGGGCTGAAGAGAAGTTCTGGGAGATGCCAGTGTCAGTACAGAATGACTCCAGAGTTGCATTCTGGAATTCTGTTCCATTGTCACTTCTTAACTGACACACTTTTCGACTGTACTTGAGCTCAATTTGCTTGATAAGACTGATGATTTCAGCAGCAGCTTCACTTTTGGACCTCAGAAAGATCACCCAACAATATCTGGAGAACTCATCTATGATCACCAGGGTGTATCTTTTACCAGCACGAGTCTGAACGTTCACTGGACCAAAAAGATCCATATGAAGCATGTGAAGAGGTTCAGTAATGCTGAAATTCTGTCTGGTCTTGAAACTGGTACGCTTTTGCTTACCCATCTCACATCCTGGACATGGTCTTTCCTTTTTGAAGGAGACTGAAGGTATCCCATCTGCAAGTTGTTTTCTGGACAACTTGTTAATGTTTTTGAAGTTTAAATGGGATAACCTTTTATGCCATAACCAGTTTGTGTCTTCATCAGCTTGAGTATAGAAACACTGCTCTGAAGGAGAGCTTTCCATATCCATCACGTACACATTCCCTTTTCTGGGAGCAATCAACACTACCTTCCAGTCCTTGTTGAATACGATGCCCTGAGCAACATTGAATAAGACTTGATAGCCATCGTCACACAGTTGACTTACACTGATCAAGTTATATTTCAAACCATTCACAAATGCAACTCGTCTGAACTTGACTTGTCCATTGTTCAGAACACCATATCCCTCAGTCTTCCCACAACCATCATTTCCAAATGTGATGGAGGGTCCATCAGAAATGGTGAACTCCTCCAGTAGGGTCTTACATCCGGTCATCGTCCTGCCAGCTGCACTGTCAAGATACCAGATAAGCTTCTTTCGATCGCCCTACACATACACCAGATATTGATCAGTTAGATTTGGGAACCCATCGACTGATGGGTTCACTGGACCCTCCCTTATAGGTCCCTGGGGCAATCTGGTCTAGTTCACTATGTTCAATAGTGGTCTTAGAAGAGAAGACCACTGGGGTTGATGGTTTTAAAACCTTTTCATTTTTCTCAACTGGAGAAATAAATTTGTCTTTCTTTGAAAAAGGTTTTGTATTTTGTCTAGGGCCAGATGAAGTACCCTCAAGAAAGTTTAATCTTGCATTAAAACTTTGTGATTGACGAGTCAGAATTTGAATCTGGCTCTCTATCCTGGACAAAATATTTTCTTCAGATGATACCTTAGCCTTTCCAGTCAAAGGCTTTGGTAAGGGATTGGTCTGAGGTAAAGGTCTATTCTGCTTCACCTTTTTAACTGGAGCAGTCATCTGGACAGCTCCAGTCTTAACCTCTGGGGATTGAACTGGGTCTAAATTGGTCTTGGGTGTTTCAGGCATATCATAAACAGTTGTGGGCCTTAACACCTCTGGTAATCGATCGATTACTGGTATTAATGATGCAACATTAGTATTTCCATCTAAATATGCACGTTTTTGAGCAGGAAATTGTTTAACTGAAGCATCATATGGCTTTTTAGTTTCTAGCCATGACTTTATTACCAGTTTTTCTTTCTCTAGAATGATCTCAAGATCTTGCTTTTCTTGAATCAATTGTTCAGTTACCAGAACCTGGGCTTGAAATGCCAGTTCAATGTCTTGAAGCTCTTTTAATTTTGATTTTAAAGCATTTATTTCAGAAGAATCTGTTTCTAGACCATTTACACAATCAGATCTAACAGTTTCTACAAAAATTAAATCAGAATTTAAAGCTTCAGCAATGTCCAATTTTAGTTCTTGGTCAGTTGCATTATCATAATCACTAACCTTTTTAATAACAATGTCCACCCATCGTCCAGATGTGACATCTTCCTTCACCAGGTGCTCATCAACTTCCAGAGCCATGTAACAGCAATCTCTTTCTTCTTCTTCATCAACAGATGAGTCATCAGAAGGAACCCACTTCTCTTCAGTTGTAGCAATCATGCACTTATTATTTGTTTCCATTTGTTGTGCCATGAGAGCAATTTGGGCCTTAAGCTTTTTATATTTCAATTTATAGCTATCATCAGGCTTATTATTAGAAGAGAATGGACCAGGCTTGGATGCAAACTGGTTGGACCTGCACTCTTTCATGAAATGACCCTTTTTGCCACACTTAAAGCATGTCAAATTGGTCTTGTCAGTGGAAGAACTGGATGCAAATTGTCCAGATGGCTTATTTGCTCTTGCTTTGAAACGGTTAAACGTTTTAGCAATCATTGCAATAAGGTCATCATCTTCAGTTTCATCACAACAGTCTGGAGAGATTTGACTGGACTCTCCAGAATCCATAAGTTCAGACACCATCTTCTTCATAGAAAATACATTCTCAGAAGATATCAGTGCTGTACTTGGTGGTTCAGAATAACTAACCACTTTAGGAGTACTGGAGGCATGGTTAAAAGCATCTTGTTCTGCAACCACTCTCTGAGCTTGATTTTCTTCAGTGTACCTGAAGGCTCCATATAGAGTTGAGAGAGTGTGTGTGTGCAGAGTTTTACCTTGTCGTAAAACAAGTATCATGTGAGACCATTTGGTGGGCAGAATGTCACAAAATTTCTCCAGAAGTATATCCTTGTCCTTCTCAACCCCAAGACCTCTCAATTGGTTTATGATACTCATAAATCTGGTGTAAGTACCAGTGAGAGACTCGTTAGGTTGAGCAAAAAATGACTCATACCTCTTGTTTAAGGAGACCTTTCTGGTGACAATGGTGTCATCTCCTCCTTCATGTTGGTTAAGAAGCTCATCCCACATGGTTTTGGCACTAGGAAAAAGAACTAGTGTGGGAATTAGGGTTTCTGGAACGGCCCCGAGGATCATGTTTTTAAGGAGGGTGTCAAGATTCACCAATCTCCTCTCCTCTTCTGACCAATGTTCCTCCCTCTTTTCCCTTCCCCTTCTAGATCCAGAAGGATCAAGAAGTGGATTGAGAGGTGATGTAGGTACATAAGGACCTTCGTTTAAGATCTTCATCATGTTCCTCTCAATACCAGTGACATGCAAAACCATCCTAGCTTTCCACGTACCAAATTCATCACTGTTCCCACTGAATTTAGGAACAGGATTATTCGAGTAGTGCACATGCACGTGTGGAGAAGCAGGAGTAGGAGGAGGAGGTGGAGGATTAGTGTTATTAACATTTTGTGGTTCATTTTGATCATGCATATTTACATTAGGATCGGGACCAAGACTAAAACCTTGTGTATTTTCTTGGTTAGCCATCAAGAACAGATCTAGGCAATGATTAGCCTTCTGCTCTGATACCAAATGTGAGTCCCTTAATTACGAGATGGTTAACCAATAGAAAGTGTAAAATACAACAAGTCTAATAATCACTAGATATGGACTAGTATTACTTGTAAATAAAGATGCAAGATATATAAACAAAGTAATACAAGACTTAAAGCAATAAACAAATAAAGTGGACCATTATGTATGTTTCATGGGTATTTCATTTATTGATGTGTAAATAAAATACAAGGTTGTTGCGGAATCAAGATAACACAATTAAGTGAGTATCCTAACAACCTATGAGTTACAATATGATCTATGTTTGTCAAATAACTCTTTGGGATCGAGATACTTAAAGTTGTGAAGTATCCCTGTTTAAGATCGAGAGTATTTGGACAAATTCACTTAAATGCAAAAGGAATGCTAAAAAGTATTTTTGTCAAGGAAATGACTTTGTATTTATAGGCAACAAATTCACCAGTGAATTTGTGCCGTACAAATATGGTTGGCATACATTTAATGATCCGACAAGAACATTAAATGTATTGGATAAGAATAAGGATAAAGTCACATCAAGTGCAAGTGTATCCTATTATCCAACCACCTTAACACACGTATACTTTGTTAAAGAACAAGTGGATTGTTCTTTGGAAAGTGTGTTAAAGGCAAAAGTCAATCCTCGATATTAGTGTTCAGACTTGCAGGATCTAGAACACTAACAATCCTCCAGTGTGCAGATCTGGTAAGACTTTCCAGTGGACTCCGCCATTTGTTAAGTCTTCTTCCTTCAGACTTCAGTCTTTGACTTCAGTCAGAATGTCTTCAGTAGAATAGATCTGGACTGGGGTGAAGTCTTCAGTGAGCTAATCTGGAGAATGCTCCAGATTACCTGTACAAGTAAATGCTCACTAGTCTTCAATTATTTCTGGACAAATCTTCAGAGGGACTCCAGATTCCAAGTCTGGAGTAGGTCCAGTAGAATATGTTTTCTGGTCAGATCTTCAGTGAGCTCCAGTAGTCGGTCTGGAGCGAGACCAGCAAAACAAGTTTCTTAACAAACCTAAATAAGGTTCCAGTAGTCCAGTCTGGAGCCAGTCCAATAAGTCTGGACTAAATCTGGACCTAACAATATCCTTTGGTCTAGATATAAATGAGAAATTATCCTTATCAAAAATTGCATCCATTGAATCAATTCTAAATCTAATTGATACAAGTTCAATAGGTTTTATAACATAAAACCTATATGCCATGACAATGGAATGTTCAACATATCCAATAACATGCAATTATACCTCTTTCAACGAAACTTAATCTTGGGATTAAGCAGTTTTACAACGGCCCTACAACCCATACCCAAAAATAATTCAAATTAGGTTTCCTTTTATTCCAAAATTCATAAAGGTGTAATCTTGTTTCTAATAGAAAGACTATAAAGCAAATAACAAGTTGTTAAAATCCCTTACTCAAACCTGAACAAGTTGTTTGCTATATTGATAATCATCAAAGTGGGTATCTCTTAAGATGGATCTATTAGCATTTGGTAGCTTAAATATTTTTAAGGTTTATCATTTTCATATACTGAAAATCGATTCAATCTATCAATAATATAGAATCGGGGGAGCCAACAACTTCAAAGACCGGGACCCTGTTGAAATTCAAGCTCAACCCATGAAAGTCCAGCAGCAACTTTTAGTTGATGAATCACATGCTCTTTAGGTATTTTATCATCAATATTGTGTTTATGAAATGTGAAAGTATAGTTCATGGCTGAGCACATTAACCTTGATTCAGGTGGAGTTGTCAAGTCTTCTTGATGCTGTCGGTGACCCTGAAACCAAGATGGTAGAAATACAGCATTGAATTATCTCATGCTGACAGATGTCTTGCAACAGGATCAACAAATCAAGTATATGTATGACCAGGTTAGAGATACAAATGATGTTAAATGTAATTACTTTTGTTTGCTATTTCAGCAAGAAGAATATGCTACCATCATATTACAGAAGATGACTTTTGGGGTAGATATGAAATTACTTAAGCATTATATGAACTACACAGTAGCACAAGGGTGTAAAGAAAAGCTTACAGGCGAGTAAGACCGTTGTAGCCTTGAATGTGGATTGTTTGAGCTGGGCCGAGAGCTGCAAAACCTCTATATACAATGTCTCGGGCTTGCTCTGTGCTTTAGCAAGTTGACCCAACATCAAATATTGTGACGCTGGCAAATGGGCATGTCGGGTAACAGGTCAAATCGAGTAGATTTTTGTAGGGTTGGGTTGAGTTGACTAAAACATTTTTGTCCAAACTTTATAAGAAATTGGTATTAAACATAGGAAAGGTTTATAATAATAAACTTTGGTCGACTTTTGAAGTATTTCCCTTTTATCTAGATACTTTTATCCAAGGTGTTAGTGTTTGTTTAACTGTTTCCATTCTTTATCTCTCAAAGAAAACCATGTGTCCATAGATTTTAGAAGTTTGTTGAAGCAGCCGAAGCTAAAGGTAAACGTCCCCAGCCACGAGTTTATAACCTTAAAACGCACGGCTTCACTTCTCTGCCAAGTTAGAGAGCGGGAATTTCTACATCTATAAATCATCTGCAATAGAAAAGTCACCTAAATTAGTAAATGACAGCCGGTCAGCTACGTCCTTTTATGCCGTTCCATTATATTTTTACATAATCTAAATGTTATTTATATTTGCAGTTTATGAAGAGGAATGTGACTGTCATCTCAGTTCTTATATATTGGCCCGAAATGTGACTGTCATCTCAGTTCTTAAATATTGGCCCAGTTTAAGGTATGTCAAAATGTAGAAAAACCTTAAACATGTGTGAAGGCTTATCGTCGGAAATACAATCATTCTTAAAGACTTTTGTGTAAGAAGCTTGCTGGTTTTATATCTCCCTCTTAATTCTTTCCATCCACCCCCTTTGCTTTTTATTAAAACTATGAACATGATACGTATTGAAGTGGTTTAAAAGATTTATTCTTTGATGATATTTATGGAAGCTAATATTTGCAGCAATTAAAAGCACCTAAATGTTCATTGCTATATCTTTATCTGTGCTAAATCCGCTTTCCAGCAAAGTGAGGAGAGTGTCTGAACTTGCAACCTCCATGTCATGGTCACTTGACCTCGATGGCAGGCTTGATACATTTTAATAAGATCAAGTGTTGGACAGGCCTGAGTTTCAAGTATCTTAAATTCTTCTTTGTAAGGATCATGATTGCTATCTATAGAACGCTTGATGACTGCTTAAGGTGGGTCAAAAACAGCCACCTTTTCCGATGGTCATTAACTTGAATCACTTGGGACAGATTGTGGTGGGTTACACTTTTGATATGGTTATTAGCTTAACTGTGGTTTGTGAAGCTATAGTTCCGTTTCTATATTGGTGTTTTGGGTGGAGATGTAAGGGACATTGTTCTATTAGACTTGACACCATTATCCATTGGTCTAGAAACTCCTGGGGTTTAATGACTAAGATTATCCTAAGAACACAAATCTGCCAACTTTGAAATCGGAGGTTTTCTCTACAACTGCTGATGGACAAACAAGTGTTGAAATTAATGTTCTTCGGGGCAAACATGGAGTTCCACAAATCGAGGTCAAGTTTGAGTCTTGATTTGATGCATATGGTATCATGTCTCTGCCATTGACAAGGGAATCGGAAAGAAGCAAGATATAACCATATTGCCGGTGCTAGCACATTACCAAGTCTCAAGTGATGAGGTGTGTCTTTCTTCACTATATTCTTTAATAGATGGGATAGTATATATAGATGGGTTGGGTCAAAAGGGAATCCTGGTCAAGATGCTAATGGTTTTTGGTGTGGATTGTGGCGGTTGGTTAACCCAGAAAGTTCTTTTTTTGGAATTCAAATTTGGAGAAACCTTTTAGATTGGAACTTTATAGCCCAAGTTAATGCCTTATTGGGTTTTAAATTCTGAAGAAGTTTGAAATACTACTGTTTAAAAGGAATGTTTTTAGGATGGTTTGGAGTTATATGCTGGAAAAAAAATAGCACTTTAAAAGAGCGACATAGTTCTGATTTATAGATACTGTTTTGGGGGCTTCCGAGCTTAAATTATTTAAATTACATGTTTTTTCACTCACATGCCAATTTAACAGTGGTAGCCTCATAAAAGTAATAAGTAAACGAAGAGAAAAAAAAGTCTTGAATCCATATAAACCTCTTTTTTTTGGAGGACAATATGTTTTGTGAAAATTTACCCTTTTTGGTCACTGTCACGCTCTCAAACTTTGAACTTACATTCTATTACTACTGGGCTATCCTTTGGTGCTCATTAAGTAGATGTGTTGAAATTGCGTCCTCTTCTTTATCTTATGAAACAGTCGACTTTTCTGAGCTGTAAGGTGTTCCTTTCTAATATCTGTTTCCTATTTGTTTTCCTCCCCAGATTTGGTGAAACAACCTTTAAAAGAAGTTTTGATTCTCCTTGCATTGAAATCCCCTTGGTTTCCCTTTCTGTCTGGCCTAGAGGGTTGATGGAGATATAACAACTGAGGTAATGTGAAGGTTTCATGAATTGAAGGAAACAAAATTAAATTGGAGTTGGGTGGGTTGGGTACGTGTTCAATACGGACTAGATTGATCCTGGTAATACCCCACTTTTGTTTATTATAAGTTAATAATAATTGATGTGTTAACCATTTTACAAAAGCAATATTATGACTTTTTATAATTTTTTTGATTCCATTTGAGATAAAGCACAATCAAAAGGAAAGAAGACAATAGCAACCTATAGCAAGATATATTATAAGAAAGCCTTATGTCCTGTTTCATTTTATACGGGGATGTGGTTGTAGGATATCGGTTACTTTGTGGGCCCAAAGCAAAGAAGCCACTGCCCACGAGTTCTGGGATGACGAAACTCCTGATTCCCCTACTAAACAAAAAATTTGCGGTAAAGGGGTAAAGGGGTCTCCAGGAATCAAAACTTTTGGTACGTTTTTTGGTTTCTATGTGGAAAATACATGATGGTCAATCTTTTTATTTTCTAATGGGTTGAGTCGAAATAGATTTCGTCATAAAAATATTTTTCATCTATAATTAATGTCCCAAGTAAAGATTGTGTGAAAGATGATATTATTGCGGGTCTATCTTATTGGGGCTTCTAATCCTTATCTCTGAACTTGGGCTAAAATCTTGGCTGTTATTAATTGCTATGTCTTATTTTTAGATACTGTTTTTTTTTTACTTCCCATTATTGGTGCAGAGGGTAAGACTGATTATCGTGCTATCTGTCTGATCAATCAAGACAAGAATAAGTTCAACACTCCTAATTTCCACTATGCACAAATTGTAGCCACTTTCTGGTGATATTATTCTTGCATCTACATTGTCCTCGACAGGTTTAATTAGTACTTATCTGTGTAGTTAATGGTGGGAAAAATGATGTATTGCTTATAATCTTTTGAAGTGTCTTTCTTTTGTCAAGAAAGACGCAGATAGTGTCTTAGGTACATAAATGTTTAACTGTATATGATACATCACTTTTTTTGCATACATTAACGAACAAGAAACAATACCAATAGTTTGAAGGTAAAAAACTAACACGCTCTGACCTGTTATGAAGCTTACGTGTTATGTCTCATCCTTTTACAGGGAGCACTTGATGCTGGACATTCCTCACAGTGATATGAGGTTTGATGGATTTAACAAGGATTGGAAGCAACATGATGTTAATATTTACCACAAATACATATATGGGGGACATGTTGCTTCATGACGGTAAGTGTTATGTCAACACAATCGTGATCCTAAATGTTATATGACCAGATATCATATCAAGTAAATTAGTGTCACTGTACCTATTGAATAACGTACTTCAATTGATGTAGACTTTAATGGAAGCTGAACCTGTAAAGTATCATATACACTTTTTTGAATGCATAAAGGCTGAGGTTGAACCAGATACCTTGAAATACTAACATGATCTTTCCTGGTCTCAAACATCAAAACTATAGTGGCACGGATCTTGGGATGGGGGTGTAAGAAAAAGGGTGAGGCAAGTATCTGGTTTCCCAATTAATATCTTTGGTCCTTGGTTAGTTAATCGATGAGCCTTTAGTGAATTCCTTTCAATTCCACGGGTTGCAGTCTTCATAGATAAGGTGGAGATTAGCACCATGCAGACGAGAAATAACTAAATTAACTTTACTTGCACGGGTGGGAAGTGTCGGAATGATCTTTCAAGAAGGGATGGGAATTTTTGGTACAACGCCTAGAATACCAGTGTCGTTTTTCCACGTGCAAGGCACCAAACCCTACTCCCTGCTGTTCTTCACATTAACAAAGGCCGGCCATGGGTGGGGGAACTAACGTGATTAATATGAAATACATACCTACAGTTATCGTTGATGCTATTAATTGCTAAGTATTTAATTGAATGGCTGCTTGGTGATGTTTAGCCGATTGAATCAACAGAATCTTTCATGCTAATGGGAGCGAGGGTTGGAACCCTTGCTCGAATAATACAAGTTGTAACTAATTTTGTATGTGTTTGTTGTACTGGTGTCCATATGACTGAACCATGGTTCTCAAAGCTTTTAAAACAATCGCATGAGACTTTTGCAAATCATTTTCAATATGACGGCCGTGCAACTCTATTGTTGGTTCGATTGTCTACGATCTTATCCCATCTTTCTGATTACACAGGTAATTTTCTTGGAATATCAGTTCTATTACTTTTATCGAATGAATAATGAATGATTAGAATGTGTGGATATTGTTTGATGATAGTAAATATATATATATATATATATATATTGTATCATTTTGTTATTAGATGAAGTTTTAAATGCATTAATTTATATATATATATATATATATATATATATATATATATATATATATATATATATATATATATATATATATATATATATATATATATATATATATATATATATATATATATATATATATATATATATATATATATATATATATATATATATATATATATATATATATATATATATATATATATATATATATATATATATATATATATATATATATATATATATATATATATATATATATATATATATATATATATATATATATATATATATATATATATATATATATATATATATATATATATATATATATATATATATATATATATATATATATATATATATATATATATATATATATATATATATATATATATATATATATATATATATATATATATATATATATATATATATATATATATATATATATATATATATATATATATATATATATATATATATATATATATATATATATATATATATATATATATATATATATATATATATATATATATATATATATATATATATATATATATATATATATATATATATATATATATATATATATATATATATATATATATATATATATATATATATATATATATATATATATATATATATATATATATATATATATATATATATATATATATATATATATATATATATATATATATATATATATATATATATATATATATATATATATATATATATATATATATATATATATATATATATATATATATATATATATATATATATATATATATATATATATATATATATATATATATATATATATATATATATATATATATATATATATATATATATATATATATATATATATATATATATATATATATATATATATATATATATATATATATATATATATATATATATATATATATATATATATATATATATATATATATATATATATATATATATATATATATATATATATATATATATATATATATATATATATATATATATATATATATATATATATATATATATATATATATATATATATATATATATATATATATATATATATATATATATATATATATATATATATATATATATATATATATATATATATATATATATATATATATATATATATATATATATATATATATATATATATATATATATATATATATATATATATATATATATATATATATATATATATATATATATATATATATATATATATATATATATATATATATATATATATATATATATATATATATATATATATATATATATATATATATATATATATATATATATATATATATATATATATATATATATATATATATATATATATATATATATATATATATATATATATATATATATATATATATATATATATATATATATATATATATATATATATATATATATATATATATATATATATATATATATATATATATATATATATATATATATATATATATATATATATATATATATATATATATATATATATATATATCTTATATATATATATTTTATATATAGGCATATATATTATTTAAAGAGTAAAAGGATTGACCATCATGTATTAAAATCAATTTAGTTTGTTAGAAAAGTGGATATTATTATGTGGAAAGAGTAACCATGCCTAGGGAGTGTACGTTATTAGATGTATTAATAGTAAAGTAAATATGAGAACATGAAGTGATTGAAACCGACATCACATGGGTAGGATTGTTAATATCGTGGCTATAAATACCATAAGCATATTGTAACCAATGCGTATATCACATTACAACTTACGCAGTCATGGGGGAATTGGTGGATTGGGATTATAGCCACTTAAGGATGGCCTCATGAACACTAACCGAACCATTCTTTTAACCAAATTTGAGGAGGATATTTGGAACCGCGTTCAACTCTTGCGATATTGGTATCGTGTTGTGGATGAGGTGGCTGGTGAGAATGGTGATGCTGATCATGAAGGTGGAGCTATTGATGATGGTTATGATGAAGTTATGTCTGAAGACATGACTGATGATGAAGAGTAAGTTTGATGGAGATTTCGTGTGATCATTTAATTTTGTTTGTAATTTATGTTATAATAGCTTGTTACGTTGGTAATTTTCTCAAGTGGTGTGTTTCAAATAAAGACGTGCATATTTGCTGTTAGACTTTTACAAAGGGTTTAACACTTCATTGTCTATAGTTATATATGATCCTACTTGAATGTATGAATATGTTTTTCTTATTATTCGTGCTTTGTGACCTTGGATATGTTTGTATCATTTCATTTTTAATATCAAAGGGTTCTATTGTCCAACGTTTAAGGGCCAACGTTTTATTAAGATTTTTCTTTCAAATAACGCATTTAAGGTAATGGATTTAAGTGGGAATTTTTTGACAATTATGTTATGAAGATTGTTATTGATTTAATTAAGTTCCAGAATCTTGTTATCTAATCCTACATTATTCTTAAACACAAAAACTCTAGTTGTACTAATAAAATAGAGTACGTATTACAAAAAAGTTGCTGCCATCTACCCAAAAAAAAAAAAAAAAATTGGTTTTAAGCTACATTTGGATGATTCTTTACAAAGAAAAAATACTTATAATAAGAACTGAAATACTGAATTATAATATATATAAAAGAAACGTGTGAACCTAATTCCATGATTTGACAAAAAGAAAGATTTTTACAAATTTAATATAAATTGATTAGTTTTATAGTAGGAAATATATGAATCAATGGTAAAAAGTGTAAGAGTTAATTACAGAAATCGTCCTTGTCGTTGACCTCCACTTGCAGCTTTCGTTTCTAAGTTTAATAAATTATAGTTATAGTCTAAAAAATTTTGTCCCGTCAACACTTTTGGTCCACGACCCAAACGGAAGTTAAAAATGTGGTCACATGACATGCACACCGTGGGTATAATGGTCGTTCCATTTTTCAGGGACCAAAAATGTAAATAACTCTTTCTTTATGTATATCTTCATCATCTTCAGTTACATATCGGATCCTTGGCATCAGATATATCTAGATGTCTACTAGGTTTCTTGGTATATTGCAAGGTTGTACATGTGGTAAAATGGGCAAGTTAGATTAAATAAGTCCATGATATTTTTAATTTAGTTTTTTTAATTTCTTACAGATAAATAGTGTGTTAAACATCACTTCAAAAGCAACTAAGTGAAACATTTGGTGACAAGCTTATGTAAACATACATTAGAGTAATATCTGTTTAGGTTGTAATTTGCAAATCAACCGAGAAATAGCTACGTTTGTCATTGAAATTTTTTTAGGTATGTCTGCTAATAGCTACTTCACATACTCTGTTAGTGCTTCATAAATTTCTATATGGGTTTGTCTTGTTCTATTTTCAGGCCTATACAATTTCTCTATTTGATGTTGGCTTAGCGGGGTGATACATACAGCTGTTCTCTTTTCTATACATCGTGTAACTGCCATTGCTGAGATTAGATAGGGTTTTAACCTTATCATCTGTCGATCGATACATAGAGATATGAAAAGAAATATACCAATAGCTTGCGAGGGGATGTTTCCGTCTATTTGTTATTTAATTTATCCATTTTTGTCGATGGACGGGCAACATTTCCTCACATGCTATCTATATCATAGTCACATGGAACGCGGTATGAAAACGGGTACGCGGTTCGTAGGTCTCCAAAATCCGGTACGAGGGGGTAGGTTCATTCAGAACGCCAATTCATTACGCAAAACGACGTATCATTTTTGGTACGTAATTTTGGTACAAAACATATAAACAATTAACATATATAATCCAAAAGTTGTTCATAATCAAAATCATAAAAAAAAATAAACCGCTACTTTAACAAACCTAAATATGAAAGACTCTAGCCTATATGAAAATTATATTTTATGGCCCAATATAAGTCCACCTTATCAAACCTAAAATATCTTTTCTCACTTAAAAAAATCAATGTTATATATATATATATATATATATATATATATATATATATATATATATATAGAGATATATATATATATATATATATATATATATATATATATATATATATATATATATATATATATATATATATATATATATATATATATATATATATATATATATATATATATATATATATATATATATATATATATATATATATATATATATATATATATATATATATATATATATATATATATATATATATATATATATATATATATATATATATATATATATATATATATATATATATATATATATATATATATATATATATATATATATATATATATATATATATATATATATATATATATATATATATATATATATATATATATATATATATATATATATATATATATATATATATATATATATATATATATATATATATATATATATATATATATATATATATATATATATATATATATATATATATATATATATATATATATATATATATATATATATATATATATATATATATATATATATATATATATATATATATATATATATATATATATATATATATATATATATATATATATATATATATATATATATATATATATATATATATATATATATATATATATATATATATATATATATATATATATATATATATATATATATATATATATATATATATATATATATATATATATATATATATATATATATATATATATATATATATATATATATATATATATATATATATATATATATATATATATATATATATATATATATATATATATATATATATATATATATATATATATATATATATATATATATATATATATATATATATATATATATATATATATATATATATATATATATATATATATATATATATATATATATATATATATATATATATATATATATATATATATATATATATATATATATATATATATATATATATATATATATATATATATATATATATATATATATATATATATATATATATATATATATATATATATATATATATATATATATATATATATATATATATATATATATATATATATATATATATATATATATATATATATATATATATATATATATATATATATATATATATATATATATATATATATATATATATATATATATATATATATATATATATATATATATATATATATATATATATATATATATATATATATATATATATATATATATATATATATATATATATATATATATATATATATATATATATATATATATATATATATATATATATATATATATATATATATATATATATATATATATATATATATATATATATATATATATATATATATATATATATATATATATATATATATATATATATATATATATATATATATATATATATATATATATATATATATATATATATATATATATATATATATATATATATATATATATATATATATATATATATATATATATATATATATATATATATATATATATATATATATATATATATATATATATATATATATATATATATATATATATATATATATATATATATATATATATATATATACATATATCATATATATTATATATATTATATAACATATATATTTATATATATATATATATATATGATAGAGATTCAAATGAGAAGGTACCTTAAGGAGAGAAGGGTGAGAAGGTTCGTTTTTGATTTTTTTTTAGCTTGTTTTTTGAAATTTTTTTCTTTTTTTCACTTTTTTCATTCTCTATTTAATTAACTTATTCCATATAAAAAATTTTAAAAACATTTTTTTCCCAAAGGGCGTAGCCCGTAAGCTATAGGCGAAGCCTCTCGGCTTATGGCGGAGCCATAATAGCTAAGGGCGAAGCCCGTTAGGTAGATCACCCCATTACCGATCACCCCCTATGACCTATCACCTTCTATGACCTATCACTCCCACCAGCTACCCCTTATTAATATTGTAACATCCGTGAGTTTTGACCCGTTGACTTTACGTGTAATTTGACTAACAATTTGAGTTAATGAATTATTTGGGTCGTTTTGTGATTAAATGACAATGTGGTATGGTAGTCGGGTCGATAGTGTGTTTAATCGGTGTTTAAATGTATAACGTTTTGTATTTGGGCTTGAGAAGGAAACGGGTCGACCCGTGGGTTATCCGCGACCCACCAGCCCTATATGACCCATTTCCTTCCCATTTCCCATTCATTCACTTTACATTTCTTTTCTTCTTCTCTTTTTCTCTCTAAGTGAAAAGCAAGACCAATCCATCTCCTCTCTTCATTTCTCTTGCTTTATTTGGTGTTTTGGGTTTAGATTAACTCGAGAATCATTAGCATCTTTAACTCATATCGTCTTATCAAAGGATTTCATTTAGAAGTGCAAGAATTTTAACCCATTTGACCTAAATCGGGTTCTAGCTCGTGAAGGAAGCTTTGGTAAGTCTAACTCATCCCATTTACTTCTATTTATGTTAGTTTACTCGTTTCTAGTCATCTCGTACATTTACAAGTCTTAAATCGGGTCGTAATGAAATTAGGGTTCAATTAGGGTTTTGGGTTGGGTTGAATGATTTGGAGGTGTTCTTGATGTTTTGGAATGGAAATTTGTAGTGGGTTATGTTTATTTATGTCCAAATATGTGGAATTAGGCTTGAAATTGGGTCCTAGATCATCCATGGTCGATTATGGGGTCAAAAATGGGGTTTTGGGTTGTTTTGGATCGTTTTTGGCTAAGTTTCTGCAGCAGATTTGGCTGACTGCGGCGCAGTGGGAGGTGCCAGACCCCACTGCGGCGCAGTGAAAAGCTGCTGAACCAAGTGACTCTTTGTCAACTTCAAACGCTTATAACTTTTGATCCGTAAGTCCAATTGAGTCAAAGTGTTATAGTTCATGCTCGGGAGAGTCATTAAGGCGTTGTGGGATTTTGGCGCGACTCAAACTTACTTACGCATTGATACGGGTACTATATGTACTTGATGACATTGATACGGGTACTATATGTACTTGATGACATTGATACGGGTACTATATGTACTTGATGACATTGATACGGGTACTATATGTACTTGATGACATTGATACGGGTACTATATGTACTTGATGACATTGATACGGGTACTATATGTACTTGATGACATTGATACGGGTACTATATGTACTTGATGACATTGATACGGGTACTATATGTACTTGATGACATTGATACGGGTACTATATGTACTTGATGACATTGATACGGGTACTATATGTACTTGATGACATTGATACGGGTACTATATGTACTTGATGACATTGATACGGGTACTATATGTACTTGATGACATTGATACGGGTACTATATGTACTTGATGACATTGATACGGGTACTATATGTACTTGATGACATTGATACGGGTACTATATGTACTTGATGACATTGATACGGGTACTATATGTACTTGATGACATTGATACGGGTACTATATGTACTTGATGACATTGATACGGGTACTATATGTACTTGATGACATTGATACGGGTACTATATGTACTTGATGACATTGATACGGGTACTATATGTACTTGATGACATTGATACGGGTACTATATGTACTTGATGACATTGATACGGGTACTATATGTACTTGATGACATTGATACGGGTACTATATGTACTTGATGACATTGATACGGGTACTATATGTACTTGATGACATTGATACGGGTACTATATGTACTTGATGACATTGATACGGGTACTATATGTACTTGATGACATTGATACGGGTACTATATGTACTTGATGACATTGATACGGGTACTATATGTACTTGATGACATTGATACGGGTACTATATGTACTTGATGACATTGATACGGGTACTATATGTACTTGATGACATTGATACGGGTACTATATGTACTTGATGACATTGATACGGGTACTATATGTACTTGATGACATTGATACGGGTACTATATGTACTTGATGACATTGATACGGGTACTATATGTACTTGATGACATTGATACGGGTACTATATGTACTTGATGACATTGATACGGGTACTATATGTACTTGATGACATTGATACGGGTACTATATGTACTTGATGACATTGATACGGGTACTATATGTACTTGATGACATTGATACGGGTACTATATGTACTTGATGACATTGATACGGGTACTATATGTACTTGATGACATTGATACGGGTACTATATGTACTTGATGACATTGATACGGGTACTATATGTACTTGATGACATTGATACGGGTACTATATGTACTTGATGACATTGATACGGGTACTATATGTACTTGATGACATTGATACGGGTACTATATGTACTTGATGACATTGATACGGGTACTATATGTACTTGATGACATTGATACGGGTACTATATGTACTTGATGACATTGATACGGGTACTATATGTACTTGATGACATTGATACGGGTACTATATGTACTTGATGACATTGATACGGGTACTATATGTACTTGATGACATTGATACGGGTACTATATGTACTTGATGACATTGATACGGGTACTATATGTACTTGATGACATTGATACGGGTACTATATGTACTTGATGACATTGATACGGGTACTATATGTACTTGATGACATTGATACGGGTACTATATGTACTTGATGACATTGATACGGGTACTATATGTACTTGATGACATTGATACGGGTACTATATGTACTTGATGACATTGATACGGGTACTATATGTACTTGATGACATTGATACGGGTACTATATGTACTTGATGACATTGATACGGGTACTATATGTACTTGATGACATTGATACGGGTACTATATGTACTTGATGACATTGATACGGGTACTATATGTACTTGATGACATTGATACGGGTACTATATGTACTTGATGACATTGATACGGGTACTATATGTACTTGATGACATTGATACGGGTACTATATGTACTTGATGACATTGATACGGGTACTATATGTACTTGATGACATTGATACGGGTACTATATGTACTTGATGACATTGATACGGGTACTATATGTACTTGATGACATTGATACGGGTACTATATGTACTTGATGACATTGATACGGGTACTATATGTACTTGATGACATTGATACGGGTACTATATGTACTTGATGACATTGATACGGGTACTATATGTACTTGATGACATTGATACGGGTACTATATGTACTTGATGACATTGATACGGGTACTATATGTACTTGATGACATTGATACGGGTACTATATGTACTTGATGACATTGATACGGGTACTATATGTACTTGATGACATTGATACGGGTACTATATGTACTTGATGACATTGATACGGGTACTATATGTACTTGATGACATTGATACGGGTACTATATGTACTTGATGACATTGATACGGGTACTATATGTACTTGATGACATTGATACGGGTACTATATGTACTTGATGACATTGATACGGGTACTATATGTACTTGATGACATTGATACGGGTACTATATGTACTTGATGACATTGATACGGGTACTATATGTACTTGATGACATTGATACGGGTACTATATGTACTTGATGACATTGATACGGGTACTATATGTACTTGATGACATTGATACGGGTACTATATGTACTTGATGACATTGATACGGGTACTATATGTACTTGATGACATTGATACGGGTACTATATGTACTTGATGACATTGATACGGGTACTATATGTACTTGATGACATTGATACGGGTACTATATGTACTTGATGACATTGATACGGGTACTATATGTACTTGATGACATTGATACGGGTACTATATGTACTTGATGACATTGATACGGGTACTATATGTACTTGATGACATTGATACGGGTACTATATGTACTTGATGACATTGATACGGGTACTATATGTACTTGATGACATTGATACGGGTACTATATGTACTTGATGACATTGATACGGGTACTATATGTACTTGATGACATTGATACGGGTACTATATGTACTTGATGACATTGATACGGGTACTATATGTACTTGATGACATTGATACGGGTACTATATGTACTTGATGACATTGATACGGGTACTATATGTACTTGATGACATTGATACGGGTAATTTGTGGTTGGTGTTTATACGCGGTTCACACGCAAGCATAATATATTTGTACGCGGTTCACACGCAAGTATAATCTATTTACATACGCGGTTCACACGCTTGTATATTCTGTTTAAGCGGTCTTCATGCAAGTACACCCTATTTGGTGCAATTGTGGCATGGTTGTTATGATTTTGATATACGATATGATATGCATTATGACTGTTTATGCTTTTGGCACATGTATTGGTATTTACATCATTTGTGCACTCTTATTACACGCTTACTTGTTTTGTGTGATCTTGTTGTTGGACGTTATTGTGTTACTTAGAGGCTCACTGTAAGTCATGTTTCGCCTCTACTAGTACATTATGATTATTGACGATGGTTTCTAATGGACCATTACTGCGAACTCACCAACCTTATGTTGACTATGCTTAGTACACTTTTCAGGTAACCAGGTTATCCAGGACGTGGAGTTTGATTTGTTTGCTTGCTGTCGAACCCGGACTGGACTTATATGGATCAAGGATCCATTTACCTTCTGTTGCATTGTACTTAGGATTGTTAGCCTTCTTTTGATGTCGTTTTGTAAATTTTGATGATGACTTGCTCTTTATGTATTTTGATACTTGTTTATCTTACTGTAAGGATTCACTGAATCCTTTATTTGCATCTAGTTCATGTTCTACATTAATCCCACCTTGTGCTATATGATTTCCGTGATATTTCGAGCCTCGGCTTGGGGTGTTACAGAATGGTGGCCAATGCGTGGTCGTAGAGAATTAGGCGGTTTGACCTAGACTACGGCTTAAGTTAAAACTCTTCATATAGCATGCATGGTTAGGAAATTTGTGTGCAACGTGAATTCTGTGAACCCTAGAAAGTGTATATTGCGAGTTCGTAGTTAAGACCACTTATGTGATGGCTTGAATTCAACGTGATGAATGTGGAATGGGTACAATATGGTTAAGGTGTGCATTGAGTGAATCTGACTGTCATTGATACGGATTGTTGTTACTGATTGATGCTAGTTGGATGCTTTAGAGCAAAATGAAGTTATGGTATTAACTTAGTATAATATTGTGGCAACCCTAAAAGAACCCAATCAACTCTTTTATGGTCGCCCAACATTATAACAAGTTAATAACATCATGGATTGCGCATACATGGCTTAAAGTATAATAAGGAACCGATATGCTTAATGGAAGTTGATTGGGTGGAGGGTTAGCCGTTGGTACACCCTATATACATACCCGGTCAATAACTAGAGAGCATATCGAATTCAGATTATATTTAACCCATTTGTGTTAATTGTTTGATTTTATGATGTATTGAGCATGATTACTTGAATTAATAATGAACGATTGTAATGAAATTGACATGATGATATGATAAGTAACAATCCGGTAGGATTCTAGCACTCTTGCCTTAGCTTAATGATATGAAATGAGTATGTGGTATCGGTATGAGAGCATTGACTAATTGTGTGACTAACATGTGAGCATTTGAGACTAACTCTCGGGTCAACGTGTCACTTGCTTTATGAAATGGTGAGACCAAGGAGAGCCGGAACGAACTATAGGGCTGAACCGGAAGAACCTCAACCGGAAGCTCAACCGGAGGTACAAGGAAGTAGAGGTAGGGGCCGTGGTAGAGGTCGTGGTAGAGGCCAAGGAAGGGGTCGTGGTGAAGTTCCTGAGCCAAACATGGCTGAGGTGATTGCTCAAACGATCGCCAATATCATGCCAACCATTATTGCTCAAGTCACGGAAAGTCTTGGGCAGAACAATGTGGCTCAAAACAATGAAGCCCCAGAAAATGTGAATAATGAAAATGCTCAACCTCAGGCAGTGGAAAACGAAGAAGAGGAACCAGTGAGAATTGATAACCGCGTGCCCATGTATAATCAATATGGGGGTTACCGACAGGGGTGTATATTTAAAGACTTCAAAAGCTGTGGGGCGCCGGAGTTTAATGGAAGAGGCGGTCCCACAGAGTGTATAAGGTGGTTTGAGGAGATCGAGGCAGTGATTGAAAGAAGTCATTGCACATATGACGACCGGATTTCCTATGCATCCGGCATGTTTAAAAATGATGCCTTGAGTTGGTGGAACCAAGAGATAACTTTGGGGCGGACTTATAACTTGGAATGGATCGATTTCAAGAACAAGGTGAAGGCGAAGTTTTGTCCTCCCTATGAACTACAAAACTTGACCATTGAGTTTGTTAATCTCAACATGGACGGAGCCGATTACAAGAGCTATGTTAGACGATTTCAAGAGTTGTCTACCCTCATTCCTCACTTGGTGGATTCCGAGTCTCGGGCCATCGAGAAGTTTGTATTGGGCTTGAATTCTCAAGTCCGATCTTATGTGAATTCTAACATGCCTACTTCTTTGGCCGATGCTGTCAACCGAGCCGGTAGTGTGACTGAAGACTTGTTGAGGAGCGGTGTTTTGAGTAACTCCTCAACAAACAAGAGAAAGGAAATGGGAGAATCAAGTGGGGTGAAGAAAATGGGAAGGTTTGATCCCAAAGATGCTAGTAGGGGTAGGGTTATGGCGGCGGCGGGGCCAACGAGGAAAACTTACTTAGGACCTCACCCCTTTTGTGCAAAGTGTAATCGTCATCACTCCCCCGCTATCCAATGTGGGACTTGCTTTAATTGTAACCGACCCGGGCACGAGGCCAAAGATTGTAGGGCACCGAAAGCGGCACCATTGAATGTAGCACCTTTACGGGCCGTCCCTCCTCAAGGTAACCAACAAAGAGGCGAGTGTTTTGGATGTGGTAGTCGTACTCACTACCGTAACAATTGTCCGCAATGGGTTGGACAACAAGTTGAAGTGGCGGTCCATCCGAACCAGCTCCAAATTACCGGGCCGAACCAAAACCGTGGCCAACAAGGTCATCAAGTTCATCCTCGTGGCCGAGCTTTTGCGGGAATTGGCAATGGAGGCCAAAATGATCCAAACGTTGGTTAAGGTACATTCTTCCTAACAGTCGTTATGTTATGACACTATTCGATATTGGAACAGACTATGATCTCGTTTATCCTAACGTCACTCCTTTGAATTACGTTCGTTCGTGTGTCTTGGAATTATATGTTTAAAAATTTTGGATATTTAGCGACTCCCTAACTAGATTGGGTCAAATACCCCGTGTATGCATCTTGACTCTAGAAGACGACAAACTCTTCACGTACTTTGTACTCTGTGATATTTAGGTTCTTGACGATAAAGTGAGAAAAATCTGTATGCCAACGGTTAATACGGTTCTTAATTGTGTAGTAGGGTTGCTAGTATATAAATATCTAACGATATTCTTAATTGTATAGTAGGGTTACTAATGTAAAAAATATCTAACGGTAGAGTTTTTAGGGTTTCATGGGAATCTTCAAACTCAAGCGTCCTTAGAGCTACCGTCTCAAAAATCTGAAAACTAACGTCGTCTCTGATAATCTTGAGTCTCCCGAGGCCTTTCCGGATGACTTATCGGGCTTGTCCCATCTCGATAACTTAAATTTCGTATATGCATAACTTCCTAACATCGCGCGTGTAGTCAAAACCCTTATAGACTTCCGAGATGCGAATAAGCTTGTAGTGAAAGACCGGGAAAGAGATTCGAAGGAAAACAAATTGTAATGGATTTCACCATGAAGTCGCCGACGACAAGAAGTGGTCACTATACGATAAAACCGATAAGAAAGTCGCTTGACACTAATTCAGGGAGCCATCTAATGAGCAACGGGCACTCAACCCGACTTGAGACTTGATCGCATGTAAAGAGTATGTGCTTATGACCCTGGCGGAAATCTTGTGCAATAACAGGTGTTACGCGAGTATCCGAATGTCACCGACCGAAGCACTGAGTAGTAGAGGTGTTACTCTCCTCTGGATGAGCCGAGAACCGAAGGAAGCCAATGTAGCGGGCCGGAGATAGTGATTGGAATGACAAGAGCAACTCCTCAAGCTAAGCGAATAGCCCAACTAGCTCGCATGCTACAAAGGAAGTGGGTCGATGTGTGGTGGAGAACCTACGTAACCGCATTTGTTTAACGATTAGTGATTTGTTGAATTTCGGGACGAAATTCTTTTGACGGGGGAATAATGTAACATCCGTGAGTTTTGACCCGTTGACTTTACGTGTAATTTGACTAACAATTTGAGTTAATGAATTATTTGGGTCGTTTTGTGATTAAATGACAATGTGGTATGGTAGTCGGGTCGATAGTGTGTTTAATCGGTGTTTAAATGTATAACGTTTTGTATTTGGGCTTGAGAAGGAAACGGGTCGACCCGTGGGTTATCCGCGACCCACCAGCCCTATATGACCCATTTCCTTCCCATTTCCCATTCATTCACTTTACATTTCTTTTCTTCTTCTCTTTTTCTCTCTAAGTGAAAAGCAAGACCAATCCATCTCCTCTCTTCATTTCTCTTGCTTTATTTGGTGTTTTGGGTTTAGATTAACTCGAGAATCATTAGCATCTTTAACTCATATCGTCTTATCAAAGGATTTCATTTAGAAGTGCAAGAATTTTAACCCATTTGACCTAAATCGGGTTCTAGCTCGTGAAGGAAGCTTTGGTAAGTCTAACTCATCCCATTTACTTCTATTTATGTTAGTTTACTCGTTTCTAGTCATCTCGTACATTTACAAGTCTTAAATCGGGTCGTAATGAAATTAGGGTTCAATTAGGGTTTTGGGTTGGGTTGAATGATTTGGAGGTGTTCTTGATGTTTTGGAATGGAAATTTGTAGTGGGTTATGTTTATTTATGTCCAAATATGTGGAATTAGGCTTGAAATTGGGTCCTAGATCATCCATGGTCGATTATGGGGTCAAAAATGGGGTTTTGGGTTGTTTTGGATCGTTTTTGGCTAAGTTTCTGCAGCAGATTTGGCTGACTGCGGCGCAGTGGGAGGTGCCAGACCCCACTGCGGCGCAGTGAAAAGCTGCTGAACCAAGTGACTCTTTGTCAACTTCAAACGCTTATAACTTTTGATCCGTAAGTCCAATTGAGTCATATGACCTATCGTTGGAATCGTGAGAGAGTCTACTTTCTCATGGTAAAGTCCTTTTGATCTGAATCCTTTTCCATTTCTAAAAATGTCGGGTCAAAGTGTTATAGTTTATGCTCGGGAGAGTCATTAAGGCGTTGTGGGATTTTGGCGCGACTCAAACTTACTTAACCAACTTGTGTAGGGTTATAGAGTTGATTTTGATGACACCATGATATATATTGTTAGGTTGTGGGCACGTGGCGGTCGTTGGACATTTATAGCTCGATATTAACTTGTCGTTTGCTTGGAAATCAAGGTGAGTTCCGTAGTTCCCTACTCGCTTGAGATTCGGGCTGAAAAGTGTAAACTTATGTGATTACTTGTTTAATTGTGTTTGTAAATGATTGTTGGTGTTGTTTGATTTTACCCACGTACAAAATGTCTAGTTGGTGACATTGGATGAATGATGGATAGTTTTGCTTTAGTGTTTGATGGGTTTGTATGAGATTGTGATATTGTTAAATAAATTAGGATAGTAGTGTATACATAGAGGTCGGTTTTACTTTCAAAAGGTTTTAGATGTGGTGGGAAGGCTGCGGGTGACCCTATATATAAGCATCTAGGATCCGAGGAAAGTAGAATCCTCCTAAGTGTATGTACGCGTTGTTTAGAGTAAATGATGGACTTTGGGATTACGTTTGAGATAGACATGAATGCCTTGATGTACTTGACTTGTGAGATACGTACTTATTCATACTTTTATCGGTGTATTGGTGAACTTACGGATTTATGGTCGTTGATTAAATGGTTGGGTGAGTGATTGATCGATTGGTTTAGTTGTTGGATTGATGAGACGGTTTATTACGTTTGATTGACTTAGTTAAGTTGTGAAGTATATTATTTTTATTAGGATAGTTGTACATACATGGAAGACGATGATACCTTTAATGAGTTGTAGATGTGGTGGGAAGGCTGCGGGTGACCCTATATATAAACATCTATGATTCCTTAAATGTAAAGGCGTATGAAATGTATGTGCATTGTAGTTTGATTTATTTTTGTTATGATGGTGTGGTGATTGAGATTGGTTAGGTTCGTACTTGGTGTTTGGTTGATGTACTTCCAAGTATACTTACTTGATGAATGGTTCCACGTACTTCCAAGTGTCATACACTTGAGATCGCGCAATGTACGATGTACTACCAAGTTGTTAGACTTGAGAATATTGTGTTTGTAATGATTGTTGTTGTCATGGTACACTTAGGTATTATTATTATGGTTATTGTTATTAATATTATTACTGCTAGGATAGACGTGCATACATGGAAGTCGGTTATGCCTTCATTGGGTTTTAGATGTGGTGGGAAGGCTGCGGGTGACCCTATATATAAGCATCTAGGATCCGAGGAAAGTAGAATCCTCCTAAGTGTATGTACGTATAGTTTAATTTGGGTTAATTATTGATGGTTGATGATTGTTGAATTTGTGGTTGGTGTTTATACGCGGTTCACACGCAAGTATAATCTATTTACATACGCGGTTCACACGCAAGTATAATCTATTTACATACGCGGTTCACACGCTTGTATATTCTGTTTAAGCGGTCTTCATGCAAGTACACCCTATTTGGTGCAATTGTGGCATGGTTGTTATGATTTTGATATACGATATAATATGCATTATGACTGTTTATGCTTTTGGCACATGTATTGGTATTTACATCATTTGTGCACTCTTATTACACGCTTACTTGTTTTGTGTGATCTTGTTGTTGGACGTTATTGTGTTACTTAGAGGCTCACTGTAAGTCATGTTTCGCCTCTACTAGTACATTATGATTATTGACGATGGTTTCTAATGGACCATTACTGCGAACTCACCAACCTTGTGTTGACTATGCTTAGTACACTTTTCAGGTAACCAGGTTATCCAGGACGTGGAGTTTGATTTGTTTGCTTGCTGTCGAACCCGGACTGGACTTATATGGATCAAGGATCCATTTACCTTCTGTTGCATTGTACTTAGGATTGTTAGCCTTCTTTTGATGTCGTTTTGTAAATTTTGATGATGACTTGCTCTTTATGTATTTTGATACTTGTTTATCTTACTGTAAGGATTCACTGAATCCTTTATTTGCATCTAGTTCATGTTCTACATTAATCCCACCTTGTGCTATATGATTTCCGTGATATTTCGAGCCTCGGCTTGGGGTGTTACATTAGTCTCTACTGAGATTTTGGAACACGCTGGGAACATCTTGAATGTGGCTGTAATTGTCAAGTATAGCCTGCATTTGCTGTACCAATGTATTATAAATAAGGTATTATCTAGTAGTAGTGGTTACAGAGGAGCATGCCATTTTTGGAGTAGCGTTTTTCATTTATTAAACTTTTGTAATATTTCCTCGAAACTTTTGTGATTATTTAGTTAATAAAAGTTCTGCCGTTCAAAAAAAAAAAAGAGGATATGAGTAAATTATGTGGCACCCTCATTTAGTTGACTGATAAGATTTTTGCTTATATGGTAATGTTAGATAAATAATCTTATTCAAGTGTTATTTGTATGTAAATTCATCCCATTTTATCTTACTTGGCATTTTTAGTTGACAAATTTAAATATTCAAGTTTAATTAATATGTATAATATGTTGTGTGTCAACATGCGTCTTGTATGATTCATACAATCAAGATATAGATGTACATTACATGTATTTCAATTTTATGCATTAATATTGTTTCCCGACATCCTATATATACGCATTTATGTATCTATATAACTAAAAGAGGATATGTTAGGACTTATGTGGTTATCTTCTAATCTTAACAAATCATCATTTTGTATATGTGTCAAATTTTTATGTTTTTCTCATTTAATTTTTCTATTAATATAGTTAACAATTAATAAATGATCAAACAATGTCATATTTTGCTTAATTGTTAATTTTTCTTCTATTTTTTTTGGTTTATGTATTTATATTATATTATTTTTATTTTATAATATATTATATATTTTATTATTATTATTATTATTATTACTCTCACATATAAATTTTTTATAACTTAATATTACGTTTAATTAATCATGCTTTAACATATTTGACATATATCATATATTCATAAAAATCATAATCTTATTATTTATATCAGTCGTAATCTGATAGTTTTTATAATATCAAAAATTATGAATAATGCTGTAGCTGTCAATACATTTTTTATATACGTTATCGGTCAGGCACAGACAACGTCCGGGTTTAATCTAATACTATGTATATAAGACTTTTCATAATTCCATTTTAATAATTGAAAATATTTATTCTCTCACATTCTTAACCTAACAAACGCTTACTTTTACCTTAACACATAATAAGTCCTAATCCAGCATCAACCCACCTTCAAAACTTAGATTACATCTTTACATTTGGAAATACAAAATCAACGTTGTTGAACGATCCACGTGCTTGATTTGTAATGATTCAGTGGATTTAATTCGAGTTTTTTAGACAGAAGGAATTATAGCTTAATTTCGAGATTTTCAGATTTTGCAATTTTTTTGTTTTTGTTTTTTATTATGTTATTCTTTTTTCAATTACGCATTACATGTTTTTACTTTGTTCCATCTTAAATACTTTATGTAACATTCTTTTTCCTGGTAACACAACCTAAGCTGTAATTCCTTCGGTCTAAAAACTCAGATTAAATCACTGCAATTACTACAATCAAGCTGATAGATTGTTAGACAACGTTGATTTTACTCTAACAAATGTAAAGCATAGAATTAAGCTTTGAAGGGGTTTTAATGGTGGATTAGGGGTTTATTGTGTGTTGCGGTAAAATTGTGTGTTTGGGAGGTTAGAGATGAGAGAGAATATAGATACTTTTGATTCTATTTTACAAGTTTACCCCTTGTACTTTGAAATACCTCAACATTGATCCATCAAGGCTATCCCTAACTTAATCAAAGCTAAGTTTATTAGCAATAATATTTGACTTACATGTGATTTTCACACTAATTTGCAATTGATGCAAAAATATCGATAAATCATTCGCAAATGAAGCTTCATGTTCTTGATCATGGACATGCAAGTGAGATTTGAACTTAGACCGAGGATAAATATCTGCAAATAAACTAAAGTATATAAAATTTTGCCTTGTATGAAACATTGAACCTGACTAATTAACCTTGAATCACATGCATAGTGAAAAAGAAAGTATGAAAAAGGTGATAAGTTGATACTGATGTAGTAGGAAAAAGTGTAAGTGAAAATGATGAACGGTTACGAATGCTTTAGAGGATGACATAGATAGTTTCCGTGAAAGCCACGTAGAACTCATATAGCATTACTTGAGCCAGGTGACGTTGATAGGTTCAGCGAGTACCATGTAGAAGTCACATATCCTCACTTATATGTATATTATGATGTAATACCCATACGATGTACGGATTGCTTATATATATATATGATTGATTTTATTTAAAAGAAAACAATATTTGAACATGATACATCACATGCATTTGATCTTTTCAATGGTAAAAATATTTTTTATAAAAGCATATTCAAATATTAATATTACTTCTCATATTGGTAATGATATAATCTAATCTATAATCGTAATAAAACTTGGTTCATGTCGTCGTAAAATTTTTAACCACGTTTAATTAGGTTAGTAGATACATAAGTAGTTAAATAATAAATAATATTAAAATAAGTTCGAAACATAGATATATTGTTATTATTTATTAATTAATTTAACATGTTTTATGGATTAAAATAAATAAGTTTTATTTTTATAATTTACTAGATACGTCCCAAGTGTATCAATATACCAAGTTATAATGTACACAAGTAGTTGTAGAGGGTGGTGAATACAACGTAATTCAATCTTTACTAACTTTTAAGAAAATCGTTTCACAGATTCGAATAAATTATATGATATAAGTAAAGAACATGAATCAATAAAACAGTAAAGCAAGTAAATAAAGATTTCTTCGACACAGATTGTAATTTTTCAATGTAACTCTTTATTAAGAATAAATCAATACAAAGAATTACAAGGTTGTTCCGAAACAAGATAGCTGACACATATTTAAACAACCCAGTTGAAAGACAAATTACAATCAATAAGTTTCTACTCTAAAGATGCAGCCAAAGCTGATTTTTGCAGCCCAAGCTATGTGGGTGAGCAATAAAACTTGTGTGAAGATTGATTCTTAGGAATGTCACACATATGGTGACAAGGAATGGAGCTTTTATAGGCGAAAGCTGTAACACCCATAATTTTAAGGTATTATAATAATGGTTATAATATTACTGTTACTATTATAAAATGGATATGTTATTATTTTTTTAATGATAGGTGACTATGTATATGGTGGAAACCTTATTATGTGAAAGTCAAATATTTTAAGTATCGAGACTTATGTTATACGTTGACGGGTGTTTAAATAATTGAGACTAGAGGGACTAGGGGTGTAAATATCCAACTAATTAAATAAAAACCGACCTATGGGTATATAGATATCCATATACACGTATATACATCCAATAGCTCCCGAAACATTATAGAGAGAGAGGGCTCATACGGGAAGGAGATGGAAGAAAAAGAGAAGACCAAATTCATCAAGACTAATCAATTAGAAATAGATTACAAGTATTAATCATCATCATTTTATAAGGTAAGCCTCAATCTTTATCATTTTGACCTAAAAGTGAGAGTTGTTCATGATTATAAGTTGAGATGATGAAATTATGTAAATTAATTCGTGGATTTTAGTTATAAGAGGATATTATGAACATAACAAGTGTCATTTTTGATGTTAAGTGCAAATATGAATGGAACTTTGATATATGTTTAAAATAGCTATTATGGAAAAGTTTGATTTTCATGAAATACAGATAACCCATGAAGTTGTTAGTGTAGAATGGTCAATTATATGTTAATAAAGATGATTAAAATGAAATTTGGGGTGACAAATTGATAAAGAAGATTATTTATCAAACTAATTATGTGGAGCTAAGTTTGACATTAAAAAGTCAAATTGGTTAGATGGGTCTAGCATGGATAAACTGGTTTTAGGAAGTTGTTTATGATGTTATTAAGATGAATTAAGTAGGGTGATAGTTGAATAATGAATAGAGTCGATGATAGATAAAATTAGTACCGTTTGACTTTAAAAGTCAAACTGGTCTTGTTGAATTAGATGGGCTAAATTGATTAAGAAAAGTTGTCAAGGTGTTTATATTGATAATTCTATATGCTAATGTATATAGGTGACAAGTTGGAAGCATTTTTGGTTATCATTGCTATTGTTTGTAAAAGGTGAGTAATATGAGGATTAGACGGGTCACATGACTATATGACCCCGAGGTGTCATAGGGGTCATATAGCCATGTGATAGTTAAAGTAAGACTATATGATCCCGAGGTGTCATATAGTCATATGATAGTTATGTTACATGTGTTGTGACTAACCGTAAGAGTTGTTTACATCATAGGGATATTCTAGCTTTATTGCTAGATTTGAGTTGTTATGTGCTAAGTTGTTATATGTTGCATATGCACGGATCCGTTGCAAGATAAGAGTTGTAAATCCCTATGTTTGCCATGATTAAGATGTTGTTAAGTTTCTTGTTTGATGCTTGTATTGCTCACTAAGCTTTGTGCTTATTCCTGTAACATCCCAAAACTTTTTGACGGTGACCGTTAACTTGTCGTTAGGGACCGTTAGTTGATATGTGTTTTATATGTGCTTATGTGAATTAAATGATTAACGTGGAATATGTGTTAAAGTGATTAAAATAATGAAATTAAAGTTGATAATGATTAATAAAGTCAATTAGTGTTCCCGATAAGATATAATAGTCGATAAGTGTTCCCGTAGGCGTTAAACGAGCCGATAAGTGACGAAACGAGTTGTAACAAAGTGCGAGGGCCTAGATGTAAAGTTTTGAAAGTTGTCCCACTATATATAGGACCCTATGCACGACCCAAAGGCATAGAAATCAGATCAAAACCTTAGAAAACTCATACACACAAAACCCTAGGTCAATTCCTCAAGTTCTAGTCGATTTCGGGGGTTTTCGGAAGGGATTTCGCTTGCTTTTCGATCCGTTAATCAATCCTACAGGTATAATATCATTAAGTGAATGTTGATTAAGTTTTAAAGTAGGTTTTGTCCCTGTAGATTCGACCATGAGGGTTGGGGTTGTTTAAAGTTGATGTTTTCGGTTAAAATCGACGTTTTCGTGAGTAAAATCGTTAATTGAGTTGATTAACTATATCAAGATGCAAACTTTAATGTTGAATTATGTTGTTTATATATATATATAAGTGAATCCCAGGTGTTTAATTGGATCCATATGTGTTCAATTGTTTTTTTGTACAAAACGTTGCGGTTTCGAGTCGTATTGATGATCAAAAAAAGAGGGATTCTTGTATGCAATTGATTCAAGGATCAATTGATGTTTTTCAAATGCTTAATTGTGACCTAATTAATGTTGATTTAATGGGTATAAGTCGTGGTGGAGGTTTGGGATCCGTTTTGAAGGAGATTAAGGAGAAACGAAGTGAACTTTGCTGGTCGATACCCGAGGTGCGGCGCACCTAGGGCTTGGTGCGGCGCACCTGAGCAGGACAGAAGTCTCTGACTTGTTTTGTGCGGCGCATGGATGGGGGGTGCGGCGCACTTGCAGGTCTGATGGTTGTTTAGGCTTGTTTTAGTGCTCATTTGACCCATAGACCTTAAGTATAAGTTACCTTGATGTTTAGGGAGCTTGGAGATGTTCTTTAAGGTCCCGTTTATGTTACATGTCGATTATATGTATGTGATAGGTAGTTGGGAACTCAAACAAGATACTTTAAAGTTGCTTATTGATCGTTGTGCTCGTCATCAGGTAAGATACATGACTTTTCTCACGCTGGAGGCACAACAAAATGTGGTTTTCTATAATTAACCTCTTAATCAGATTATCTTATGTGTGTTGGGTTTTCCGGGTTATGCGGGAGGTTATATGGGAATGTATGTAAGTTGAAATGACCTATGTTGTTATGTTGACGTTTAAAGTAAAAGTAGTTATGTGCATAAGTAGTGTGATGACTTTAATGATGTTGCTATGAAATGATTATGATATGTGTTGTTGATAATGTCGTTGACATGCCTTAATGTTGATATGTGATGGATTATATGTGGCACTTAAGTATAAAATGTCTAGTTCACTAGATACACGTAAGAAATGTTATGAGTTGTGCACATTAGTAAGATTAAATGTTGAAGTAGACGTGACATCAATTAGGTAACGAATATACCTAAAGTTAAAGTAAAGTGGGAAATGTGAGAAATCGTTCTAGCCTTAGTGTTAGTGCGTAAAAAGTAAAGTAAAGATGTTGATAAGTGATTAGTTTAGGTGAAAGTGTAGCCTAAGCTAATAAAGATAAGAAAGTCTCGAGCATAAGTTGTGTTAAGCTTAACCCGTGCTAGTTGAAAAGCTAGTGCGTATGTGGTCGCTTGAGTGGCTCCTTGCGGCATAGTTACGTTGATTTAGTACTTCTGGGTGGAGTGACTAACCACCAATGTTAAAAGCATGACGGGATACTATGGAAATGGCTTTGCCTTTCCTAAAAGTTAAGACGTGGGAAATCGTGCTAGTTGTATTACTAGTGCGTAAAGATGTAATAAGTTGATAAAGTTGATTATAAGAATACGTGAGAATAAAGTTGATTAAGTTGAATGAGTTGATCAAGATAATAATAAGATATGTTGATACGTATTATGTATCGTAGAATAGGCACAATTAGGAGTAAATACTCTACATGTGCTATACGTATATGTGTGATATGTTTATGTGAGATATGTATGACGTGACATGTTGATTAAGTTGTATGTAGATGTTGATATGATATGAAATGTGTTGAGATGTGGGAATAAGTAAAGATGGGATTATCTTACGATGTTTGTGGATGATATGTAATGTGATCATGTTTTGATATATAAAATACGAAGAAGTTTTATGAAAGTAAAATGAAGAACGTTTTATTAAAATGTGTGTATCTTACTTAGCTAATTTTATTAGCTAACACTTGCTTTTATGAAAATGTTGTGTCCTCCAGGATAAGCAGGTTTGAGCTAAAGAAAGATTTAGCTCGCGAGTTGGGTAGAAGAATAAGGGAAGATTAGCATTAGTTTCCCGATGCTTAGACTTCACCTTTAGCCGTTGTTTGGCTACTTTATTATTATTTATGTTGCATGTAATAAAGTTGGCATTTATGTTGGTGCCATAACTTGGATTTTACTTTGACTATTACGATGATGCTATTAGTAACACCAAACTTTTATGTAAAGAACCATCCGTTACGGATGGGGCAGTTTTAAGTGATCTTTTTCGCTACGTTTAAACGTCGTTTGGAAAAGTTTTTGAAAATCCAGGTTTTAAAATGACGGGTGTTACATTCCTTTATTCTAATAGGTGCAAACGGGTCGGGTGTTAAGAAAGATCAAAGAAAAAGAAAAGGAGGCAAGAAAGCTTAGTGTGGATTCACTTGGATTGTACATATTGTAAGTTTCTTTAAATTGCCGAGTTGATGCATCACTTGAAGTAGCCGATAAAAGAAAAGATTAACTAGTAATGTGTCGTTGAGTCATATTGTGGTTTGTTGGAAATGGCTGGGATACAACCATGTTTTGTACCCGATGTATGGTATTAAACTAATGTGTCAATTCTGTAAAAGAACATGTATCAATACGGTCAAAGTAATGATGATATGTAGTTTATAAAAAGAATGTGTCTTCTTTTACCCGTTTCGTACACTAGTCGGGTAAATGACCCGTTCGTGACATCCCATGGGCTAAAAAGTTAACTATGGGTCGGGCATATCTTAAATATAGAGTAAATATAATTTTCACCTTTGTGGAACAAGTAGTGGTCATTTGATGCAAATGTAGTTAGCGAAAGTCTTATTAATTCATGAAATGCGCAGTTGGCCCGTTTGAGCTCAAATTCTGGAACGAAAGGCTCAATCAAGTCACATCTAGTATTTGAACTAATTCTGGAAGTTTTGGTGTTTTAAAGTTGAGTTTTGGTCGAATTGGGAGTCGTTGTCCATTTTGGGAATAAATGTTAAAAATGACTTTTGGGTCAACTTTGGAGGCCTGTATTTCCGTAATGGTTCAGTTCTAGTAGTAGTGGCTTATTGGGTCGGAAAGTAAACTCTGAGAGCTTTGAAACGGTATAGGGTATGTTTAGGTTTGTCCAACGAAAAGTGGTTTAAAATGGGTCGTAAAACAGCCGACCAGGGCTGTTTTCTGTCTTTCAACAACTATTTTCCAAGTGTTTTAGCAACCAGAAATGTGTCTGAGCAGTTTTTGAAGGCCCGTAACTTTGTGTGTCTTTTGTTTTGGTAAAATCTGAAAGTAGGTATGTAAAGTATAGGGTTAGACCTTTCAAAAGATATATAAGATTTGCTCAAAATGGATGTGCCTAAGTGGGTAAAAACTGAGTCACAAAAAAGCCACTTGGTGCAGTTAGGTAGTAAGTCATTGAATTTAAAATGATCATAACTTTCAAACGATAAATCTGTTTTTAACAAATGAGTTGTCCACGGAAAGAGGAAGAAGACTACTTTCTAACGGTCAATATTGAAGTCTATATCAGAATTAAATTCGACTTATAACTTGTTATATCATTGTTGCTAGGGTCGATTAACCTTTTTTTTAGTTGTTCAAGAGTCGGGACCAGTTGTGTACGTATGAATACATATGTTTATGTTATTAAACAATGTTTTTATATATAAAAAAAGGTTAGGCGTTTCAAAGGCCCTGCTTCCATTGGTGTCCAATTCAACCACGTATTCTTCTTTCATTGGCTTCAGAGAGAATATTTGATCGTGCCATTCATAGTACTTGTGGTCCCCAAAGTACTGTCACGCGTCTTCTTTCAGCCAATAAGAGTATGGACACGCATATGTAAACCAAACCACCAACCTGGAATTCTAAGATCGTACCTGGTCACACCAGTCATCCTTATCTTCAATCTAGGTTGATTCTTCACTTGATTGTCAAACACAGATTGAGCCATTTATCAAAACTCAATTTGTTTAAGTGCTTCCAAGCTAACTAGTAATCCCAAGCTGACTTTCACTCCCAACTTGGTCTTCTATCTTCAATCCTCCCCTTATACTAGGATTGAATGTTATGTACATTGTTGATGCAGCTTGAGAAACACTTCCGTCCATAAGATATTACATTAAAGTATATATGAAGTATGATCTGAGTCAAATTCAGATAGTAAGCTGTGTCAGCTTAGTCTGACCCAGATCGGATTACAAGAACCAAAAGATTACAAGTGTTTATCTATCAATTTGTCATACCAAATTCATACAATACATTAGGACTCAACAACATATATAAATTTTGATGATGGGAAAAAATAATTATAGTAACAATATATGTAATAATATATTTTAAATATTAGAGTTCTAATTGTATTAGAAATCTTGGTCTATATATTAATAAATTAAAAGATTTATTTATGGCATCTAAAAAGTAAGATTATTATATAAGTTAATATATATAACATTTCACCTGGCGCGTAGCTACAGTAACGGCGCATAGCTACAGTAACTTGCTGACGTCAGCAATTTTGTCTTTTTCTGATTTTTTTTTTTTTACCATAATATACTTTTAAAGTTTCTTATTTTTACCACTTAACTTTTAGGTTTTTTAACTTTAGTCTAACATTTTTATACAACAAAGTTTTTAATTTTTACCATTTGACTTTTGGGTTTTTAACTTTAATCATCAAATCTTTATTTTTTACTTTTTATCTCTTATTATAAGGTTTCTAACTTTTACCATCGAACTCTCGGTTTTTTCAACTTTATCTATCCATTACTTTCTACTTCTTATAGTAAACTTTAAGTGTCCAAACTTTTGGGTAATGCTAGATGTATGTTTGCATGATGCGGCGTCGATATGTCTCCCGTGGCAACGCCCGGGTTAAAATTCTTGTTATTAAATAACACTCGTCGTTCAAATAAAGCGATACGTGTGGATCAAAGGATATTATAATCCTGTTTTATTATATTGGTAGATGTATATGTATATTAAGATAGTATATGTATATGTATATGTATATGTATACATATGGGGGACCTTTATTTTGAAAACACATTTTTTTGTAAGAACCTTGAGAACTCTTAAATTATGTATTGGATCACATGTTTTTTTTTGTTCATTTACATGTGAAACGTTATAAAAATATATGTTGCAGAAGAATTTTTTTTTCAAAACCTTATATATAGTTGTTTGTTTACATGTTAACGAAAACGTGAACATATTCATTCACAAGTTCACAAAAGGCTATTTTGAAGGTTTTTAAAAAAGTTTCTTTTACAACATACTTTTTTATATCATTTCACATGTGAATGAACAAAAAAACATGTGATCCAATATATAACTTGAGAGTTCTCATGGTTCTTGCAAAAAAAAAATGATTCTCAAAATAAGGAAAGTCTATGTATATGTATATGTATATGTATATGTATATGTATATGTATATATGTATATTGGTAGATGTATATGCCATTAGGGTTGGTGGCTCGTTGGTAAGGTCTTTGACCTTGGAGGATCCACATAGGTTCGAGTCCCTTCCCACATTTGTGGGGGTGGATTAATAGGGGGTTTTTCGAGAGTCCTGGTTTCCAGGCATACGTGTAATTTAGGAGTAGGAGTTGGATAGAATGCCGTTCAAAAAAAAAAATAAAAGATAGTAAGATACCAAAACAATATTAAAATTATTAATTGATTAAAAAGTGACATCTTATTTACACGTTACAATATCCATTTTAAATATATTTATAATTTTATATAAAACATTTTGCCCCTAATCTGCAGAATGCAGCAGTGACCAGTTTATTTTTTTTTATTTTGCACTAACCCCTTTTTCAAATTATTATATATATACAATTTAAGACAGCCTTAACTATGGTTACTTTTTAATTTTCTCACTTTTACCACTAACTTTTTACTTCTCTCATTTTTGCCACTACCACACAAATTTTACATTTTTTTTGTTTTTAACACAAAAGTTTGTATCTTTTTTAGTTTCTTTGCCTTCTCAGTTCTCAGTTTGTCTGCAATTTTTCTTCTTCTCGAATGAAGTTGTTATTTTCCTTTCTGAGCTTCTCTCCACTTTTTCTTCTTCTTCACCATCTCTTTAGCACGGCCGGTACAACCCTTTATGCATATCTATACTACTATATAACACAAACTACTCTCTCTCCCTTTAAACAATTAAGATTTTGAAATAACCATATTACCTCTCTTCTTTATATACTAATTTAAAATCTTCATTTATATACCTATAATACCCTTAATGATATAACTTACAACATAGATCCTCCAACCTTTTAATAAAACATATTAACCACTCTTACCATTCACCACCACACCAATAACACCACCACCACCACTGTCACCGTCACTACACCGTCGTCGCTACAACCATCACCGCCGCATCGTGCGGGCATACGTCTAGTTAAATATAAGGAAAATGATTAATCCTCCTAAATATCCTCCTAAAACTCCCCCTAAAACCTTCAAATTATGACATGTGTATCTCATTAACTCTCTTTGCTAATCTTAACTTTTGATTTTATCACATAACATAATTCTATAGTTAAGAGTATTTTAAAAAGGTTTAGTTAGAAGAATTAATCATTACTTTAAATATAAATATACATCAACAAACTTCATATCTCTCTAAATTAACTCCTTATCTTGATTCACTTTTTCTTTTTAATTATTATTTTATCCACTTGATATATCTAGTTATTATTACCACTAGTAAATTCCACAAACTGTTGCTATTTAAACCATTTTTCTTAGGATTCTATAGTACCTTATATTTTTACCAGATTCAATTAATTTAGCAAATAAATATTTATTATAGTTTTGTGCTTTCTCTGTTCTCACTTCTCATTTTTCCTCCAACATTTCTTTAATGATCTGAAGACGTGTTTAAATGACTAATTAGGGGTGTTTGTTTGAGTTTAAAGGCCAGGGATATGAAAAATGGATATAATCATCTTTACAAAGCTTTGGTTGGTAGGTTTGATTCACAAAGGCATTCTGATTCACGTCTTCGCATGCTATTTATTATCCACTAAATTGTATTTTAGGCTTTTCTCATGAAATGGTGGATATGAAAGTGGATCCCTTTTGGTCAAGCCTTTTGGGTATCACAAAGTAGCTAGTGTACTGATGATCTTCCCATTAGTTCTTACCAAACAAACAGTGGCCGATCTAGGAATAATTATGTGTGTCCAATTTTGTCCCCTTTATTCAATAATGGGGCCGAGTTGGATTTTCTCAAAACATCATATATATTAAATCAAAATTCTTTCGTAAAGTGAGTTATTTCACAAAGTATCTATTAATAATCAATAGAAATCCTCATAAAGATTTCTTATATTTATTTTGCCATAAAATTAACTCAACTTCTAGCCTGACTACTATGTTATTTCGGAGAAATCAAATGGGCTTTTCTTATTGTACAGTTCTTCCTATAAGAATTGATCTGATACATCTTGTTTGATTCCCACTTCCTCCTACTGGCCACTCTTAAATCTTGTTTAATTAGTTGTTTTGACGTATTATTTTTACACAATAGCATTACTCGAAAGATTCTTTTGATAAGTTTGGCGTTTTAAGGATTAGAGATTAAAGTTTGAATTAAAAATGAAAGAGGATTGACTAAAACTCTAAAATCTTGGTGGGATCGATGTTACTGGTGCACCATTGAGATTAGAAGAAGAGCCCACATGTATTTCTAAATTGTTTTATTTTATAGTTAACAGATTTAGGAATAAAAATTACGTGTATCCATTTATAATTTATTCTTCAAACGTTTGAAAGACTTGATTTATTATTTATCACTCAAACTCTTGGATAACACGTGTCCAATCAAAATTTTCATATACTTGCTAAAACAACTTCTCTGTAACGTAGATCCGTGAACCTACTTTTATCCTTAATGGAACTGCCCTGCGAACAAACAATTTGATAAGCGCTTCGAACTCTTCCAACTATGGTTGCATTCGTGCCATTGTTGGAAACCCAAATGTAGGTGTGGACAAAGAATGTATTGACTAGGTTCTAGCTCTAGAGATTGTATCGAATTTGGTTAGACAAGGTTGCTTTTGCTGATTTCAAGGAAAAATGGAAATGATCTCAACAATTTTCATAGCTATCGAACAAGGCCTTAGACAAGTTTAGAAGTACGTGAAAATGTATGCCAATGACTAAATTTGATACGAAGACAATATCCAAATATGAATGTAATCTCGACATTTTCACTTCATATACAACTCGTATCGAACAACAAATCTGGTACAAGTTTACTTTACTCTCCTATATCTTTTTCAATTTCATTAAGGTAGATCTTATTAGCATTCATTAAATGTCTTTAATTCATTAGCTTGATATTATATACTTAATTAATATGGATTTTACTAAACGAAGCTTGTAGAGTGCATTAAATACTTGTACATTTAATATAAAATTTAGGGGGTGAACTTTTGATATGGAAACGTACAACTTCTTTATACCCGTTTTTCTATTTAATATGATGGAATTTAAGATATTGCCAATTTGCCATTGATCCGAAATATGTTAAGGAGCTATGAAGCCATATATGTTACGCAGTAATCAATCCTCAATAATTCTTATATTGTAGGCTCTGCTGAAGCTCATTGTTCGAGATCATAACTTGTATATTTACCTGAAAGATTGAGTGTATTTTGTGCAATTTGTGTATTTTGATAGCAAACAAATGGAAATGAAACTCACCTCGTAATGATCACCGATTGGAATTCATTTTTAGAAGTCACTGGAACAAGATTGTAGAACTGGTGAATCGCAGGGTCGTTTCCTAAGATTTATAGGTCTTAGTCGAGCGCCAAAAAAGGGCCCATAGGCTAAACGCAACAAATTATATATATATATATATATTGTTTTATTTTACCTAAAACCTATATATATATGGGAAAGATAATTAGGGGATGGGGTAAAAAAAAAGTACCAAGGGATTCCTCTCAGCCGTCCGATCAATGCATCTAGATGGCTCAGATCACTTCATCTTCCTCCTTCTCCGGCTAGACACAGCAGCCGCCACCTCCTTCTTCTCCGGCGAGACAGCCGCCGCCAGCCACCACCTCCTTCTTCTCCGGCGAGACAACCACCGCCACCACCATCATCTCCGACCACCCCAACCACGGCGCCGGCGCCGGCAGCAAGGGCTACGCCCGTACCGTATCAAACCGCCACCATCTCTTGGATCGTCGCCCATCAAATCCATACGATTCCCATATGCGTCCGGTGACAACCATTTTAGAACGGATGAGGGCAACGCCCGTACCGTATCCACCCGAAAACGAAACTGATGATTGCCGGAGATGTCGCCGGAGATGAAGATGGCCGGAGATGTCGCCGGAGATGATCAGTGGTGATTAGATCCGATGAAGATGGCCGGAGATGTCGTCGGAGATCATCTTCTCTTCCCATCCGATCTCCCGATCCAACGGTGGAGATTGATCCCCTTGTACTTTTTTGATTGCTTGTCCCCTATTTAACCCACCCCTATATATATATATATATTTGAACAACGAGTTTATATTATATAAGCTAATCTTTAAAAACGACGATAAATGTTATATCAATAAACATAGCAAAAGTTATTCTTAAAGAAACTAAAAAAAATGCAAAATCATACTATTGAATTAACATACTATTACATAATAAACAATAGCAAAACATGGATGGGGTTTGCAATTAGTCTTTATCTACACAAAACAAGGAATTATAGAAAATCATCACCTGCAAAATAAATGAAAGGTGGGGACAATTGACAAATTGATAATCCGCATATATGTTTTCATTTTATATAAAAAAATAAAAAATCGGGCCCCCTAAAAAACCGGGCCTCAGTCCGTCGCCCACTTTGCCCACCCTTCACACCGGCCCTAGTGAAACGGGATCGGATCGGCAAGGTGGGGAGACAAGAGTTTTTTAAATTCGGAAGATATCGGTTTGGGAAATTTATATATAAAAAAATAATTTATGAATTTATATGTAATAGAATATTAAAAATATCTAGGAAACTTCAAACTTAAACATAATTGTCTAAAAACAATACATAATTCTTCAAATTTAAAAATAATTGTCTCAAATCAGTAACATAATTCTTTAAACTTAAACATAGTGGGTTTGTTTATTTGAAAAAGGGTTTCTTTTAAAGAACTTTGAAAAACAAAAAATATATTTAAAAAATTGACTTTTGTTGACCTTGACCGAGTTTGACCGATCCCGGCCGGTATTTGACCGAGATTCCCGACATTTGACCGTTATTGACCAAGATTCCTGATATTAGGCCGATATCCCATGGTTGACTAGTGTTGGCCGATATTTGAGCTGATCTCACCTATTTCGTCTCCTTGAGCATCCGATCCAAATACCGATACCGAGATATTGGCCGATATGGCCGATATTTACAACACTGCACTGAAGTAACCATGAAAATCTTTAGTAGGACAATTATTATTTTTTTGATATATGCTAAGAATGGAACTTGGTTTGCACATAAAAACTGCTTTTTTAACATGTTTTTCTTTGGCAAAAATTAGTATGGGTGGCAATAACACACGGATCTGTTAACACGATACGACAAGATCTAGTCTTAATAAGTTTTGTGTTTGGCTTTTAATAATTTCGTGTTTTAACATGTCCAGACCTATTAAAACACGTAAAGACCTGTTAACGGGTCTCTTACAGGTTTCCTGTCCTGTTTTAACAAGTTTTGTGTCTCTAACAGTTCGCTGGTTTAAATTTAGGATTTATGTTAACAAGTCTTTTACCAGATTTTTTATCGTGTAACCTGTTAAATATCGTGTCGTGTTCGTGTTTCGAAAAATTGACATGATTAGTTATCGTATCGAGTTTTTTATGAGCTTAATAGGTTCATGTCTTATCGTATTCGTGTTGTGACGTGTATATTCTAGCTCTATATATAATCGGTGACTCCGCGTCAGTGATGGACAGAGGATGGGTTGTCGAACAGTTTTATGATACTAACAAGAGTAAAGTTAAACTACAAATTTAAATTACATCAGTTTGTTGCTGCTAATTACCTTTAAAACTAGATAGATACAAAAAAAATAATACTATAAATATAGAGTTTTATAAACATTGTGGAGTTGTCATTGTCATCTTGGCCACTATATAGATCCACCACTTTTTGTGTATATCGGTGGAGTTTTAAAACTTGTAAATATATTTTTGATACGTCCCAAGGTGTATCAATATACCAAAGTATATTGTACACAGAACAGTTGTAGAGGGGGGGTGAATACAACTTAATTCGATCTTTACACCTTTTAAATACAAGTTTTAAAGACTCAGCTTAAATATAAAATATGTAAAGAACAGGAATCAATAAAACAGTAAAGCAGTAAATAATAAGAGACATTCTTGCACACAGATTGTAATTTTCAAAGTAATCCTTTATTAAGAAATAATCTATACAAAGAATTACAGGGTTGTTGCGGAAACAAGATAGCCTATAGATATCTAAACAACCCTCTGAAATGACAAATTACAATCAACAAGTTTCTACTCAAGAGAATCAGCCCAAGCTGATTTAATACAGACTAAGCTGTGTGTAAGAGCAAAGAAAACTTATGTGAAGAATGATTCTCAGGAATGCCACCCATATGCAGTCAAGGAATGGGGCTTTTATAGGCGAAGGCCCTTCTTCTCTTGGTGTCCAATTTAACCACGTATTCATCTTCTATTGGATGTCAGAAGGAATATTTGATCGTGCAATTCATAGTACTTGTGGTCCCCAAGTACTGACACTAATTCTTTTTCATCCAATAAGAGTATGGACACGCATATGTAATCCAAACCACCATGGCCGTTGTTGGGGTGTGACAAAGTGGACGACGGGCCGAGGTCCGATTTTTTAGGTCCCGATTTTTTTTTTTGTATATATAAAAAAAATATATATGTAATCAACTTAGCTCATTACAAATCCTAACAATTAACCAAAAATTAAACCATATAATTTAACTTACATAAAAACGCACTTACATATCTTTTACGGATAAATAAAGTTATATTTTTCAATCTTGGAATGTAGCCGCAACCCGCAAGCTACTCTAATGTCCTTGTAGACCTAGAGTACTCTTCAATAAAGTAACAATATAGAATAGGAGTATTATAGTATTATATCTTTTGATTTGATGTGTACAATGTATAAGTGTTATCCAACTTAATATGTATGAATGTATTTAACTTGTATTATATTTTTTTGTTTTGTTAAATATAATTTGTAAAATGATATATATTTTTGAAGATTATCTTAATAATCCTCCTAAAACTATAAAATAATGGCATATGGATTTTATTAAATCTCCTTTTTAATCTTATTTCTTGATTTTTTTCACATGTCATATAATTTGAAGAATAACGTTTGTTATGTTTTTTAATATACTATAACTTTTTTCGTCATTTTATAAAAATAGTTTATATAATATAAATCGTTGCGTCTAACTTCGTCTAACTTGGGGGCCTTTTTTTCTGGCTCGTCCTACGTCTATAAATTCTCAGAGACGGCCCTGCAAACCACCAACCTGGATGCTAGGATTCTTCCTAGTCACGTCATTCATCATTATCTTCAATCCAGGTTGTTATATTCACTTGATTGTCAGACACAGATTGGGCCATTTGTCAAAGCACCAATCTGCCTAAGTGTTTTCCAAGCTGACTGCTAATCCCAAGCTGACTTCCACCACCAGCTTGGTCTTCTATCTTCAATCCTCCTCTTCGACTTGGATTGAATGCTATAATCATTGTTGATGCAGCTTGAATAACACTTGCTTCCATTAAATATTACATACAAACCATGAAGCATGATCTGGGCCAGAAGTAGATCGCAAGTTGTGTCAGCTTAGTCTGGCCCAGATCAGTTTACAAGAACCAAAAGATTTCTAAGTGTTTTACTATCAGATTTGTCATCACCAAATTTACAATGAACATTGGGACTCAACAATCTCCCCCTATTTGATGATGACAAAACCCAACACACTTCTAACTATCAGCTTACAAAGAATCAAAGTAAAGTACTACTAACAACTTGTGACCCTTTGAATCTTTTGGGTTCTTTTGAACTGATATGAAATTTAAGCAGAAACTGAATTTGTACAAACTACTTTGCATATATTGAGAAATGAAAATATATTACAAACAAGGAACTATTCCCCAATCATTTCTACAGCTTCTTGCTTAACTTCATAAGATGGGGCAATAGTTACATTTAACTTCCTATCCAGGCCCTCATTGATGAGGAACTGCTCATACCCATTACCTTGATCACTAAAATTGACACAGAATCTGTACAAGGTAAATAGGTGCATATGTGGTACCTTTGTTAGCTCAACAGTCCTTTGAAACACCAATTGGCCTCTTGCATTCACAAAGTACATTCCATGCTCAGGTTCAGTTATGAACAATCCACTCCTTGCATTTTCAACACCACTGGGCAGAGACAGATTGAGATGACTGAGAATCTTGTCAACAGCTTCTGGAGCTAGCAATTGAAGTAGCTCTGAAGGATTCAAGTTTTTAATGAAGTCTGAATGATCACCTTCAGGAGCTGCTATCCTTTCAAATCTTCTTCTTTTCTTCTTTAAGGGCTCTGTTGACTCATCTTCATCATCCATATCAAAAGCTTTAGGTCTTGGAAGGCCAGAGATGTCAATCTTGAATTTGACAATACTGGTGAATTTCTTCTCAATGGCCTCCAGAACTATGTCTTGATGGATACTTATAATACCAGTAATGATATTATGAAGTTCAACCCACTATGTGTATCCCAAGTCAAGCAGTTTATCAAGATCACAAGTTTCATTACTTTTCTCAAATCCAACTCTTATGATCCTGATGCATGGGATGGACTGTCCTCTCTTTCTTTTCATCTGGCAGTCAGTGATTTGCTCTGGATATTTTCTGTAATTAATTCTTTCAGTCAGCTTCCTCTTTTCCAGAGCCTCCCACTGACTATGGAATTCAGTACTTGCAGCCACATCTTTCTTCTTTTGTAATGGTGTTGAGTGAACCACCACTTTCTTGCCCTTTGATTTCTTCTTTGACCCAAAGCTGCAAGTTCTTCTTCTTCATCTTCTTTATTTAGCTGCTCTTGAAGAACCTTTGCAATTTCTGGGTCAGAGGCATTCTTTTTCTCATTTTCCTTCCTTCTGTCTTCAATTATCATGTTGTATGCCACCTCAACTGGTACATTTATAAATTCAGCATGAATCCTTGCAGCTTCCCAATCTTTTTCTTTTTGAGTGAGTTCTTTGACAACACTTGGACCAGCTTCAGCAGTTCTTTTCTTCAACATAAATTGGTTCAAGGTTGTTGTATCCTCACTGGAAGAAGATCCAGTCTGTTTGTCTTTGGGAGCTGACATAGCTTGAGATGGCACAGCTTGCACAGGGTCAGCTTGGGAAGACTTTTCTTTTTCACCAACACTTTCCACCACAATATTTTCCTCCCTTATTTCTCCAACATCAGCCATTTCCACATCAGTCTCCCCCTCAATTGTACCACTTTTCCTTCCTGCCTCTTCATTCATCATTTCATCATTCTTTTCACCACCAGACTCAGACTCTGGTATTTTTATCTCAGGTTCAGCTTCCTTTTCAGCTTCCACCACTCTTTCAATTGAACCAACCAACACAAGCCTTCTATCATTAGACTCCCCCTCAGATCTTTCCTTCTGCTCTCTTTCTTTCTTTTTCCTTAAGAATTCAGCTAGGCCTTCCTCAACATATTTCTCTTCTTGTTCTTTTTCTTCTGCAGCTTTACTCTTCTCCCCCTTTTTGTCATCATCAGGAGATACAGAGCTAACTAGAGTTGCAAATACACCACTCAACTTGTGGTTTAGCAACTCAATCTTGAAGTTGTTGAGAAGACCAGCTTTGAGCAGTTCAAGGCACCTTTAGACACTTCAAGCAGCTCATTTTTGAATTGACCTTGAGACTTGTTTGCTGTTTGAAGCTCTATGGTGACTTCTCTTGTAAATTTGTTGGCTGTTTTCTCAAGCTGTCCCAGAGTACTCTTGTGCCTTTCCCTTTCTTCATTTATGGCTTTTGTAAGATCATCAAGAGACTCTGTCAGCTTAAGTTGGTTCTGCTTCATCAATTCAACTGCTTTCTTCACATTTTCTTCAAGTGCAGTTTGATCTTGACACAGCTTCTCTACCTTCTTATCTGTCAATTCCTGATCCTTTTAGATCTTTTCCAAGCATTCAGTCAGCTTTGAGCTCTCAACCTTATAGGTTGAATTGAACTCAGTGAGCTGACCCACCACATCTAAAAGGAAGATAGTGGCAGCTTGGGAAGAACTTGCAGTTGGCCTAAAGGCCACTGACTCTGGAAAGAGCAGCCTGCAATCCTTAAAATCAGGGTCATTGGGCTCATATAGAAGGGGGTGGAGGCTAAGGGAGTTTTGGTGAATTTTCTCATGAGAGTGAGTCTCATGAGCAGATCTGTCAGAAATGATGATGTGCTGATCGGCTTGAGAAGGATTGACTTGTAATTCAAGCTGAGGTTCAGTGGGAATATGTTGATCATGAGATTGATCAACCCCTCCACTGACATCTTCCATCAGAACATCCCTTGGGGATGGATGGGCAGGCACATCATCGAATGAAGAGTCACTTCCGGAGATAGTGACTTTATTCTCATCAGCATCGTGAGGACCACCGATGGTTCCCATTGCTGCACATGGGGCTATCATGACCTCCTTAAAGAAGGCCATGTAACCTACAGGATCCATCTGTCCAAGGACAGATGCAGACACAGACCCTGCAGGTGTAATGTCAAGGGTAAATGATTGCCCTTCAGCAGTGGTGTGTTGTTGCACCAGAGCATCCTGAGGGAGAATATTTGAGGTCTGTACCCCTCCTTGTGACATAGAAGGGGCATTGGCAGCCTGCGCAGACTCAGAGGGTAAGAATAGAAGAGTCTGATCAGCTTGGGGAGGAGAAACAGTGTCACCAGTGCGTTCAATACTTCTCTCCTTTGGCTGGCATCCTTAGAAATGATGTGCATTGACTCTGACTCATTTTGGATCTGGGCTGGATCCATTTTTGTCCCTTTAATGATATCATCACTCTTTTTAGAGAGTGATGATGGCGATTTAGGTTCAGACACAGTGTGACCTTGGGAGGAGGTCTTTATTTCAATACCTTCACCCTGTTTGGAGGGTTGGGTAGCATCAGGTGATCCCTTTTTCTCGTCTACACTCTTGTGGGAGAATGTAGATGGGCGTGGTGAATTGGGCTTATCAGCTTGGGTGGCAGAGTCAGCTTTGGAACGTTCCTCAGCTTCCAATGCACCTTGGGGGACTTTAAGTCTGATAGTAGTAGATTTGTCAACCCAGAAGCTGATACAGATCTCCTTTTGGTCCTTTGCTTTTTGTAAACATTGTGAGGTACTAAGTCCTCAACAATGGGTCTTTTAGAGTCGGATTTTGAAGGAATTGTTGAGGGTGTGGCTAGGGTGGCTGATGATGTGGCCAACCCTTCACCCTCTTTTGAAGGAGAAGAATGAATAGATTTGGAAGAGTTTGAGGGTTCAGAAGCATGAGTACCTGGGTCCCCTTGATTAGCAGATTAAGTGTCAGACTCAGATCGCGTCGAAGAAGGGACAACTTCCTCATTAGCAGCTTCCTCATCAAGTAGAGTTTCTACTCAATCTCTTAACCTGGAATCATTTAAGAGGGACTGCATTGCTAGGGTCAGACCATGCGCAGTCTCCTTAGGACTATTGAAAATGTTATTGTTAATGGCCTTAATTTCAACAGTTTGACCAGTTGCCAAACTGAAATCATTATCAAGAATTGCTTCAATAATGAGAGCAAGAATCCTACCATATGGTATGGTAAGACTCTTATTATTGACTCGGCCAACTAAGTCCTTAAAAATAACAGCAGCAAAATCTATTCTGGTCATAGTGACCATTGCATGAAATTTGCAATTCTAAGGCATTGGGTTGGTCAAAGCTGCCTGCCTTTACTTGTAAAGATTTTGAAAGGGTGCTTAAAAGATAGTTCCAAATTCCACTTAAATGTTTCATTTTTACAACTGAAGCCAGTGGTCCATTATAACCAATATCTTGCAAAATACTTTTAGCTTCAGCATGTGAAACCACACTTTCATAAATATCATTAGGCATGTAAGACAGCTCAAACGCAGACCTAATCCTTTTAAGAGAAATATATACCTTTTTCTTACCATTTAGGATTGTGCCATAGATTGCAGTCTTCCCTTCCTTATTCTGTCCAACAAAACAGCTTGCCTAGAATTCACACAAGAGATCCTTGAACACCACTGTAGGGTGTTCGATCAGCATCTTGCCCAATGGATGGTTTTATAAGAAGGACACCACGTCATCATATCCCTTTTCCCAAGCAGGAGGATGAACATTGGCAGAGACAAGGCTGACAATCTTGATTTTCCCTGTATCAAGATCAGAAGGAACAACCACATCACCATCTCCCACCACATAAGGTGAAAGTTTATTTACGCTTACCGGAGCTGGGTATTGAATCTCAGATTCTGATGAAGAATCTGATTGAGAGTTAGTAGGAGAAGGAGGAGAAACAGATGATGATGCCATTGTAAATAGTATGATTTTTAGAAGAAGAGATTGGACAACTAATAGAACAGTACACAGATTTTAGAGAAAATGAGAGAATTAATCGATAGAAACATGAGAGTGATTTGGGGATTTAGGTTAAAATTGAGTATATATACTTTATTATAATAAATATTATTCAAATTTAACCGTTTGAAAATTGGAGAGAGAAAGATTTTGATTGGATGATAGACAAGTAGTGGAGGTACCTTTTTGCAGTAAAAGTCGTTACCTCAACACGTGTCAGTCACCAATAAGCAGAAAATGGATAAATAAATAAATAAATAAACTGATTAAAATAAGGTAAATAATAAAACGCACTGAGATATTTAATAACAAAAATCACCACTAGGCTGGGTCAGACTCAGCTTACCCTCTTTTACTTAGATAAACACCAAGTATAAGGAGGTAGTCTGGGTCAGACACAGCTTACCCTTAAAATCTGAAATAATTCTAAGGGGTCAGATTTGTTATTACTTATCTCACTGCATTTTACATATTTAACATACCCAGCTTACTTATGAGATAATTGAACCTTGATTCATCCAAAGGCTTTGTAAACAAGTCAGCTAACTGATTATCTGTTGGAATGAAATGGAGTTCAACATCTTCTTTCATCACATGATCTCTAATGAAATGATATCTTATATCAATATGCTTGGTCCTTGAATGAAGCACAGGATTGTTTGAAATGGCTATGGAACTGGTGTTGTCACAAAAGATTGGGGTCTTTGAAGCAGTAACACCATAGTCTTGAAGCTGATATTGCATCCAAAGAACTTGGGAGCAACAACTTCCTACAGCAACATACTCAGCTTCTGCAGTAGATATGGAAACTGAATGCTGCTTTTTGCTGACCAGCTTACAAGTCTGTTGCCAAGCAATTGACAAGCTCCTGAAGTGCTTTTTCTATCAATCTTACAGCCTGCAAAGTCAGAATCTGAATAGCCAATTAGATCAAATCCTGAGTCTTTGGGATACCAAAGACTCCAGATTGGGACTACCTTTAAGGTATCTAAAGATTCTTTTCACAGCCTTAAGATGAGATTCTTTAGGACTGGCTTGATATCTTGCACAACGACATGTAGCAAACATAATATCAGGTCTACTAGCAGTTAAGTAAAGTAATGATCCTATCATACCCCTATAAGCTGTGGTGTCAACAGATTTGCCATTTTTATCTTCACCAGCTTATCACCAGTTCCCATAGGAGTTTTCATAGGTGAGCAATCACTAAAACCAAATTTGTTTAAGAGATCTTTAACATATTTTCCTTGTTTATGAAAATTCCATTTTTAGTCTGTTTAACTTGTAAACCCAGAAAATTGTTTAGTTCTACCATCATGCTCATTTCATACTTTTTAGACATTAATTCAGAAAACTTTTTGCAAAGTCTTTCACTACTAGACCCAAATATAATGTCATCTACATAAATTTGAACAAGCAGAATATCACCATTATACTTTCTCACAAACAAAGTCTTGTCAACATTACCTCTTTTGAATTTATTTTCTAAAAGAAATTTAGACAAAGTATCATACCATGCCCTTGGAGCTTGCTTCAGACCATATAGGGCTTTGTCAAGCTTAAATACATGGTCAGGAAACTTTGGACTTTCAAAACCTGGAGGTTGTTCAACATAGACTTCTTCTTCCAATTTCCCATTCAAAAATGCACTCTTCACATCCATTTGATAAACTTTGAACCCTTTGTGTGCAGAGAAGGCTAAAAACATTCTGATTGCCTCTAGTCTTGCCACAGGAGCAAAAGTCTCATCATAATCAATTCCATCTTCTTGTCTGTAACCAAGAGCTTCCAATCTTGCTTTGTTTCTGGTCACAACACCCCTTTCATCCATTTTGTTTCTGTAGACCCACTTGGTTCCAATCACAGTTTTGTGATGAGGTCTTGGAACAAGTTCCCAAACCTTGTTTCTTTCAAACTATGTTAATTCATCTTGCATAGCATTCACCCAAGATGGATCTGCTAGAGCTTCATCAATCTTAGTGGGTTCCATCTTACTCACAAAATTAACAAACATGCAGAAGTTGCCTGTTGCTTTTCTTCTTGTTTTGACACCTGAATGAGGATCACCAATGATTTGATTGATTGGATGACACTTTGTCCATTTGGTTTCATGAGTTGAGTTGTTGGGATTTTATTAACCAAAATGATGTTTATTCCGAGAATAAACATAGTTCATTAATTAAGGGTTATATTTAAAACCTTTTATAAGTGTAGGGTTTAAAACGTAAATAATTAAAAACGTTTAATTATTTAAATACAAATTAAATTATCTAAAACATAATTAATGAACATGTAATTAATCTAATTAATTACTACTAGCGGAAGCATGTAATAAAACAATTAAAACAATTTAATTCCCTAGCCAAGATCTATCGCGCATGCATATAGTAACTAAACAATTAAATAAATAGAAGAACTACTAACCTCTTAGATGACCTCCCGAGACGTTATTCTTGAGCAAGAATAACGTGAGCTTGCTTGCCACGAAAAAAGACCCGAAGTCGCGCCCCTCAAAAGACTCGTACACGACACTTAATTAAGTGCTAGCTATAACTTTACGTTATAACAAAATACCCACCGGAAAAATAACTAGAATGGGGTGCTCTCCACCTAGGGTGGTGTCGAGCTCCACACGAAAAAGAGAGAGGAGAGAAAGGGTTTTTGGTGCAAGGATTCAAGAAGGAATAAGGGTTCTTTATATAGGCATAGAAAACCCTTAGGTTTCCTTCTTTGAATCAATAGTGGGACCCCCATGGGTCGACTTTGTCGACCCATGGGTCGATCCATGGTGCTTGATGTCCGATCCCGTTTTCGACCCGATTCGCGTTTCCGACCTGTGAATCATTTCCAAATCTATTTTTGGAAACTTTTAGTTATTTTCATTTCCAATGAATTCCTTGTTATTTATAAAGTTCAATTAAGCCCTCCTCGTTCTATGTGTGCGACCCTAATGGTTCATAGATATGCGGCCGTATAAGTATATTGAAATATTCTCATAATTACAACACTCCCACTTGAGGATATTTCCAAATATACGTCAAGTACACTGACACCGAACGTTCGTCTAGCAACACGACGATGCCCCCAGATATATATGAATGTATTTTTCATGGCTAAAAAACCAACACCGCCTATAGATGTTGTACATTAAACTCTTTTAATGTTTTGGATGATGTCTGAATGTCCCGATATGTTTCCGATATCACACCAAACCGAGAGACCCGGATAGTTACGCATACTCTCGTAGTTTGGCATATTTTCTCGATCTATGGATCTGAAGCGATCTTAAACCGTTAATGCATTTCGGGGATACCTACTATGCATTCGGGGTGTGGCCACACTCTTCCAATCAGTTCATTTCCTCGAGTGGCCGCGTGATAGCTTCCTAGCTATTTAGTGAACATTCTCCTATCTTGAACGCATACGTCCCTTCCATATTTCACCTCATACCCAAAACAGCCCATACTACTGTCGGTTAAGTTCCAGGTTCGGTACTGAATTAAAGCATGAGACTACGTACTCCGGGACACGTCAATGCGCCTCAAGTCTAAGGATACTCAGACATTCCCACTTCTCAGAACTATCTATGCCACCGATCCAAGCGACGTTCTGAGGAACGGGTCTTATCCCAATACTCAAATATCTCTTTTGAGCACTTGTGAAATGATTTGCATCTCTTATGCAACCGACCGAAGTCATCATCGCTCACAATTACCTTTATTCATTTTCTACTCCCGTAGATAATGATCGGTAATGGGTAAAATTTAGAATCATTTAATAATGACCCATGGATGGGGTTAAACATGCAAATATAGAACTCAAGAATAATTTGAAACATAAATTGCCATTCTTATTAATATTTCAAAATATCTCTTACAAGTTCTAAATATCCAAACATTCAAACAGAAAACACACTACTAGCTTGACTAAGGCCCATGCCTCTAAACAAATTATCTATCTTAGCAAGAGGCAATGCCTTAGTAAAAGGATCAGCTAAATTATCATCTGTGTGAACCTTGAGAACTTCGACATGTCCACTACTTATGATCTCACGAATATAGTGGTACTTCCTATCGATGTGTCTCAAACCCTTCTGTGATCTTGGTTCTCTAGCTAGTGTGATTGCCGCCGAATTATCACAAAAGATAGGCACAGGTTTAGCTATGCTCGGCACACCTAGATCGCTAATGAACTTCTTAATCCACATGGCTTCTTGTCCCGCTTCCGCTACCGCTATATACTCTGATTCAACAGTTGATAATGCAACAACACTCTGCTTGGAGCTTTTCCAATCGATGGCTCCACCGTTTAAAACGAACACATAACCGGATTGTGAACGAGAGTCATCTCTATCACTTTGGAAGCTAGCATCTGTGTAACATTTTAAACTAAGCTCTTCTTCTATATTACCACCATATATCAAGAACGCCTCTTTAGTCCTTCGTAAGTACTTGAGTATGTTCTTAACAGCATTCCAATGACTCTCACCGGGATTTTGTTGAAATCTACTCGTCATGCTCAAAGCATACGATACGTCCGGGCGTGTACAAAGCATGGCATACATGATGGACCCTACAGCTGAGGCATAAGGTACATCTTTCATCTTTTCGACATCTTCGGGACGAGATGGACCTTGAGTTTTGCTCAAGACCGTCCCGGCTGCCATTGGTACAAGTCATTTCTTAGAATTCTCCATAGAGAATCTTTTAAGGATCTTGTCAATGTACACACTCTGACTTAATCCAATAAATCTTTTAGATCTATCCCTGTGAATTTTAATCCCAAGGATATATGCAGCTTCTCCCAGTCCTTCATCGAAAAGCACTTTCCTAGCCAAGTTTTGACACTTTACAAAGTAGGAATGTCATTTCCGAATAGTAGTATGTCATCGACATACAAGACAAGGAATGTATTTATTCTCCCACTTACTCTCATACACACACATGGCTCATCCACATTTCGAGTAAAACCAAACTCCTTGATCTTTTCAACAAAACGCAAATTCCATGTTCTAGATGTTTGCTTCAATCCATAGATGGATCTCTGAAGCTTACATACTTTATCGGGAAACTCGGTATTGACATAACCCTCGGGTTATGTCATGTAAACGTCCTCACTAAGGTGGCCGTTTAAGAATGTCGTCTTGACATCCATTTGCCATATCTCATAGTCATAATGAGCGGCTATGGCAATGAGTATCCTAATAGCCTTAAGACTTGCTACCAGTGAGAGGTTTCATCATAATCAACCCCGTGGGTTTGAGTGTAACCTTTCGCCACTAGTCGAGCCTTAAAAGTATGTACCTTTTCCACACACTCTTGCAATCGAGTGGTGGATCAACTAAGGACCAAACCTCGTTATCCTTCATGGACTGCATCTCAGCGTTCATGGCTTCATGCCATTTTTTGGATTCTGATCCCGATATCGCCTCATCATAGGTAGTAGGCTCACTTTGATCTACTTGCTCATTTTGAGTGATAAGATAGCCATATCTATCAGGCTCAAAACGAACCCTATCAGAGCGACGAACGCTTTGTGTATCTTGTGATGCCTTCACGTTTGCACGTTCAGGCTCACCAAGTGGTTTACTAGTTCCAACGGGAGGTGCTTCTCGTGTCTCTTGAATTTCTTCAAGATCCACATTTCTCCCACTGAGTTCTTGATCCAAGAATTTCTTTTCCAAGAACTCACCGCCGCGACCAACAAATACTTTGTTGTCACTCGGGTCATAGTAGTAGTATCCAGATGAAGTTTCCTTCGGATACCCCACAAAAACACATTTAGTAGATCTAGGATCAAGTTTACTTATGGTGTCACGTTTAACGTAAAACGAGCAACCCCAAATCCTAAGATATGACAAGTTCCGTTTCTTGCCATGCCATAACTCGTATGGTGTCTTATCTACCTTTTTAGTTGGAACCATATTGAGAATATGTGCTGCACTTTCTAGTGCATAGCCCCAAAAGGAAGCATGTAGAGTTGTGCGGTTCATCATGTATCGAACCATGTCTAGCAAGGTTCGATTTCTCCTTTCAGATACTCCATTATGTTGCGGAGTATATGGAGGAGTGAATTGAGATACAATTCCCCGTTCATTCAGATGAACCATGAACTCTTGGCTCATATATTCGCCACCTCGATCAGATCTTAGTGCCTTAATAGTCTTGCCGAGTTGATTTTCTACTTAATTTTGAAAAGCTTTGAAAATTTCTAAAAGCTTCATGCTTATGTTTCATTAAATAAACATAGCCGTATCTACTGAAGTCATCAGTAAATGTAATGAAGTAGGTCTAACCATCCCTAGTCGGTGTTCTAAAAGGTCCACACACGTCTGTGTGTATAAGTCCTAATAGATCCTTAGCTCTTTCAGGGTTACCCTTGAAAGGACTCTTCGTCATCTTTCCACTTAAACAAGATTCGCATACATCGTAGGAGTCATCTCCTAATGATGCCAAAATTCCATCTGATTGGAGTTTTGCTATGCGATTTTTGCTAATGTGTCCAAGACGACAATGCCAGAGATATGATCGAGAAAAATCAACCTTTAGCCTTTTATCACACACGTATACCGAGTTATTTGAAGCAGAAGCTAGGATATCAATTTCGTAAATGCCATTATTTGGTATTGCTTCAAAGTAAAACAACCCATTCTTATGAACCGTAATACCTTTGTCTGAGAAACCATGAGTAAACCCAGATTCCTTCAAAAGAGCAACAGAAATAATATTTCTGGTTAAACCAGGGGCATAACAACAATTGTCCAAAATTAATATCATACCATTAGGCAGTGAAAGTTCATAACTCCCTATAGCCACGACTCCAACATGCTCGCCGTTGCCGACGTGCAAGTCTAAGTCTCCTGCCTTTAGCTTCCTACTTCCCTTCAGACCTTTTGCAGAATTGCAAATGTGTGTCCCACACCCAGTATCGAACACCCATGAGTCCGAAGTGCAAGAGTATATTCCGATAACATGTACATCCGCTCGAGTTGTCTCTTCAACCCTAGAATGTTTTTGGCAATCTTCCTTCCATAATCCCATTCGTCTACAGATAAGACAAATGGAATGGCATATGGGGCCAAGCTTCCTTTTTGAAGATGAAACTACTCCCAAGGTGTCTTTCTTGGTTTCCTCATTTTCAACTTTGATTGGCTCATCCGCTTCAACATGATCAAGGTTAGGAACATAATTCTCTTCATCAAACCTCTTAAGAACCTCAAGAAGCTCTTCAAAGGTACACTCAGAGTGTTTGATCCTATTGATGGCATCTTTACAAGATTCATCAAGCGAGGAAATCAAAAGATCCCTTGCTAGGCTATCGGGAAGAGTTTATCCCAATTCGTGCAATCTCTCGAACATCTTTCTCATAGAAAGGCAATGAGACACCGCCGACGAACCCTTTCTCATCATAGATACAAGACCTTTGTACAATAGTTGCACTTTGTCTTGTGATGAAGGGATGGAGTTTTGAGTTTCACAAGTAGTAATATAATGCACAAACGAATTCATCTACAGGACAATAACTAAGGTTCAATGTTTGGATATCTAAGGGTTTAACTTTTCTGCCTACCTAAGGAATTTATTAGACGAATTAATAAACCTATATAAATTTTAGTTAAACAATAAGAACCACATTGAATCCACATCACGTGTATCTAGGCGACCTTCCAGGACAACCACATGTTTATGTATCAATTGGCCGGTAGTATTACCGATCGCACATTGCGACTCTTAATTAGACTTTGATTGCTCTGGATTCAACGGCATGTTTAGTTTCATCCTTGCCGACTAATACCGGGCGACTTTCCCGGCAACCTAGCAAAATCCGTCTACAAGGACGCATGCGGTATTTCGTATCGGGCGACTTTCCCGACAACCGAAATTACCACCTCGTTTTTCCACACTATGGTTGGGCGACCTTCCCAGCAACAGGGAGTGTGTACTTCACAAGTGCTCAACTCATAGACTGGCAGGATTTAAATTAAAAGGGTAGATTTTAATTTATCTTAAACAAACTTACATCGCAAAAGTTTGTACTACAATTCACTTTGCATGCATTCAAAACGAATTGTTGCACCATTTAGTTAAAACACCATTTTAACACTTTACTAGTTTTACAAAAATTTAATATGCATGTCATTAACTACTTAATGTGTTCTCTATTGTAAAACTAAGACATCATTTCCTACACTACTAGCAACACTACTAGCACTAGATGCACTAGCCATGCATGCATGTACATGGCTAGACATATAACCCGATATATACTAATATATGGGTTAATCGGTCATGCTCAAAAATATATAATTTAACAATTACATATTTAATTGAGCGCTTTAGCTACTATACCATAACGTGGTTTGGCTCTGATACCACTGTTGAGATTTTATTAACCAAAATGATGTTTATTCCATCAATAAACATAGTTCATTAATTTAGGGTTATGTTTTAAAACCTTTTATAAGTGTAGGGTTTAAATCGTAAATAATTAAAAACGTTTAATTATTTAAATACAAATTAATTTTATCTAAAACATAATTAATGAACAAGTAATTAACCTAATTAATTACTAACAGCGGAAGCATGTAATAAAACAATTAAAACAATTTAATTCCCTAGCCAAGATCTATCGCGCATGCATATAGTAACTAAACAATTAAATAAATGAAGAACTACTAACCTCTTAGACGACCTCCCGAAGACGTTATTCTTGAGCAAGAATAACGTGACCTACTTGCCACGAAAAAGGACCCGAAGTCGCGCCCCTCAAAAGACTCGTACACGCGAACGAATCTTCGGCACTTAATCAAGTGCTAGCTATAACTTTATGTTATAACAAAAACTCACCGAAAAAATAACTAGTCGCGATGCTCTCCACCCTTGTAGGGGGGTTTCGAACTTCACAAGAAGAAAAGAGGGAGAAAGAGATTTTTGGTGCAAGGATTCAAGAAGGAATAAGGGTTCTTTATATAGGCATAGAAAACCTAAGAATTCCTTCTTTGAATCAATGTGGGACAAGGATTACTTTCACAAAGTTTCCTTTTCCTCCCCTCCCTCTCCTTGCTCGCGGCCGACCTACGTGGGACCCATGGGTCGACTCATGGTGCTTGATGTCCGATCCCGATTTCGACCCGATTCGCGATTCCGACCCGCGAATCATTTCCAAATCTATTTTTGGAAACTTTTAGTTATTTTCATTTCTAGTGAATTCCTTGTTATTTATAAAGTTCAATTAAGCTCTCCTCGTTCTATATGTGTGACCCTGATGGTTCATAGATATGCGGCCGTATAAGTATATTGAAATATTCTTATAATTACAACAGAAGAAATTAATACACCACTAAGAAAACAAACCAAAATATTAGCTAACCAAACTGAGTGTCTCATTGCGTGGAGAAAAAGATTTCACTCCACATACATGACACATCTATCATATAATATCCACTAGATGGGCCATTAAAAAGTAATTTATGAGAGTAAGCACCGATTTTGGTTAGCTTAAATTGCAAAAGAGGGTTGCTTAGAAGAGAAGTCATTCAATACATAAACAACAGTACTACGTAAGCTCACTTATGCTCAAATTTAAACCCACATACTCCGTATTATTACATGTGTGTAGACAGAAACGGTATTAAAAATATATTCTGAAGGGATCAAAATTGGAAAAAACCTTAAAAAATCAAAGAAGAGTCAAAATTTATAGATGCATATGAAACCCAAAACTATTTAAGGTGTGTGGGGGGCTTTCAGTGATTATTCCTTGGATACTAACTCAGGATTGGGTGTAGATGGATCTTATTAAGACAACTGACTATCTTGGTCTGAGAATGCCCTCACTTTTGGAAGGTAGAGGCCGACAAGTTCTATTTGATAGTCGCAGTTAAAAAAAAAACTTACACAAATGGTTGTTTTTTGCTAGGGGTTACATCTTAATCAGGGGTACATCCTAACCATGCATATCACCATTTTAGAAGTGGCCAAGTTCAACTTATGTAATGTAAGGGTTCATCATCAAGTATCTGTACTAAAATTTGATAAGTATAAGAAAGATGGGAGCTCATTTATATGAGCAAAGCGTCTACTAATTTAACACGTAATCCGGCCATCCATCAATCAAATTATGAAATAGTGATGTTTTTAAACTCTAAATACATGTTAATCTTCATCAAATTAAATACTACAAGTTAAGTATGTGTCAGCGAAATATCAACATCATCGATCACCCCTAGTAGTATAATTAGTTAATGAAGCAACCACTAAAACTTTCTGCTTTACAACTTGGCCACAATGGTTATAAAACTTTATGTTATCATTGTTGTCCGGTTGTCCCTTTGTATAGTAAGGGACTAGAAGACGTTCAACCCTCTCCAGCTAACACAACTTATTTATTTCAAAACTTAAATCACCGGTGATTTATCCAATGGGCCTTTCCAGTCAATCAATCGGTCCCCTTTAATGTCAAATCTTGGTTCAACTACGCCCAAATACAAGCGATCATATTTTTCATGTAAGCTAGTCATCAATGAAAGTGACCGTTTAGGAAGTCGTAAACAAGAGGGAACGAAGAAATGTGAAAGAAATAACGTATCATATGCTTTTCTATTGGTCCCGATCGATACAATGTATGTGACTCCCTCTACTTGCTTACGAAACCAGAAATGAGAAACTTTCGGTCCTGAAATAAGGAATTGGACCATATTAACATATTGTAATGTAATCTATTTTAGTTCACTTTTGATAGGCAAGTGCGGAAGATGTACACATCATTTCATTTATATTTATATATGAAGGTTATTTTGGCAAAAGTATCAAACAGTTAAAAAGCAATAAGAAAAATAAATGCCACACAAGCTGGCTGTATACTACAGCAGAAGATCAACACACACAAAAAAATTACTATAAACTAAAAGCAATAGTTCAAGATCAAGCCATATGTTTTGTGCTGTTGAGTGGAGTAGGCAGGAAATTTTTAATATTTTTACTTTGCAATAGTTTGATAGAAACTTAAAGGGTAGTGAGTGGATTCTCAGATTTACTCTTATATAATCTATATTTACTATCACCCCCAACTTACAAAATGCTCTCTAAATACTCTCAACTTTATCTCTCTTCTCTCTAAATCCAAATTTCTGTTAGATAATATGTATCAAACCATAATACTGGCTGAGCTTGTCGGCCGTGAGCGTATCACAAGAGCATCCGAGCCACGCCAGTAGAGAGCCAGCGAGATAGGGGTCCTCTTCTCGCTTCGTCTTATAGTTTTTTTTCTAATAGATCAGAAAAGGAACAATTTCGTCGCAAGATCTAGTCCCAGTTTGGCCTTATCCTCTCATCCGCGGACGGATATCTCATAACAACAGGGTAGATGGAGAGAGATCAGGTGTCACCATTACTCTTTTCGCCTCCGCTACTTACATCAGTCCTCTCTGAGTAGACACTCTCTCTCACTAATGGAAAGAATAAAACATATATAATGGATCTTAGATAATAGAAAACTCCAAGTGAGCCAGGAATCACTCAGCCATATCCATTTGTCATAAGTCTCTCCTCCTCTAACAGAAACCATTACCAATTTCCTCAGATAGACAATCTGTCATATTGTAGGACATATAAAAAACTTGACTGCTTTTCTCAATCGTTTATCAGACGAGTAACAAAATCACAAACAAATCAGCATTTTACAACGAATACCAAGTCTTTCTTTTTTTGATACATCAAATTGCTGTGAGGTGTGTGTGTGTGTGTGTGTCTGTCTCTATTATTTTATTTCTCAAATTATATATATATATGTATCCACAAGACTATCTAATTACTATACATACATCATAGTTATGTTAGATGGACAGAATATGTATACAAGCTTACCAATGTGATCTCTCAAAATATATTTGCATTTATCAGACTAACTCGCTCGGAGTTGATCATTTAACCATAAGACCTTGTTCTGTGAGTACGGTAGTCTATGAGTTATTTTCATTTAGTTAAAAATACTGGTATTTTTCTAACTCCATGAATCTGATATACAGTGACCGCAGGCTCTACGAAACAGATTCTTTTAGTGACGGATCCGCACATGTTTTCTTATATTACTGACATCTCGCCGCCAATTCCTTTGTTACACTAGCTGTTTTCGGTTCTCAACTAATTTGAACACACTCCAGTACATTATCGATGCTACGCAATTTTTAAAATTGTCCCCTTGCAAAAACATTTCTGGCTCGTCTCTGCCTCCATCCACTTCTCCTTTTCCGTGTGCCCAAAAGCCCGCCCGCCCGGTGTTTCCGCCTAATTTCTTAGAACAATCAATATACAATTCTAGCCGCTGAGAGTTATTATAACATGTCTGGAACAAAATGTTAAAACCAAATACATATGAAGCATTAATAAAATGGATGATCGATCCAATGTCGGCCCCTCATCAATTAGTTACACAGTTGACATAAAAGAAAATAAATCACGTAATACTAATATGGAATCGGGATATAAACCTTAGACCTACGTTTTATGATGTGTCATTATCATTGGTGTACAACTACGAGGACTCTATAGTATAGTATTAGTAAAGTCATATGATATATATCTTTTATTACTGGTGAATTAGTAAAGTCATATGATATATATCTTTTTATAACTGGTGAATTATTAAAGATATGTAGGTGATCTGATACCTACTAAATCTAACATATAATAGTGTGCGGCGAGAGAGAGCGAGATATACAACAGCGACTCGTTGTATAAATGAAATTAGCAGCGAATCGCAGACCTGAGAAATTTCAAGTCAACACATTTAACGAATCTTGATCGTCATAATTTACGCACCTTCGAATATAAGCCTTGCGCAGACAAAAGGTGATTAAGAATCAGCATGTGCTGGGCATAACAACGTCACTCCACTTGTGTATATTTTTTTATAAAGATAGTGATATTCTTATATTCTCCAATAACCAATTGCATTAGGAAAAAGTTGAATGACTACAATATTATTATAATGCTCATTGTATCTGTCATTTGAGGAAAGGAAATCATAAAATTTTAGTTTCCATGTAACAGGTTATCAATCAGCAATTAGTGAAGGTATGTCACTAAGTCCATGTAAAGTTGGCAAAACTCAAAAAAGCCTATTTCAAATCCCTGGCATTTTCTTAACTATCGGTGCTTAATCCCCTTGTATAAGTTTTGAAATACGATCATCGATTTGTATTTAGAAAATATGTTGACTGATTTCTACTTTAGAAGTGGCATGAGCAATAAGAAACAGGGGACCATAGAAAAAGGGGGTATTTGAATATAAAGGTTCATCTTCATCTGGATTTGGGTCAACCAACCAACAGAAGTGGATGCAGCAATGCTGTCTAGGTGCCTGATATAGACTTGAGAAAAAGAAACTAAACGCTAGGTCATTGTTCCTATCCACACTTCGTCACACTGTTCTAGTGATATAGATATGGGATAACTCAAGTTAGTATGTGATTATCAACCCAATATCTCACATTATTCATTATTACATGCAAGAAAATAACCATAACCAAAAAGACCTCACTATCATGAATAGATTGTAACATCTACCTGAAGAAATGAACCATGTGCATATCTTTTTATGGAATGTAAGGACTGGGGGGGGGGGGGGGGGGGGGGGGGGGGGGGGGGGGGGGGGGGGGGGGGGGGGGGGGGGGGGGGGGGGGGGGGGGGGGGGGGGGGGGACTCTTATAAACTGTAAGTTATTCTAGGAGCATAGAGTGTGAGAGCTTGAGGCGAAGTAAACGACAACCAACCTATTATCTCAAATAGAACACAAACCCAAAAATAATCTGATGTCAAACTGCCAAAAATTCACATGTATTAAACTTATTTAATACAAAATGACACAATCTTTTACTGACCAACAAGAAGGGTCAATTGGATGCCCATAGATTTGTTTGATTTCAAAAATCATTGGCAAAATATGAAAGAAAGTACTGAAATCATCTAATGACAACATAAACTAATGAGAATAGGTAAAATAAATAAAGAACACAGCAAGAAGTATAACGGGACCCTAGCACCTACAATAAAGCCCTACCTATGCAGCAACCGGTGCCTTTTCTACCTTCTTTGCAGCACTCTTTTCGGTCTTCGTGGGGACTGGTGTTTCTGGCTTTTCAATTCCTTGTATATCCGTAATCCTCAGTTTTGTCAATTCCTAAAGATATGATGCATACCAATACCAATTTATTATTTTTGAGATTCTAGCATACCATTACCATATATACTAAAGGTGGCCAAACAGGCAGGTTGACTAATGAATCCATATAGGCCATTCTGAGTTTGAGCCAGACCTGGTTGTTCAGACCCCAAATCGACACTATTTTTTCCAACACTTTGAACTGTTTTATAAATACTGGGTCAAACATGACTGACAAAACTATATTATTTAGCATGAAAATTTAATTTTTCAAGTACAAATAAAGAACTATGCATTACAATAACACTTTGAACAAATTACTACAGGTTTACCAATTAGCGCCATGTGTTATATTTTATACCACCCTAACAAACCATTAGAGAAAAAAAATGACCCAAATCAACCCATTTATAGGTAAATGGGTTGAACTTGCCAACTATAACAATTACTAAGCAGAAAACTGCAAGTTGATATGACTTTACCTGTCTATGACCTTTCTTTCGGCGATAATTCTTTCGTCTCTTTTTCTTAAATATAATTACCTTTGCATCTAACGCCTGCAAAGAAAAGTAAAGATTCTTTAATGATAATTTTGGTTGTTTGGAGACTAGGACGGTGAGGAACGACAAAGACAAACATAATGATAGTAATGCTTCATAACTTCGTTTAAGGTAATAGTGTAATACTCTATAACACACAAAACTGGGGGGGAAGTGGAACTCATTAACCACTTTACAGTCTACCCCTCTACTCCACAACTCCCTTTTAGAATCTTGCTTACAGTAATTTCTTTCTATTTTGTATACTGCAAGTCTTTCACGGTCCTTTACTTTCTATATAATCAAGAAAGGACAAGCAAAATTAAATCACAGGTTCAGTTGTGACTAAATTTCTCTTAGAATTATGTTTCTTCAATCTTTCTTGGTTGCTTCAATTGTTGCTCTTGTTGTCAACATATCGCCTGATTTCAACTTTCTAGGTCTCTCCTATTATACACCCAAGAATCTATTTTTTACAAGTAAAGACACTTAGACACAGATGAAGTTATTGAAGTGAAGACTTTTCATAAATCTTTTTTTGCACGTAAATATTTTGACAATGTATCTACCATATGCAACAGACCTCCCATCAAGTATCAGTGAAGTACGCCTGGAAATTCCAAATCCATGCCTGAAAGATAAGTGAACAAATGCTACATATAGTATTTTAAATCTAAAGAACCAAACTTTGACCGTCCTAGTTAATGCAATTTTCTTGCAGCTATAATGATAGCATGCACCAAATTACTGCAGAGAAGTAGTAAGAATTTGCAGGAAAAGGTCGGGAAGTGCAGTAATATAAAAGAAGATAGTGGCAAGTGAGAAATATTCTTACATGCTCTTCCACAACTGCATGAACAGCTGCCTCCGGCAATATAGGTCTACCAATCATCGTCTGAGTCTTGGAACCAAGCATGAGAACCTTATTTAGTATTAACTGCAATAAAAAAAAATTGATTTACATAAGCTGATACTCATTCTGAAGAACTGTTTGTGTCAACGAAAAATAAAGTAAAAACATCAAATTGTACGTTTAAATACCAACATCATCAACACATTGCGACAAACGTCTCAGTTTTTGTGAAAGGGGGCTAAAGAAATAAGAAATGATCAAAGCTCATAGGAAGAAGGTAGATTATAAGAATAAACGAAAGCAGAACAGCAAGAAGCATAAATTAAGTGTCTTATTAAGACCTACCTCGCATTGCCAGAGGCTACACAAATACAACAATTCTGGTTACAAACTAATACCCAAAAACAACTATTTACTCAAGGTCCTCCGATACCACTATAATTTACATGTAGAAGTAACTCTGTCAAATGCTTAAAAATATCAACGGGAAAATAAATGTCCACAAACTGAGATCTCATCTAATTAGTAAGAACTCTTTGCTGCTATGAAGTCTGAAGATTCTCAACAATTGCCTTAATACACATTTTGCAATCACTTTGACAAAAGTCTGAACTTTCACCGACTGTTTAGCTTCTTCATAATGGTGTCACAATTTTGAATTCTATTGAAGCAGACACTATTAACACCACCCGAACTATGTGATGTCCTTTTTAATGTGATTCCTTAGATATACCAGAACTTTGATATTTCTCCATTTACTCATTCTTCTGATGCTTCTTATTTAAAATACTCCGTAGTAAAAAAACAAGTTTGCATGCTTTTAAAATTTAAATACAGATAACAGAGCACATGTACCGATTAAAAAAAATCGGCAAACATATCTCACATGTAGAGTTTATGAAAGGAATTGGCACGTCCATGTGCCCAAGACTTTAAGAGGGTACACAATTATTAAGATTTTTTGCTTCTATTTCTTAGTAGCAAAGGTAATGTTGCATAAACTACCATCTGACTCCGTCGTTTAAGCACTAACATGATCAGGAAACTAGTAACGCCAGTAACACTCTACATAAAAGAGGCAACTTAATCATGTATACACATTGCAATAGGCTTTTGTAACTACGTAAATACCGAATAATATCATTTGAAAATATTACAGGAAAAAAAAAAAAATTACACAAGAATAACACATCGGTGATCTTTTCATAGAAATCATGTATAGGATAAGCTTATAGTTAACTAACCTTGTCGTGCACTTCACAGAACTTCAACTTCTCGGTGTATATGCAATCACCATTGCTGACCTTGAATTGATGTGCTCCAATCTACAGCAGCATGAGTAAATCAGTACACATAACAAACAATAATACACGTATTTTCATTTGTAAAAGATAGATTCGTTAACAATATACAAAGCATTCTTGCCATTACGTGCATGCATAGTGTATTATGAAACCCTTTCTAATATTCTCATTGGCAGAACAAAAGTCATTCAAGAAATCATATCCATGATGCTAAAATAACAAACAGCACCAATTCATTATAAAAAGTCATAACTTTCACTGTGAGTCTATAGAAATTCCTATATAAGGTCAATTACCAATAGTAACATCGTATACAATATTCTTCTTAATCCCATTCAGTCGAAATTTACAGTCCCATCCACATCCACTACAATCTATAATCAAAATACAGCTGTAAAAATGTGCTATAAACCTACACTTAAAGTCACAGTAATCAGTAGAAGCCTGAAAAATCTTTTCAAACCAATTTCATCATACTTTGAGATACATTTACAGAAACCGATCAGTTCATGTAAAAAAAGGGTTACCCTGTTCTGTTAAAAGGCCAAGATGATCATTATTAAAATGCACATCGTGGAAAATATAGAATGTACTACATATTACACCGGTAAGTAATTCACTCAAACCGATTCCATTTATGGATACTCGCGCGTGTGGTCAGTATTACCCTAGCAAAGGCATTTCTCCCAGTCAACCGTCAGTATATATACGTCAAGATTATTTCATTAGGGTTAATTGGCTTTAATGACTCTATTGTGAACCTTTCTTATTATATCTACATGTACTAAAAAGTGTGTATGCTTACCAACTGTGACCATGTCCTCTCTAGCGCCGACTCTTTCCTTTACAATTTACATTGCCATAAACAACGTTCAGCAAATTAAGTACCACGCAGCAGTGTGTACCTTGTATGAAAGTTTGATACAACAAAGCAAAGTGGAACAGGCTCTAGCTAGTTGAGATTTACCCACGTTATTATTTTGCTACACATTATTGATTATATTAGCCTAGTCGTTGTATTGTAATAGGTAGGCGTCTAGGCTTGGGTTGGGAGGTGGCATGTCATCTCTCTTGTTAGTTTGATGTTACACATTGTATGTGCAGTGTAAAGTCGGTGGGGCATTCAGCCGAAAACCGATAAACATTGTAGCTTTTTAATGAACAAGTAACACAAAAAGCTAACCTGAGTTACATAATGACAGCTTGTGATTATATTATCAAAGGGATGCTTAAACATAACTATTTCGGAATAAGAAAGTAAAAAGCTATCTATGCCTATGTTAATAACATAATTTTGATAAACGCTTAACGACTACTGACACTCACTTCACGCGTCTTAGAAACGGAATTCTACGAGTTGTGACGCATCATACCTAATTCTGTGCTCTTCCCTATTGGGACGCTACATACATATCCCACTGTACTTAATAATTTCTTATTTGTGCTATAATCTAAATTGTTAACACATCAGCTAATTAAGACATACAATAAAAACAGTAATGCGAAGTCCAAAAAGCAACAACCTGAATAACGGCGAAAACGGGCTCATAAGGTTTAAAGACGCGATCGGAGCGTTGAAGCTGACTGAGAACCTTATAACCAATAGCAGCAGCTTCAGTTTCTTTCTCTTCAGGAGAATATTCTCTCTTTAAACCACCATCTTCCACATTTTCACCTTCTTCGTAATCACTCTCATCATCTTCATCGTCACCGCTCTCATCGTTGCCGTTATCGACTCGATGAGACGAGAAACCGCGATAGTTTGAATTAAAATTAGGAATTGAAAGATAGAGACTCTCGTCACTATAGTGTTTGAAGTCGACTATCAATAATTGGAAGCACGCTTGAGAACTGTGGCGTAGTAATAGCGGTCTCTACAAAAATGTGAACTGTAGAATACATGCTCTCGCCCATACGGCCTTATTGTGTTGATTTGGATTGAGATTGGAGATCCGTACAAGGTTCTTATTAGGGCATCTCACTCCGATATCGCCATTCTTTCGGTCTTATATTTCTATATGTTTTCCTCCTCACATACACCGCAAGTCCTCTCTTTTTATTATAGATTATATGCGGCTTTTTTAATTCAAGTGTGAAAGAGTATATACATAGTGCATCGTTAGTTGTACGTTTCATTTTATAACTTAAAAAACATGCTACAGTGGAACCTCTATAAATTTTACACCGGATAAATTAATAACTTCAATAAAATTAATAATTTTTTCCGTCCCAACAAAATTGGACATCCATCAATAAAATAATAAAGATAATAATCTTTTTGAAACCCAGTGTAAATATCTAAGTCCCATCAAAATTATAAATTAATAATTTCCTAAATATTCCAAAATTCTAATATTTTTAGTCTAAATTGAATCTACAGTCCCTTGTTTTTTTTTAAATTCAAATCTATGTTGAATGTATAACTTTAAATTTCTACATTGCATTTAAGAGTTGAGACATTGTCGCAACAAAAAGTTGTGAAGAGTTGTTTACGATTGCAATGCTTCTTTCCGAGTTGTATATTGAAGATTGAGCAGATGATGATGATTATAATAGGCTATTATAATATTAATAATATTAATTAGATTATAGAAAAGTTTAGTCTTATATAGTTAGTTACGCTTTTGGTCCCTGTACTAATGAAGGACTAAAATACCCATCATGTGCATGTCACGTGACGGAGAAGTTAACGTCTGTTTGCATTTTGGACCAAAACCGTTGACGGACAAACTTATTTGGACTAAAACGGTAATATATGAAAGGTAAGGATGAAAACGGTAATTTTTAACCCTCGACAGGGACCAAAAGTGTAATTAACTCCTTAAACTAACATGCTATATCTACATGACGACCTTATATACGATGCCTATAAGGCTATAATAACTTTTTTTTTTTTTGAAAGGTAACTTTTATTAACATATACTTGACCCAATTGTCAAGGGAAAACAAACACTTACAACTTTACATCAACTCAAATCTACATCAATCAAGCCAACTAATAGATACATTTTTTTTTTATTCCTATACTAAAGTAAACCCAAAGATCTAACATTTTGGTAAATCGACTCGACTTTGATACTGGTGTTAGAAAACTTCTTCTCGTTTCTAGCCTTCCAAATGCACCAACAGGTGATCCTGATAATTCCTTTGAGCGCCTTTCTTTGCTTCTTCCCAACATTCACATGGTTATGTATTTCAACCAGATCCTTAGTGGTAAACACGAAGAATGGAGCAGCCTTGCACCACGTACTGATCTTATACCAAAGTATTGAACTCACACCACATGCACAGAATAGGTGGCTGGTCGACTCATTACCATCCTCGCAAAGGCTGCAAACATCGTCCTCAATGAAACAGTTTTGTTCCTTAAGGGCCGCAACAGTAGGAATGCGGTCCATAACCATCCGCCACATGAAGATGTTGATTTTCTTCGGTAACCAGGAGATCCAATCCATGACATATCTTTCACTAAAGTCTTGCCCACTGATCAGAAAGTCTTTGACTGACTTAACCGTTAACCTGTTGTTGGAACTACCTTTCCATGCCCATCTGTCCGCTCCTTCAGTCAGACGCATATTCGCGAGGACGTTACACATGTTATTCCATTCATCACACTCCTCCTGAAGGTTTGGATCACGTGCCCATTTCCAGTTCTCATTGGTGACTCCCGAAACCAATCTTAATCGGTCTCTTACCTTGCATTTCTTTTCTTTTTCAAGTCTAAATAGCCTCGGAAACCTTTCCTTGAAATGTACTGGTCTGCAGATATCACTTGCAGATCAGGGACAACCGATGGTAATATATATCATATCGGGTCTATACCAGATACTAAAGTCCATTCTATGAACTACTTACATGTCTATGAACTACTTACATGTATCTGATGGCTTTCCGTATTGATTTCATATAGTGACTGACGTCGACGGGACAGGATCGGCTTCCAAGGATGCTTTAGTGTCGATGGCTCCCTGTAAACGAGTCTAATATCTGCTACACAAGATTTCTCCCAGCGCAAACGCCGTGTGTGTGTGTGGTGGTTGTAATGGCACTGTAGCGTCTCTCTTTGCATACCGACTCTTTCTTTGTATGCTTACAATCCAATACGATGTGCTCTTTCACTAAGATCACCGTGCTCTTGCGTTGGTCTCTTTAATCCTTAGCGAGTTCTCTTTGTGTGGCGTGTGCTCTCGTGTTGGTGTGTGTGTGTAGAAGCGATTCATGATGAGTTGGGGTTGTCTTCCTGTTAACAACCAAAGCTCAGGTATTTGGAAGACGATTGCTAAAACTATAGAGTCGATCAAGATCAACAACACAGGCATACATCAAATTATTAAAGGCGTTTGCGGAAATGGGGCAGATATTAGATTTTGGCTCGACACTTAAAGCATCCTTGGAAGCCGATCCTGTCCCGTCGACGTCAGTCACTATATGAAATCAATACGGAAAGCCATCAGATACATGTAAGTAGTTCATAGACATGTAAGTAGTTCATAGAATGGACTTTAGTATCTGGTATAGACCCGATATGATATATATTACCATCGGTTGTCCCTGATCTGCAAGTGATGGGTGGGAGACGTTACATTCAAGGAAAGGTTTCCGAGGCTATTTAGACTTGAAAAAGAAAAGAAATGCAAGGTAAGAGACCGATTAAGATTGGTTTCGGGAGTCACCAATGAGAACTGGAAATGGGCACGTGATCCAAACCTTCAGGAGGAGTGTGATGAATGGAATAACATGTGTAACGTCCTCGCGAATATGCGTCTGACTGAAGGAGCGGACAGATGGGCATGGAAAGGTAGTTCCAACAACAGGTTAACGGTTAAGTGACAGATGGGCATGGAAAGGTAGTTCCAACAACAGGTTAACGGTTAAGTCAGTCAAAGACTTTCTGATCAGTGGGCAAGACTTTAGTGAAAGATATGTCATGGATTGGATCTCCTGGTTACCGAAGAAAATCAACATCTTCATCTTCATGTGGCAGATGGTTATGGACCGCATTCCTACTGTTGCGGCCCTTAAGGAACAAAACTGTTTCATTGAGGACGATGTTTGCAGCATTTGGAAGGCTAGAAACGAGAAGAAGTTTTCTAACACCAGTATCAAAGTCGAGTCGATTTACCAAAATGTTAGATCTTTGGGTTTACTTTGGTATAGGAATAGAAAAAAAATGTATATATTAGTTGGCTTGATTGGTGTAGATTTGAGTTGATGTAAAGTTGTAAGTGTTTGTTTTTCCTTGACAATTGGGTCAAGGTATATGTTAATAAAAGTTACCTTTCAAAAAAAAAAAAAAAAAAAAAAAAAAAAAAAAAAAAAAAATAGAAAAAAAATGTATATATTAGTTGGCTTGATTGGTGTAGATTTGAGTTGATGTAAAGTTGTAAGTGTTTGTTTTTCCTTGACAATTGGGTCAAGGTATATGTTAATAAAAGTTACCTTTCAAAAAAAAAAAAAAAAAAAAAAAAAAAAAAAAAAAAAAAAAAAAAAAAATAATAAAAACACTTACTGGAGTGGAGGAACACAAAAACCTTTTAAAAAAAACCAAAAATGGCGAATCGGAGGTGCCTAAAAACCTTACTTCTCCATCTCAACAAATCAACACATAATCCATCCTCATCATCATTTCTACATCATTTTAGAACCCTAACCCACATTCCTAATCGTCTTCCCAATTTATATCCTTCAAACCCTAATTTCACCAGTCAACTTTCAATTCCTAATTTTAATTCAAACTATCGCGGTTTCTCGTCTCATCGAGTCGATAACGGCAACGATGAGAGCGGTGACGATGAAGATGATGAGAGTGATTACGAAGAAGGTGAAAATGTGGAAGATGGTGGTTTAAAGAGAGAATATTCTCCTGAAGAGAAAGAAACTGAAGCTGCTGCTATTGGTTATAAGGTTCTCAGTCAGCTTCAACGCTCCGATCGCGTCTTTAAACCTTATGAGCCCGTTTTCGCCGTTATTCAGGTTGTTGCTTTTTGGACTTCGCATTACTGTTTTTATTGTATGTCTTAATTAGCTGATGTGTTAACAATTTAGATTATAGCACAAATAAGAAATTATTAAGTACAGTGGTGATTTAGTTACGTAATAATGATAACATTTGAGGCAATTAGGTTGCTTTATAACCGTATTTTTGAGCGTAAGGTGTACAAACCTAAGCGTAAGCGTTTATCAAAATTATGTTATTAACATAGGCATAGATAGCTTTTTACTTTCTTATTCCGAAATAGTTATGTTTAAGCATCCCTTTGATAATATAATCACAAGCTGTCATTATGTAACTCAGGTTAGCTTTTTGTGTTACTTGTTCATTAAAAAGCTACAATGTTTATCGGTTTTCGGCTGAATGCCCCACCGACTTTACACTGCACATACAATGTGTAACATCAAACTAACAAGAGAGATGACATGCCACCTCCCAACCCAAGCCTAGACGCCTACCTATTACAATACAACGACTAGGCTAATATAATCAATAATGTGTAGCAAAATAATAACGTGGGTAAATCTCAACTAGCTAGAGCCTGTTCCACTTTGCTTTGTTGTATCAAACTTTCATACAAGGTACACACTGCTGCGTGGTACTTAATTTGCTGAACGTTGTTTATGGCAATGTAAATTGTAAAGGAAATTTGAGTTACCTAGAGAGCAGGTCCTTTGGGTAACGTGTTTGGGTTGAAATAAATTTAATTTTTTGTATGTATTGAAATGGCCTGGGTCTGGTTGGAATTATATATCTGTGCAAAAGCTCAGTATCATCATGACTAATTGAGAAGCTTAATGAGGTTTCTGAGAAACCTTTAGTGAAATATACCCTCCAAGTATCCATAAATGGAATCGGTTTGAGTGAATTACTTACCGGTGTAATATGTAGTACATTCTATATTTTCCACGATGTGCATTTTAATAATGATCATCTTGGCCTTTTAACAGAACAGGGTAACCCTTTTTTTACATGAACTGATCGGTTTCTGTAAATGTATCTCAAAGTATGATGAAATTGGTTTGAAAAGATTTTTCAGGCTTCTACTGATTACTGTGACTTTAAGTGTAGGTTTATAGCACATTTTTACAGCTGTATTTTGATTATAGATTGTAGTGGATGTGGATGGGACTGTAAATTTCGACTGAATGGGATTAAGAAGAATATTGTATACGATGTTACTATTGGTAATTGACCTTATATAGGAATTTCTATAGACTCACAGTGAAAGTTATGACTTTTTATAATGAATTGGTGCTGTTTGTTATTTTAGCATCATGGATATGATTTCTTGAATGACTTTTGTTCTGCCAATGAGAATATTAGAAAGGGTTTCATAATACACTATGCATGCACGTAATGGCAAGAATGCTTTGTATATTGTTAACGAATCTATCTTTTACAAATGAAAATACGTGTATTATTGTTTGTTATGTGTACTGATTTACTCATGCTGCTGTAGATTGGAGCACATCAATTCAAGGTCAGCAATGGTGATTGCATATACACCGAGAAGTTGAAGTTCTGTGAAGTGCACGACAAGGTTAGTTAACTATAAGCTTATCCTATACATGATTTCTATGAAAAGATCACCGATGTGTTATTCTTGTGTAATTTTTTTTTTTTTTCCTGTAATATTTTCAAATGATATTATTCGGTATTTACGTAGTTACAAAAGCCTATTGCAATGTGTATACATGATTAAGTTGCCTCTTTTATGTAGAGTGTTACTGGCGTTACTAGTTTCCTGATCATGTTAGTGCTTAAACGACGGAGTCAGATGGTAGTTTATGCAACATTACCTTTGCTACTAAGAAATAGAAGCAAAAAATCTTAATAATTGTGTACCCTCTTAAAGTCTTGGGCACATGGACGTGCCAATTCCTTTCATAAACTCTACATGTGAGATATGTTTGCCGATTTTTTTTTAATCGGTACATGTGCTCTGTTATCTGTATTTAAATTTTAAAAGCATGCAAACTTGTTTTTTTACTACGGAGTATTTTAAATAAGAAGCATCAGAAGAATGAGTAAATGGAGAAATATCAAAGTTCTGGTATATCTAAGGAATCACATTAAAAAGGACATCACATAGTTCGGGTGGTGTTAATAGTGTCTGCTTCAATAGAATTCAAAATTGTGACACCATTATGAAGAAGCTAAACAGTCGGTGAAAGTTCAGACTTTTGTCAAAGTGATTGCAAAATGTGTATTAAGGCAATTGTTGAGAATCTTCAGACTTCATAGCAGCAAAGAGTTCTTACTAATTAGATGAGATCTCAGTTTGTGGACATTTATTTTCCCGTTGATATTTTTAAGCATTTGACAGAGTTACTTCTACATGTAAATTATAGTGGTATCGGAGGACCTTGAGTAAATAGTTGTTTTTGGGTATTAGTTTGTAACCAGAATTGTTGTATTTGTGTAGCCTCTGGCAATGCGAGGTAGGTCTTAATAAGACACTTAATTTATGCTTCTTGCTGTTCTGCTTTCGTTTATTCTTATAATCTACCTTCTTCCTATGAGCTTTGATCATTTCTTATTTCTTTAGCCCCCTTTCACAAAAACTGAGACGTTTGTCGCAATGTGTTGATGATGTTGGTATTTAAACGTACAATTTGATGTTTTTACTTTATTTTTCGTTGACACAAACAGTTCTTCAGAATGAGTATCAGCTTATGTAAATCAATTTTTTTTTATTGCAGTTAATACTAAATAAGGTTCTCATGCTTGGTTCCAAGACTCAGACGATGATTGGTAGACCTATATTGCCGGAGGCAGCTGTTCATGCAGTTGTGGAAGAGCATGTAAGAATATTTCTCACTTGCCACTATCTTCTTTTATATTACTGCACTTCCCGACCTTTTCCTGCAAATTCTTACTACTTCTCTGCAGTAATTTGGTGCATGCTATCATTATAGCTGCAAGAAAATTGCATTAACTAGGACGGTCAAAGTTTGGTTCTTTAGATTTAAAATACTATATGTAGCATTTGTTCACTTATCTTTCAGGCATGGATTTGGAATTTCCAGGCGTACTTCACTGATACTTGATGGGAGGTCTGTTGCATATGGTAGATACATTGTCAAAATATTTACGTGCAAAAAAAGATTTATGAAAAGTCTTCACTTCAATAACTTCATCTGTGTCTAAGTGTCTTTACTTGTAAAAAATAGATTCTTGGGTGTATAATAGGAGAGACCTAGAAAGTTGAAATCAGGCGATATGTTGACAACAAGAGCAACAATTGAAGCAACCAAGAAAGATTGAAGAAACATAATTCTAAGAGAAATTTAGTCACAACTGAACCTGTGATTTAATTTTGCTTGTCCTTTCTTGATTATATAGAAAGTAAAGGACCGTGAAAGACTTGCAGTATACAAAATAGAAAGAAATTACTGTAAGCAAGATTCTAAAAGGGAGTTGTGGAGTAGAGGGGTAGACTGTAAAGTGGTTAATGAGTTCCACTTCCCCCCCAGTTTTGTGTGTTATAGAGTATTACACTATTACCTTAAACGAAGTTATGAAGCATTACTATCATTATGTTTGTCTTTGTCGTTCCTCACCGTCCTAGTCTCCAAACAACCAAAATTATCATTAAAGAATCTTTACTTTTCTTTGCAGGCGTTAGATGCAAAGGTAATTATATTTAAGAAAAAGAGACGAAAGAATTATCGCCGAAAGAAAGGTCATAGACAGGTAAAGTCATATCAACTTGCAGTTTTCTGCTTAGTAATTGTTATAGTTGGCAAGTTCAACCCATTTACCTATAAATGGGTTGATTTGGGTCATTTTTTTTCTCTAATGGTTTGTTAGGGTGGTATAAAATATAACACATGGCGCTAATTGGTAAACCTGTAGTAATTTGTTCAAAGTGTTATTGTAATGCATAGTTCTTTATTTGTACTTGAAAAATTAAATTTTCATGCTAAATAATATAGTTTTGTCAGTCATGTTTGACCCAGTATTTATAAAACAGTTCAAAGTGTTGGAAAAAATAGTGTCGATTTGGGGTCTGAACAACCAGGTCTGGCTCAAACTCAGAATGGCCTATATGGATTCATTAGTCAACCTGCCTGTTTGGCCACCTTTAGTATATATGGTAATGGTATGCTAGAATCTCAAAAATAATAAATTGGTATTGGTATGCATCATATCTTTAGGAATTGACAAAACTGAGGATTACGGATATACAAGGAATTGAAAAGCCAGAAACACCAGTCCCCACGAAGACCGAAAAGAGTGCTGCAAAGAAGGTAGAAAAGGCACCGGTTGCTGCATAGGTAGGGCTTTATTGTAGGTGCTAGGGTCCCGTTATACTTCTTGCTGTGTTCTTTATTTATTTTACCTATTCTCATTAGTTTATGTTGTCATTAGATGATTTCAGTACTTTCTTTCATATTTTGCCAATGATTTTTGAAATCAAACAAATCTATGGGCATCCAATTGACCCTTCTTGTTGGTCAGTAAAAGATTGTGTCATTTTGTATTAAATAAGTTTAATACATGTGAATTTTTGGCAGTTTGACATCAGATTATTTTTGGGTTTGTGTTCTATTTGAGATAATAGGTTGGTTGTCGTTTACTTCGCCTCAAGCTCTCACACTCTATGCTCCTAGAATAACTTACAGTTTATAAGTCAGTCCTTACATTCCATAAAAAGATATGCACATGGTTCATTTCTTCAGGTAGATGTTACAATCTATTCATGATAGTGAGGTCTTTTTGGTTATGGTTATTTTCTTGCATGTAATAATGAATAATGTGAGATATTGGGTTGATAATCACATACTAACTTGAGTTATCCCATATCTATATCACTAGAACAGTGTGACGAAGTGTGGATAGGAACAATGACCTAGCGTTTAGTTTCTTTTTCTCAAGTCTATATCAGGCACCTAGACAGCATTGCTGCATCCACTTCTGTTGGTTGGTTGACCCAAATCCAGATGAAGATGAACCTTTATATTCAAATACCCCCTTTTTCTATGGTCCCCTGTTTCTTATTGCTCATGCCACTTCTAAAGTAGAAATCAGTCAACATATTTTCTAAATACAAATCGATGATCGTATTTCAAAACTTATACAAGGGGATTAAGCACCGATAGTTAAGAAAATGCCAGGGATTTGAAATAGGCTTTTTTGAGTTTTGCCAACTTTACATGGACTTAGTGACATACCTTCACTAATTGCTGATTGATAACCTGTTACATGGAAACTAAAATTTTATGATTTCCTTTCCTCAAATGACAGATACAATGAGCATTATAATAATATTGTAGTCATTCAACTTTTTCCTAATGCAATTGGTTATTGGAGAATATAAGAATATCACTATTTTATAAAAAAATATAAAGACTAAGTGGAGTTACTTTATTTCCCAACCATCTGCTTCTTAATCACCTTTGTTGGAAGCTTATTTGAGGTGCTCCCACTTATGCATAAATTCTTTGTTTATGTTCTAGTGGACTTTCCTTTCATTAAACAGTCTTTTGCACTTTGATATGCATCACCTACATATCTTTAATAATTCACCAGTTATAAAAAGATATATATCATATGACTTTACTAATTCACCAGTAATAAAAGATATATATCATATGACTTTACTAATACTATACTATAGAGTCCTCGTAGTTGTACACCAATGATAATGACACATCATAAAACGTAGGTCTAAGGTTTATATCCCGATTCCATATTAGTATTACGTGATTTATTTTCTTTTATGTCAACTGTGTAACTAATTGATGAGGGGCCGACATTGGATCGATCATCCATTTATTATGCTCAGAGATGGTTTTACATTGTTCCAACATAGGTATATGAACTTAGGCTAGTATGGAAAGATTTTAAGAAACATACGGAAACCGGGCGGGCGGGCTTTTGGGCACACGGAAAAGGAGAAGTGGATGGAGGCAGAGACGAGCCAGAAATGTTTTTGCAAGGGGACAATTTTAAAAATTGCTTGTTATATTTATTAAAGTTGAATCCAATAATGTAAAAGAATTGGGCCCTAATTCAGAAATAGAAAATGGACCTTCAAAAGAATTTCGTTCCTAACGCCGGATGTAACACTCATAGTTAAAAAATACCAGTTTTTTTAATAAATAAATACCACACGTACCGGACAAGGTCTTATTAAATGATAACGCATTTAATCATAATGCAAGAACCCGAAAAATATATTTTTTATGAAATAATTAGCTTGTATATATATCTTTCCTACATAACTATTATGATTATTATAATTAGTTGTTTGTGATAAATATATATAATAATTTGAAATAAAATAATTTTCACACAAAAAACTACACTATTAATGTATTACACATTTACATACTCAAACAAAGAAAACTTTTTCGTTAAACTTTTTTCATTTTTTCTCTTAAAATTAAAACAACTCAAGTTTTTTATTCTCCCAATAGAAAGATTTATCTCAAAATTAATGTTTCGATGAAATAATAAGCTTATGACAATGAAGGTAATATTTGTATGTATTTCCTATTTATTCTTTTTCTTTTTTTAGAATTTTTTTTTCCAGATATACCATTTAAATTTTAAAGAATTACATTGTATCAAAATTGAAGTAAGGACAACTGACTCCTCTACCCTCGTTGTAAATCCGTCCTTGGATGGAGGGATAGCTATGGCTATCTTCACTCACGAATTTTCCTTTCTGATCTATAGAAAAAAAAAGACAGAAGCGAGGAAAGGCCCCTTCGCTGCTCTCTCTGTTTTTCCCTCGAGCGGGATTTGAACCCACGTCCGACTACCAATTATGTTTGGATACATATTACTCAAAATTTGGATTTAAATAAATTATAAAGCAATATTTTGAGCATTTGAAGCGGATAAATATAATTAAAGATAAATAATTTTTATTTCCACTCACTACCCTTTAAGTTTCTATCAAACTATTGCAAAGTAAAAATATTAAAAATTTCCTGCCTACTCCACTCAACAGCACAAAACATATGGCTTGATCTTGAACTATTGCTTTTAGTTTATAGTAATTTTTTTGTGTGTGTTGATCTTCTGCTGTAGTATACAGCCAGCTTGTGTGGCATTTATTTTTCTTATTGCTTTTTAACTGTTTGATACTTTTGCCAAAATAACCTTCATATATAAATATAAATGAAATGATGTGTACATCTTCCGCACTTGCCTATCAAAAGTGAACTAAAATAGATTACATTACAATATGTTAATATGGTCCAATTCCTTATTTCAGGACCGAAAGTTTCTCATTTCTGGTTTCGTAAGCAAGTAGAGGGAGTCACATACATTGTATCGATCGGGACCAATAGAAAAGCATATGATACGTTATTTCTTTCACATTTCTTCGTTCCCTCTTGTTTACGACTTCCTAAACGGTCACTTTCATTGATGACTAGCTTACATGAAAAATATGATCGCTTGTATTTGGGCGTAGTTGAACCAAGATTTGACATTAAAGGGGACCGATTGATTGACTGGAAAGGCCCATTGGATAAATCACCGGTGATTTAAGTTTTGAAATAAATAAGTTGTGTTAGCTGGAGAGGGTTGAACGTCTTCTAGTCCCTTACTATACAAAGGGACAACCGGACAACAATGATAACATAAAGTTTTATAACCATTGTGGCCAAGTTGTAAAGCAGAAAGTTTTAGTGGTTGCTTCATTAACTAATTATACTACTAGGGGTGATCGATGATGTTGATATTTCGCTGACACATACTTAACTTGTAGTATTTAATTTGATGAAGATTAACATGTATTTAGAGTTTAAAAACATCACTATTTCATAATTTGATTGATGGATGGCCGGATTACGTGTTAAATTAGTAGACGCTTTGCTCATATAAATGAGCTCCCATCTTTCTTATACTTATCAAATTTTAGTACAGATACTTGATGATGAACCCTTACATTACATAAGTTGAACTTGGCCACTTCTAAAATGGTGATATGCATGGTTAGGATGTACCCCTGATTAAGATGTAACCCCTAGCAAAAAACAACCATTTGTGTAAGTTTTTTTTTTAACTGCGACTATCAAATAGAACTTGTCGGCCTCTACCTTCCAAAAGTGAGGGCATTCTCAGACCAAGATAGTCAGTTGTCTTAATAAGATCCATCTACACCCAATCCTGAGTTAGTATCCAAGGAATAATCACTGAAAGCCCCCCACACACCTTAAATAGTTTTGGGATTTTCATATGCATCTATAAATTTTGACCTTCTTTGATTTTTTAAGGTTTTTTCCAATTTTGATCCCTTCAGAATATATTTTTAATACCGTTTCTGTCTACACACATGTAATAATACGGAGTATGTGGGTTTAAATTTGAGCATAAGTGAGCTTACGTAGTACTGTTGTTTATGTATTGAATGACTTCTCTTCTAAGCAACCCTCTTTTGCAATTTAAGCTAACCAAAATCGGTGCTTACTCTCATAAATTACTTTTTAATGGCCCATCTAGTGGATATTATATGATAGATGTGTCATGTATCTGGAGTGAAATCTTTTTCTCCACGCAATGAGACACTCAGTTTGGTTAGCTAATATTTTGGTTTGTTTTCTTAGTGGTGTATTAATTTCTTCTCTTGTAATTATAGAATATTTCAATATACTTATACGGCCGCATATCTATGAACCATCAGGGTCACACATATAGAACGAGGAGAGCTTAATTGAACTTTATAAATAACAAGGAATTCACTAGAAATGAAAATAACTAAAAGTTTCCGAAAATAGATTTGGAAATGATTCGCGGGTCGGAATCGCGAATCAGGTCGAAATCGGGATCGGACATCAAGCACCATGAAAAGTCGACCCATAGGGGTCCCACGTAGGTCGGCCGCGAGCAAGGAGAGGGAGGGGAGGAAAAGGAAACTTTGTGAAAGTAATCCTTGTCCCACATTGATTCAAAGAAGGAATTCTTAGGGTTTTCTATGCCTATATAAAGAACCCTTATTACTTATTGAATCCTTGCACCAAAAATCTCTTTCTCCCTCTTTTCTTCTTGTGAAGTTCGAAACCCCCCTACAAGGGTGGAGAGCATCGCGACTAGTTATTTTTTCGGTGAGTTTTTGTTATAACATAAAGTTATAGCTAGCACTTGATTAAGTGCCGAAGATTCGTTCGCGTGTACGAGTCTTTTGAGGGGCGCGACTTCGGGTCCTTTTTCGTGGCAAGTAGGTCACGTTATTCTTGCTCAAGAATAACGTCTTCGGGAGGTCGTCTAAGAGGTTAGTAGTTCTTTCATTTATTTAATTGTTTTATTACATGCTTCCGCTATTAGTAATTAACTAGGTTAATTACTTGTTCATTAATTATGTTTTAGATAAAATTAATTTGTATTTAAATAATTAAACGTTTTTAATTATTTACGATTTAAACCCTACACTTATAAAAGGTTTTAAAACATAACCCTAAATTAATGAACTATGTTTATTGATGGAATAAACATCATTTTGGTTAATAAAATCTCAACAGTGGTATCAGAGCCAAACCACGTTATGGTATAGTAGCTAAAGCGCTCAATTAAATATGTAATTGTTAAATTATATATTTTTGAGCATGACCGATTAACCCATATATTAGTATATATCGGGTTATATGTCTAGCCATGTACATGCATGCATGGCTAGTGCATCTAGTGCTAGTAGTGTTGCTAGTAGTGTAGGAAATGATGTCTTAGTTTTACAATAGAGAACACATTAAGTAGTTAATGACATGCATATTAAATTTTTGTAAAACTAGTAAAGTGTTAAAATGGTGTTTTAACTAAATGGTGCAACAATTCGTTTTGAATGCATGCAAAGTGAATTGTAGTACAAACTTTTGTGATGTAAGTTTGTTTTAGATAAATAAAATCTACCTAATATAAAAGAAATCCATGTCATCCTATGAGAAGCACCTGACCGTCTACACTCCCTGTTGCCCTGGACCGTTGCCTAAGCCATAGTGTAGATACGGGGTGGTCCTTCATGTCTGCCCATCCCAGTTACCGGACATGGACAGCCACACGCCAGCTTATAGGCGGATTTTGCTAGGTTGCTCTAGACCGTTGCCTAGGTACTAGTCGGCAAGGATGAGACTTAAACATGCCGTTGGATCAAGGAGTGATCAAGTCTCATTAAGAGTCGCAATGTGCGATCGGTTATGTGAATCGGCCTTATTGATAAGCAAACATGTGGTCGTCCGGACCGTTGCCGGATACACGTGATGTGGACTCAATTTGGTTCTTATTGTTTAACTAAAATATATATAGGATTATTAATTCGTCTAATAGATTCCTTAGGTAGTTATATAAGTTAAACCTTAGATATCCAAACATTGAACCTTAGTTATTGTCCTATAGATGGATGACTTTCTGCTAAATGTTTTAATTGCTTATATAACTGAAATCGATGAATCCGTCACTTCACCACACGACGAAGTAAGCTCGTTGTGCAAAGGCATTTGGCCACGATGAAAAGGGGTTCGTCGGCGGTCTCTCATTGTCTTTCCATGAAGGAGAGATTCGAGAGGTTACGCGAACTAGGATACGATATTCCCGACTACCTCATAAAGGATCTTTTGATCTCTTCTTTTGATGGATCTTGCGAAGATATCGTCAAGAGGTTTAAATACTCGGAGTGTACCTTTAGAGGGTTCCTCGGAGCTCTTAGAAGGTTTGACGATGAAAACCGTATTGCCAACCTTAATCGAAATGAAATGGATGAGCCAATCAAAGTTGAAAATGAGGAAACCAAGAAAGACAACTTGGAAGTAGTTTCATCTTAAAAAAGAAGGCTGCCCCATAGCTCATTCCATTTGTCTTGTTTGTTGTCGAATAAGAAAATGGAATAAAGGCCGTCGGAAACATTCTCGGGTTGAAGGGCCGACTCGATCGAATGTATATGTAATCGGATTGTACTCTTGCGTCTCGGACTCGTGGGTGCTAGACACTGGGTGTGGAACACACATTCGCAATTCAGCAAAAGGTCTGAGAAAGAGTAAGAAGCTGAGGACCGGAGACTTAGACTTGCATGTCGGTAACGACGAGCATGTCGGAGTCTTGGCTGTGGGAACTTGTGAGCTCTCTTTGCCAAATGGTCGAATATTGATCTTGCGAAGATATCGTCAAGAGGTTTAAATACTCGGAGTGTACCTTTAGAGGGTTCCTCGGAGCTCTTAGAAGGTTTGACGATGAAAACCGTATTGCCAACCTTAATCGAAATGAAATGGATGAGCCAATCAAAGTTGAAAATGAGGAAACCAAGAAAGACAACTTGGAAGTAGTTTCATCTTAAAAAAGAAGGCTGCCCCATAGCTCATTCCATTTGTCTTGTTTGTTGTCGAATAAGAAAATGGAATAAAGGCCGTCGGAAACATTCTCGGGTTGAAGGGCCGACTCGATCGAATGTATATGTAATCGGATTGTACTCTTGCGTCTCGGACTCGTGGGTGCTAGACACTGGGTGTGGAACACACATTCGCAATTCAGCAAAAGGTCTGAGAAAGAGTAAGAAGCTGAGGACCGGAGACTTAGACTTGCATGTCGGTAACGACGAGCATGTCGGAGTCTTGGCTGTGGGAACTTGTGAGCTCTCTTTGCCAAATGGTCGAATATTGATCTTGGACAATTGTTGTTATGTTCCTGGTTTAACTAGGAACATTATTTCGTTTGCTCGTCCGAAGGAATCTGGGTATACCTATGGTTTCTCGGACAGAGGTATTGAAGCTTACAAGGATAATGTCTTCTACTTCGAAGCAATACCGAATAATGGCATATATGAAATCGATATTCTAGATTTTACCTCTAACAATCCGGTATACGTATGTGAGGAAAGGAACAACGTTGATCATTCTGACATGTATCCCCGGCATTGTCGTCTTGGTCATATAAGCAAGGATCACATCAATAAACTCTAATCAGATGGAGCTTTGCCATCTTTAGGAAGCAATTCCTTTGATGTTTGTGAATCTTGCTTGTGTGGAAAGATGGCTAAGAGTCCTTTGAAGGGTAAACCTGAAAGAGCTACTGATCTACTAGGTATCAAATACACTGATGTGTGTGGTCCTTTTAGAACACCGACTAGAGATGGTTAGACCTACTTCATTACATTTACTGATGACTTCAGTAGATACGGCTATGTTTATCTTATGAAACATAAGCATGAAGCTTTTGAGATTTTCAAAGCTTTTCAAAATGAAGTAGAGAATCAACTTGGCAAGACTTTTAAGACACTAAGATCTGATCGAGGTGGCGAATATATGAGCCAAGAGTTCATGGTTCATCTAAATGAACGGGGAATTGTATCTCAATTCACTCCTCCATATACTCCATAACATAATGGAGTATCTGAAAGAAGAAATCGAACCTTGCTAGACATGGTTCGATCTATGATGAATCGCACAACTCTACATGCTTCCTTTTGGGACTATGCGCTAGAAAGTGCAGCATATATTCTCAATATGGTTCCAACAAAAAAGGTTGACAAAACGTCATACGAGTTATGGCATGGGAAGAAACGTGATCTTCAACATCTAAGAATTTGGGGATGCCCGGTTTACGTCAAACGTGATCCGGTTAGCAAACTCGATTCTAGAGCAACCAAGTGCATTTTTGTTGGTTATCCGAAGGAAACTCCTTCCGGATACTATTTCTTTGATCCATACGACAACAAATTTTTTGTAGGTCGAAACGAAACCTTCCTAGAGAAGAAGTTTTTGGATCAAGAAATCAGTGGGAGTAATGTGGATCTTGAAGTAATTCAAGAAACACAAGAGGCACCTCCCGTTGGAACTAGTAAACCACTTAGTGAACCTAAGCTTGCGAAAGAAAAGGTGTCACAAGATACACAAAGCGTTCGTCGCTCTGAGAGGACTCGTTTTGATCCCGATAGATATGGATATCTTATCACTCAAAGCAAGGAAGTAGATCAATATGAACCTACTACCTATGATGAGGCGATATAGGGATCGGAATCCAAGAAATGGCATGAAGCCATGAACGCTGAGATGCAATCCATGAAGGATAACGAGGTTTGGTCCTTGGTTGATCCACCACCCGATTGCAAGAGTGTAGGGTGCAAATGGGTTTTCAAGAAGAAAACCGACATGGATGGAAAAGTACATACTTTTAAGGATCGACTAGTGGCAAAAGGTTACACTCAAACTCACGGGGTTGATTATGATGAAACCTTCTCGCCGGTAGCAAGTCTTAAGGCTATTAGAATACTCATTGCCATAGCCGCTCATTATGATTATGAGATATGGCAAATGGATGTCAAAACGACATTCTTAAACGGCCACCTTAGTGAGGACGTTTACATGACACAACCCGAGGGTTATGTCAATACCGAGTTTCCTGATAAAGTATGTAAGCTTCAGAGATCCATTTATGGATTGAAGCAAGCATCTAGGACATGGAATTTGCGTTTTGATGAAAAGATCAAGGAGTTTGGTTTTACTCAAAATGTGGATGAGCCATGTGTGTATATGAGAGTAAGTGGGAGAATAAACACATTCCTTGTTGTGAGTCCCAAATATAGATGAATAACAAACCCGACTGGCAAGTACAACTGATCTTGATGGACAAGTTCAGTTTACGATCCAGATATGGATAACAAGAAACAATTGACTATATAAATAAATGCAAGAACAAATGGCAGAAACTATATAAAGATATATAAATATATTATAAATATATTCAAGTATGTAGCATTGAGACACGTTGTTTTCTTTTCAATGTATTTGATTTATTGATGTATAAACAAATACAAGGATTGTTGCGGAACAAAGATAAACACCCAAGTGTAAATATCTAAACAATCCTGAAATACAAGTGATCTAATTTAACTCGGAAATACTCGTAAGTTTACTTAGAGTATATCTCACAAGTTGCAATGCTAAGAGTTTCAAGCTATTTGCAAGTTGTGAGAAGACTTTGTATTTATAGACCAAGTCCATGATGACATGGACAAGATCGTACAAAGGTGGTTGTGAGCATTTAAGGAATTAAACCATAATTCCTTACATGCTTGCACTTGGAAGAGTATATAAGTCACTTGATGTGACTTATAGTACTAGGTTCCAGCCCTATACTTTGTACCTTTTAATAATAGATAAATCTATTAACTGGGTAAAGGTGTAAAGTAAAAGTCTTCCTCGTAATCAGTGTAAAGTGTTGTAAATACTTTACACTGAGATGCTTCAGTCTTCGATCTGGTAGAGTCACTCTATGTTCGCTTCAGAGGTGATTCTCTTCTTCATACTTCAGTCTTTGACTTCAGAATGAATGCTTCAGATTTGTCTTGATCTGAATTGAAGTGAAGCTTCAGTGAAGGAATTCTGAGACATCTCAGAATTCTGCAAAAACGTCTTCACTGAACTTCAAGCTATTTCTGAACAAATTATACATGGTCGATTTTCGACCTAACAAATTCCCCCTATTTGTTCTGAAATAGTGCATGCATCTCAGACTTCTATCTATACATGTTTGTAAGTCTGAAATGCAAGTTTTTGTTTAAGTTGTAAAAATTTTCTAAGTACATCTTATAGATCATTGATGTCTCAGAATTTTACTTGTGGTTTTCTAACTTAAACTTATCATCTACTTATTTGTTACAATTGCAACTTGTATATACAAACTGAAATAATAGTTACAAATGTAAATATTTACAAGTACATGATAATCTGAAGAAGAAAACTACTTCTTGGCAGGCCTTGAACCAGAAGGTGCCTCAGTAGGTTTTCTCTTCAGTGGAGAGTGATCCTTTTTGCCAAATAGCCTTCCTTCAATCTCTACCTTGGCTTGCATCTTTTGTTGAATTCTTGCTAACCATGCACCAGTCAAGGCAGACTTTGGCTTTCCTTTCAGAACCTGGATCATCTCCCTGTGCTCAGAAATCCTAAAAGTGTGAACTGAAACTTGATTGTATTCTTCAGCAGCCCTACCTTCTCTTTTCACAACCAAATCAAATAACTTCAATCCATCAGCCTTAGTAACTTCCATATCAATGATTTTGACTGGATGCGATCGATGGTTCATATAGTGATCATACTGAACCTTTTCATGTTTCCTCTAGGTCTCAGCAGCATCATCAGATATTGGTTTGATTGAAGTATGGACAACATCACGAGAATCTTTCTTTGCAGTCCTTGTTCTAGTTCTGGGCTTTGTGGGTGGTCTGAACAACTCTTTCTCTACCTGCAGAACTCCAGCCAGAACCTCTTTCTTCTTTCTGGCCATTTCCTTTTCTCTATTCTTCACTAAGTCCTCAATGGACATCTTGAAGGTGAGATGGTCCAGCTTTTGTTCCAAAGGAGAGTAGTTCACCCCATATTCATAATCGAGCATTTCTTTAACTGCCTTCTGCACTCTTGGATCATGTTTGATTTTCTGAAATCTTTCTAGTGAGAGACCAAGAGATGCAGCATCAATGTGATCAAGGGTTCCCATACTCTGGTGTTGAACCCTTTCCCTTTCCTTATTCTCACTCTACATGATAAATTGGTTAGAGACTTGCTTCTGCAGAGTCTCTAACTTCTTGCTATCAGCATTTGGATCATGAAGTGGATAGCCTTGTTCATCAACATCTTCACCAACAACCAGACCAGAACTCTTAACAGTTTTCTTTGGTTCTTCTCCTTCTTTGGCCTTGCCTTTTCCCTTCTGAAGTTGTTCCCCCTGAACTGAGGCACTACCAGAAGGTACCTCAGTTTGCTTCTTGGTTGCATGAATCATTTCTTGAGTACTAGCCAGCAACCCAAGAGGCACACCACTTCCCCCTTTGGGAATCTCTGAAGGCAACGAAGCATAAAGATCAAGTGTTTGTTTAACTGCCTTCAGGGGTTCCCAACTTTGTTGTTCTAGGCATTCACTTATTCCCTTTGCCATTGTAGCAAACTGAGCCTTTAATCTGAAAGAAGAATTCAGGTTCAGTGCTTCTTGATCTTTGATGTCCTTCAACATTTTTCTATCTTCTTCAGTGAAGGAAGCAGGGGGAGGAGGAGCAACAACATTTTCTTTCTTCAGAAGTGTTAGAATTTCATCTAACTGCTTTGACTGATTCTGAACTGAACCTTCAAGCTTGGAAACTGAATCTTTAACTTCATTTACAGCCTTTTCCACCTTGTCATTCGTATATTTGGTCAGTTCAGCAATCATCTTTCTAACTTCTTCTCCAACCTTCTGAGAGACAGACTCTGAAATCTGAGCAGCTAGATTCTGAGATAGCTCAGACTTCAGATCTTCCACAATACCAGCACTAATAGAAGTTCCAAGTTCTTTTTCATTGACACTTGGCTTCTTAACCAACTCATGAACTTCACTTCCAACTGCCATAACCTCTTGCTTCAACAGCTCAACACCAGATGTCAAGTTCGCAACCACTGAAGCTTGCACATCTCTCTTTGTCAATCTGAAGGCTTCTCTGATTGCAGAGCTCACCTTGTTGCACGTCATTACCAACTCATTCAATTTTCCAACCACTAGTCCTTCATTCCCAGCAACTTTGGTCAACTCAGTTCCAAGGAACATCTGAGCACCTTTCATATAAGCCAAGGAACTAGTGTTGGCAGTTAGAGATTTTGTTAAGTCCTCCACCCTAAGAATAAGGCCTTGGACTTCGGTTTGGGTTTTCTCTAACTGTGCTTCTACGTTGAAAGGAGGTGGAGGTTGTGCAGAAGCAGGAGCCACAAAAGGTAAACTACCAAGCCCTTTTAATACCTTGTTCATTTGAACATCTGTTGGACTCTCAGATTCTGTCTCAGAATCTAAGTCCTTTTCTGAAGGGGCATCATAATTGATCGGTGGTGGTACGTTGTAAATTTGTGGGTGTAGAAATTGAAGTGAAGGAGTGAAAGAAGGATCGGTTACATATGCGGGAGTGGTGCCTGGTGGAAAGATGGGATTTTGGTGAGATGGTGGTGGTGGAACATAAGGTTCATTGTCTTGTTGGATTTCTGGGGGAGGAGGAGGGGCGTTTGCGAGGATGGGGGCTGGCTCAGAATCAGATTGATTCGCCTCCAATAAGCCCTCGTCAAACTCAAAGTCAGCAAGAGAATCGAGATTCTCCTGAGGTAGCTCATCGTCATCCCAGAAAGCATTCACTTTTGCGATCTGGTCAGATATGCCCTGGTTTGGGTCACTAGTACCCTCACCAGATTCTGGTTCAACAACTGCAGCAGCAGTTGCATCGTCACCAGATTTAATGATTTCAACCGTAGGTACACTAACGGGTCCCACATTCTTTTGTGGCCCACTTAGTGACCTTTCTGGACCAGCTAGTGTGGCTGAAACAGTTTTAGCAAATACCTGAAGCATAGCAGAGGAGAGTTCAGGTTCATCTTCAGTAATAGTTGCCTTTGAGAAATCTCTGCTATACTCTGGTACAGAAGCTTCAGGTCCAGCTTGATCATAAGCTTCTCCAAGTATATCCATAAAGCACAAGCTCAGAAATCTTGGGAATGCAACATGCAGACTTCTCTTCCACTTTAACTTTGTAATCAACTGAGAGAAGAGAATCTCAGCAAAATCTGCTTGTATCCCATTCCAGATATAATATCCCATCTCAACTTGGGGTAGTGAAAGTTGGTCCAACCCTCCATGGTTGCCACCAAGACTTTCCACGATTTGTGTCCAGAAGAACCTCCAGCAAATACCAAAACCAGACATGAAAATATGTCCAGAGGTCTTCAAATTTCCATCAGCATCCTCCATATCACCATGACCAGTGGCGACTAGAACCTCCCTGAAATTGACTCCTTTGAGTCTTTTAACAAACACCTGGGGAGGTTTGAGGTAGTTCAGATGAAGGGAAGTTCTGAACCCCTCAAGAGTGATGACACACTTCTTGGTGCCTTCATTTAGAGTGAAGGATATAGATTGTTCATCCTTATTCACCACTGCTGTGTACCAGAATTCAAGCAAGTATCGATGATACATTGCTTGAGGATTAGCGGTCAACGCATAATGGAAAGGGGATTGCTCCCAAAAGCTGTTGATTCTTCCCATTAAGGTTTCAGATTTTACATTCAATTGAGCCAAAAAGTTGCTCATATTGAATCGGATTTGAGATGGAACGAAGTTCTTTGGCCATTGAGCAGATGTTTTTACATCATTAGAAGGAGTGTATTCAAAGTTTATGAGCGACTTATGAGACATTTTAGGATTTGAAAGTGAAAGTGAAAAGGAATATGAATAGTTAAAGAATTTGAGAGTAAAGATGAGAGAGATTGATGATTAGAGAGTAAATGAAAAACGAAGTAAATGAAAGAATGAATAAGGAATTTGTATTTAAGATGGAACAAAAAGGATTTTTCCAATTTAAAACAATTTCTGGGGTCAAGTCCGCATTTAATGCAGAGACATTTGAGGGACCCCACCCTATACACTTTTTCATAAAAAGTACTCATTTCTTTCTCTTTTTACGGCGCAACTTGTGTGACACATAAGCATGACCAATCCTAAGTTAAAAACCTAGTATGCAGTATGCCACGTGTACACACAACTGACCAAGTATCAAAAATATCTTGAAAAGATTTTTGTATTTCAGTGATGACTTAACAAATTCTGAGCATGGTCAGTTCCAACGAGATCTGAACCATCTCAGTCAATAAAATTCAACTGAAATAATTTGATATTCTGAAGTGCTTCAGTTAAAAACATTTTTCTGAGCAAAGGTTCCCCCTCAGAAATGAAGGTTTATTTTACAATTTGAAAAATATTTAACATTCCCCCTGAAGTGATGATCCATGAATTAATAAGTGCCAAGATAGTATCACAAAGGCGTTCGATAGCTAGGCGAGCAAAAATTACATGGATCGCTCAGACTGGTGAACCAGATCAGTGTCACTGAGGCATTCATAACAAGATTACCAGTCTAAGGATTTAACATACCCAACTCACTGACTAGATGTTTAAAGGTTTTGACATCTAAAGGTTTTGTAAAAACGTCAGCGAGTTGCTTATCAGTGGGAATAAAGTGCAGTTCAATATCTCCTTTCAGAATATGATCACGAATGAAATGATACCTGAGGTCGATGTGCTTGGTTTTCGAGTGCATCACAGGATTGTGAGATATGGCAATGGCACTAGTGTTATCACAAAAGATTGGAGTCTTTGTGTAAGTAACACCATAACCAGTCAGCTGGTTCTTCATCCATAGAATCTGAGCACAACAACTTGCAGCAGAAATGTACTCAGCTTCTGCAGTGGATAGTGATACTGCAGTCTGCTTCTTACTAGTCCAGCTTACTAATTTTCCACCAAGGAAATGACACCCACCAGTGGTACTTTTCCTGTCTATCTTGCAACCTGCATGATCAGAATCTGAATAACCCATTAGATCTAGACTGGAGCCTTTGGGATACCAAAGACCCAATCTGGGGACACCCTTAAGGTATCTGAAGATCCTTTTAACAGCATTTGCATGTGCTTCTCTGGGATCAGACTGAAATCTAGCACAAAGGCATGTTGCAAACATTATGTCTGGTCTACTTGCAGTTAAATACATCAGTGAACCAACCATACCACGATATTTTGTATGGTCCACTGGTTTTCCATGTGGATCTGAATCCAAAGTTAATGGAGCAGAAATAGGAGTATCTTTTGATGAGACTGAATCAAATTGATATTTCTTTAATAAATCTCTAACATATTTTTCCTGGTTTATGAAAATACCATCTTCAGTTTGTTTTACTTGAAGTCCTAGAAAATATGTTAGTTCTCCCATCATACTCATTTCATACTCAGAAGACATGATTTTAGAAAATTTTTCACACATCTTCTCATTTGTAGAACCAAACACAATATCATCAACATAAACTTGTACTAAAAGAATATCACTTTTATCATGCAATATGAATAAAGTTTTATCGATTGCACCTCGTTTAAAACCATTTTTAAGAAGATGTTTAGTAAGAGTATCATACCAGGCTCTGGGTGTTTGTCTCAGACCATATAAGGCTTTGTTCAGTCTGTACACCCAATGTGGTCTTTCTTCATTGATGAACCCTGGTGGTTGATGCACATAAACTACTTCTTCTAGTTCTCCATTTAAAAAAGCACTTTTGACATCCATTTGATAGACTTTGAATTGATGATGGGCTGCAAAAGCTAAGAATATTCTGATAGCTTCAAGTCTAGCAACTGGTGCAAAAGTTTCATCAAAATCTATTCCCTCTTCTTGTGCATATCCTTTTGCAACAAATCTTGCTTTGTTTCTTATGATGTGAGCATCTTCATCCATCTTATTTCTGAAGACCCATCTTGTCCCAATTGGTTCCTTCTTCAGGTTACTGGGACAAGGAACGAGTTCCCATACATCGTTTCTTTTAAACTGGTTGAGCTCATCTTGCATGGCTTCAACCCAGCTTGGGTCTTGCATAGCCTCGTCAATCTTCTTGGGTTCTATTAAAGATAAGAAGCTGACGTATAAGCATTGATCACTTGTGGCTCTTCTGGTCTGAACCCCTCTACTGGACCCTCCAATAATTTGCTCGATTGGATGTGCTTTAGTCCATTTAGAGTATTGACCAGGGTGAGAAATGATATCAGTGCAAGAATTTCTCTGAGTAACTTCAGGAGGAGCTTCAGAAAATACATCTTCAGCTTCTTCTTCTTCCTGCATATCATGACTTGCATCATGAAATTCTTCAGATTGAGGTTGCTCAGTGGAACCTGATATCATAGGAGAAGCATCATATACATCTGATCCAATAGTTAGTTCAGAAGGTAGTTTGAAACTAACTGGAGGATAGAATGGAATGTTGCTTGGCTTGTTTATTTCTGGTTCTGAACGGAGATGTTCAGAAGCATGTTCAGGTGACTGATCAGTTTCAGCAATAGGATCAGAATCACCAAAACTTATTGGACTTTCTGAGGGTGGTACAGGAATGGAATTTTTAAAGATTGCAGAATTGGATTCATCAAAGGTAACATGAATTGACTCATCAACCTTTTCAAGTCTCTTGTTAAAGACTCTAAAGGCTTTGCGATTTGATGAATATCCTAGGAAGTACCCTTCATCAGCTTTTGCATCGAATTTTCCAAGCTGATTAGAGTTATTCAGAATGTATACTGGACACCCAAATACATGGAAATATCCAATATTAGGCTTTCTATTTCTGAGTACTTCATAGGAGGTCTTCTTATGTCTTTTGACATAAATAGATCTGTTCTGAGTGTAGCAAGCAGTTGCAACAGCTTCAGCCCAGAAATTCTTGGGAAGACCAGATTCATTCAACATACTTCTAGCAGCTTCAATCAGCGTACGATTCTTTCTTTCTACAACACCATTCTGCTCTGGTGTGTGTGCTGAGGAGAAGTTCTGAGATATGTCAGTTTCAGTGCAGAAGGACTCTAGAGTGGCATTTCTGAATTCAGTGCCATTGTCACTTCTGAGCTGACAAACGTTTCGCTTGTACTTGAGCTCAATTTGTTTGATGAGAGCAATGATTTCAGCAGCAGCTTTACTTTTGGACTTGAGGAAAATCACCCAGCAATATCTTGAATATTCATCTACGATGACAAGGGTGTACTTCTTTCCTGCTCTGGTCTGAACATTCACTGGTCCAAAAAGGTCCATGTGAAGCAAGTGAAGAGGTTCAGTTATACTAAAGCTTTGCTTTGTCTTGAATGAAGCTCTTTTCTGCTTACCCATTTCACAACCTGGACATGGCTTGTCTTTATTGAAAGACATAGAGGGTATCTCATCAACAAGTTGTTTTCTTGACAACTTATTAATGTTCTTGAAGTTCAGATGAGATAACCTCTTGTGCCACAACCAATTTGTGTCTTCATCAGCCTTTGTGTAGAAACATTGTTCAGAGATAACTTTTTAGGGCCAGATGAACATCTTTCAGTTCCTTTAGTCTGGCCTGACTGGCGTTCAGTTCAGAAGTATTGTTTTCAAACATTTTTAGGCTTTCTGAACGCACTGTCTCAACAAATGAGATGTCAGCCTCTAAAAGAACCAAAAGGTCCAGTTTGTGTTCCTCATCTTCTTCATAGCCAAAATTACTGACCTTTTTCATCACTATATCCACCCAGCGACCAGATTCAACATCGGTTTTGACCAAATGACCTTGGTCTTCTTGTGCCATGAAACACATGTCCCTAACTTCCTCCTCATCATCAGATGATTCATCAGAGTCTTCCCACTTTTCAGTTTTGGCAATCATACAACTGTTGCTTGAGTTGTCTTGTGCCAAGAGAGCCATATGTGCCTTCAACTTCTTGTATTTGGCCTTATAGCTGTCATCAGACTTCTGAAAAATAGAATGGTTAGGAGCAGATTGTGATGATGAAGGTTGACTAGATCTGCATTCCTTCATGAAATGTCCTTTCTTGCCGCATTTAAAACATTCAAGATTGGACTTGTCAATAGAAGCGCTGGAAGCAAAAGGTTTGCCAGATCGATTTGATTTGGCCTTAAAACGATTGAACGTTTTAGCCAGCATGGCAACCAGATCATCATTGTCATTCTCATCACAATCATGAGTGACATTGGCAGAGACACCAGTTTTTAACATTTGAGAAACCATCTTCTTCATCGAGTCAAAAATATCACTCTCAGAAGATAGTAGAGCAGTACTTTGTGGTTCAGAATACTGAACCGTACCAGAACTGGTAGAAACATGGTTCTTGGCATCCTGCTCAGCCAAAGCTCTTTCAGCTTTGTTCTCTTCAGTATATCTAAATGCTCCATAAAGGGAAGCAAGAGTATGACTGTGCAATGTTTTGCCTTGTCTCAAGACCAAGATTAGGTTTTCCCATTTTGAAGGTAAAATGTCACAAAATTTTTCCAACAAAATTTCTTTGTCTTTGGTTACACCCAGGGCTTTCAGTTGGTTTACCAGATTTGTGAATCTAATGTAAGTTTGGGTTAAAGACTCCCCAGGGATAGCAAAGAAAGACTCATATCTTTTGTTTAAAGCAACTTTTCTTGTGACAATTGTCTCATTAGTGCCTTCAAACTGTGTCAGTAGTTCCTCCCACATTAATTTGGAATTATCAAGTAAGACTAGAGTGGGCATTAGGGTTTCTGGAACTGCGTATAAAATCATATTTTGTAACTTGGTATCCAGGTCTACAAGTCTATGATCTTCCTCAGACCAATGATCCTTCTCCTTAGGTGACTGCCTAGGAGTCCCATCGGCATTTCTGACAACAGTTGAAGCATTCATAGGGACAAAGGGTCCTTCTTTTAAAATATCTGGTAAATGTCTCTCAACACCAGCAATATACTTTAGCATGCACGCTTTCCACGTTTGAAAGTTTTCACTGTTCCCATCAAACTTGGGAACAGGATTATTTGGAAAGTGTACGTGAACATTGTGTGAGGGTATATTGTTGTTGATGATAGGGGTGGGGTAGCATTATTAGGGTCAGGTCGTTCTTGTTCAAAGTCAGCCATCTATGCAGATCAAAGGTTAATGAATTGATATAATTCAACCTTGCTGCTCTGATACCAATTGTGAGTCCCAAATATAGATGAATAACAAACCCGACTGGCAAGTACAACTGATCTTGATGGACAAGTTCAGTTTACGATCCAGATATGGATAACAAGAAACAATTGACTATATAAATAAATGCAAGAACAAATGGCAGAAACTATATAAAGATATATAAATATATTCAAGTATGTAGCATTGAGACACGTTGTTTTCTTTTCAATGTATTTGATTTATTGATGTATAAACAAATACAAGGATTGTTGCGGAACAAAGATAAACACCCAAGTGTAAATATCTAAACAATCCTGAAATACAAGTGATCTAATTTAACTCGGAAATACTCGTAAGTTTACTTAGAGTATATCTCACAAGTTGCAATGCTAAGAGTTTCAAGCTATTTGCAAGTTGTGAGAAGACTTTGTATTTATAGACCAAGTCCATGATGACATGGACAAGATCGTACAAAGGTGGTTGTGAGCATTTAAGGAATTAAACCATAATTCCTTACATGCTTGCACTTGGAAGAGTATATAAGTCACTTGATGTGACTTATAGTACTAGGTTCCAGCCCTATACTTTGTACCTTTTAATAATAGATAAATCTATTAACTGGGTAAAGGTGTAAAGTAAAAGTCTTCCTCGTAATCAGTGTAAAGTGTTGTAAATACTTTACACTGAGATGCTTCAGTCTTCGATCTGGTAGAGTCACTCTTTGCTCGCTTCAGAGGTGATTCTCTTCTTCATACTTCAGTCTTTGACTTCAGAATGAATGCTTCAGATTTGTCTTGATCTGAACTGAAGTGAAGCTTCAGTGAAGGAATTCTGAGACATCTCAGAATTCTGCAAAAACGTCTTCACTGAACTTCAAGCTATTTCTGAACAAATTATACATGGTCGATTTTCGACCTAACACTTATCTTGTATGTCGATGACATACTACTATTCGGAAACGACATTCCTACTTTGCAAAGTGTCAAAACTTGGCTAGGAAAGTGCTTTTCGATGAAGGACTTGGGAGAAGCTGCATATATCCTAGGGATTAAAATCCATAAGGATAGATCTAGAAGATTGATTGGATTAAGTCAGAGTGCGTACATTGATAAAATCCTTAAAAGGTTCTCCATGGAGAATTCTAAGAAAGGACTTGTACCAATGGCAGCCGGGACGATCTTGAGCAAAACTCAGGGTCCAACACATCCCGAGGACATCGAAAAGATGAAGGATGTACCTTATGCATCATCCGTAGGGTCCATCATGTATGTCATGCTTTGTACGCGCCCGGACGTATCGTATGCTTTGAGCATGATGAGTAGATTTCAACAAAATCCCGGTGAAAGTCATTGGAATGCTGTCAAGAACATACTCAAGTACTTACGAAGGACTAAAGAGGCGTTCTTGATATATGGAGGAGATATAGAAGAAGAGCTCAATTTGAAATGCTACACGGATGCTAGTTTTCAAAGTGATAGAGATGACTCTCGGTCACAATCTGGCTATGTGTTCGTTTTAAACGGTGGAGCCGTCGATTGGAAAAGCTCCAAGCAGAGTGTCATTGCATTATCAACTGATGAATCAGAGTATATAGCGGTAACGGAAGCGGGACAAGAAGCCATGTGGATTAAGAAGTTCATTAGCGATCTAGGTTTGATGCCAAGCATAGCTCAACCTGTGCCTATCTTTTGTGATAATTCGGCGGCAATCACACTAGCTAGAGAACCAAGATCACAGAAGGGCTTGAGACACATCGATAGGAAGTACCACTATATTCGTGAAATCATAAGTAGTGGACATGTCGAGGTTCTCAAGGTTCACACAAATGATAATTTAGCTGATCCTTTTACTAAGGCATTGCCTCTTGCTAAGATAGATAATTTGTTTAGAGGCATGGGCCTTAGTCAAGCTAATAGTATATTCTCTATTTGAATGTTTGGATATTTGGAACTTGTAAGAGATATTTTGAAATATTAATAAGAATGGCAATTTATGTTTCAAATTATTCTTGAGTTCTATATTTGCATGTTTAACCCCATCCATGAGTCATTGAAAAATGATTCTAAATTTAGCCCATTGCCGATCAATATCTACGGGAGTAGAAAATGAACAAAGGTAATTGTGAACGATGATGACTTCGGTCGGTTGCATGAAGAGATGCAAGTCATTTCACAAGTACTCAAAAGAGAGATTTGAGTATTCGGATTAGACCCATTCCTCAGAACGTCGCTTGGATCAGTGGCATAGATATTTCTGAGAAGTGGAAATGTCTGAGTATCCTTAGACTTGAGGCGCATACGCGTGTCCCGGAGTACGTAGTCTCATGCTTTGATTCAGTACCGAACCTGGAACTTAACCGACAGTAGTATGGGCTGTTTTGGGTATAAGGTGAAATATGGATAATGTTCACTAAAGAGCTAGGAAGATATCACGCGCCTACTCGAGGAAGTTTTTCAGGTTGGAAGAGTGTGGCCACACCCCGAATGCATCGTAGGTATCCCCGAAATGCATTTAACGGTTTAAGACCACTTCAAATCCATAGATCGAGAAAATATGCCAAACTACGAGAGTATGCGTAACTATCCGGGTCTCTCGGTTTGGTGTGATATTGGAAACATATCGGGACATTCAAACATCATTCAAAACATTAAAAGAGTTTAATGTACAACATCTATAGGCGGTGTTGGTTTTTCAGCCATGAAAAAATATATTCATACATATCTGGGGGCATCGTCGTGTTGCTAGACGAACGTTCGGTGTCAGTATACTTGACGTATATTTGGAAATATCCTCAAGTGGGAGTGTTGTAATTATGAGAATATTTCAATATACTTATACGGCCGCATATCTATGAACTATTAGGGTCGCACACATAGAACGAGGAAGGCTTAATTGAACTTTATAAATAACAAGGAATTCACTAGAAATGAAAATAACTAAAAGTTTCCAAAAATAGATTTGGAAATGATCCGCGGGTCGGAATCGCGAATCGAGTCGAAATCGGGATCGGACATCAAGCACCATGACAAGTCGACCCATGGGGGTCCTACGTAGGTCGGCCGCGAGCAAGGAGAGGGAGGGAGGAAAAGGAAACTTTGTGAAAGTAATCCTTGTCCCACATTGATTCAAAGAAGGAATTCTTAGGGTTTTCTATGCCTATATAAAGAACCCTTATTCCTTCTTGAATCCTTGCACCAAAAATCTCTTTCTCCCTCTTTTCTTCTTGTGAAGTTCGACACCCCCCTTCAAGGGTGGAGAGCATCGCAACTAGTTATTTTTCCGGTGGGTTTTTGTTATAACATAAAGTTATAGCTAGCACTTGATTAAGTGCCGAAGATTCGTTCGCGTGTACGAGTCTTTTGAGGGGCGCGACTTCGGGTCCTTTTTCGTGGCAAGTAGGTCACGTTATTCTTGCTCAAGAATAACGTCTTCGGGAGGTCGTCTAAGAGGTTAGTAGTTCTTCCATTTATTTAATTGTTTAGTTACTATATGCATGCGCGATAGATCTTGGCTAGGGAATTAAATTGTTTTAATTGTTTTATTACATGCTTCCGCTATTAGTAATTAACTAGGTTAATTACTTGTTCATTAATTATGTTTTAGATAAAATTAATTTGTATTTAAATAATTAAACGTTTTTAATTATTTACGATTTAAACCCTACACTTATAAAAGGTTTTAAAACATAACCCTAAATTAATGAACTATGTTTATTCATGGAATAAACATCATTTTGGTTAATAAAATTCCAACATCTTCTTGTATGGACTTGGTGTATGTATTGTGAACTTGTTTGTGGCTTAACGTTTTGTTGAGTCATCTAATAATAGTAATTGATTTTGTTGATCGTTAAATAAAAAAGAAAAAAAGATGTTAAAGGATGGTCTCTTTTCCTATACTTTATGGAGTGCTAGCTAGCTTCTTGCAATTATTTATCATGCTTGATACTTCTACTTCAAATTCACGTATACTTTGAAGCCGATCCAGGATTTAATATTAAGGAGGGTTTGACTCATTAATTGGGAGAGGTTGTCCGGAAAAAATATCATTAATTTAGTCCTTCTGATGAAAATACACACAAATAGTCAAAAACATTTCTTGAACAAACATTTTAGGCTCGAGGATTGTTGCAACTTTATATATCCAAATTCAATTTCAAATAAAACCTAATTATTTCTGGTAACCCTTGTATTCAATCCAGAGGGCATTTTCATTCAATCACGGTTTTGAATTCAAGAACTTAAATTCTCAAATTCTGATAAGTAGTCATTTTGATTGGAGGAATCCAAACACTCTTTGACCCCCTACTATAAAAATGTTAATTGCGAATTGACCAAAATATCTTTAATGAACACCTCTTTATAGAACGAGTTATTAGAAATTACTCAATTTGTCTTTAATGAATTAAATTACACCTTAAACCCTTATCTTACTAATTTACATTTATCTAGGCCTTTGGTACATATATACTGATGATATACCCTCCCAGCGGTACGCAGAACATGTCACACGAAGAAACAGTAACACGCTGCGATACGAAGATCTGTCCGTAACGAAGGCTTCTGCAGAAGATGAAAAGGGATAAGAATTGTTCACCTACAAAGTCGGGATTTGTTCTTATCATTTCCAGCCGATAATTAGGAAATAATATCCCTGGCCTAAGACTTAGGAAACCCTAAAGAGGCCTACTTGTAGTTAATTTATTTAATTGTTTAGTTACTATATGCATGCGCGATAGATATTGGCTAAGGAATTAAATTGTTTTAATTGTTTAGTTACTATATGCATGCGCGATAGATATTGGCTAAGGAATTAAATTGTTTTAATTGTTTAGTTACTATATGCATGCGCGATACTTGGCTAGGGAATTAAATTGTTTTAATTGTTTAGTTACTATATGCATGCGCGATAGATATTGGCTAAGGAATTAAATTGTTTTAATTGTTTATTACTATATGCATGCGCGATAGATCTTGGCTAGGGAATTAAATTGTTTTAATTGTTTAGTTACTATATGCATGCGCGATAGATATTGGCTAAGGAATTAAATTGTTTTAATTGTTTAGTTACTATATGCATGCGCGATAGATCTTGGCTAGGGAATTAAATTGTTTTAATTGTTTTATTACATGCTTCCGCTATTAGTAATTAACTAGGTTAATTACTTGTTCATTAATTATGTTTTAGATAAAATTAATTTGTATTTAAATAATTAAACGTTTTTAATTATTTACGATTTAAACCCTACACTTATAAAAGGTTTTAAAACATAACCCTAAATTAATGAACTATGTTTATTCATGGAATAAACATCATTTTGGTTAATAAAATCCCAACATCTTCTTGTATGGACTTGGTGTATGTATTGTGAACTTGCTTGTGGCTTAACGTTTTGTTGAGTCATCTAATAATAGTAATTGATTTTGTTGGGGGGGGGGGGGGGGGGGGGGGGGGGGGGGGGGGGGGGGGGGGGGGGGGGGGGGGGGGGGGGGGGGGGGGGGGGGGGGGGGGGGGGGGGGAAATACTCCCCCAGATCTGGACCAGCAACTGAAGCACCTCAATGGCGATCAACAGGCGAATCGTCGGACCGACGAAAACTCACGGTCACCCAGACGCTAGGGGAAGGTTCTCACGAAGATCCCCGTCCAGAACCCCGCGACTGTTCGATCCAGACTATATTCTCTGGAATTATAGTCATATCCAAGAAACCATGAGGCATCTTCGAAGGATTGGAGCGCTGGACGGCACCAAACGGGTATTAAACTTCGACGATGAAACGGAGGATGACTATGATGCGGAGACTCCTCCGAGGGGATCCGACGATACCCTCGGACGTGAGGTCCAGGATCAGAGCCGGTTATGGCTTTGGGTTGAACAGTGAGGGCCTTCGACACCGAACACCTCCGCACCGGACACAGCCTGAAGCGGCCGAAGCCTTCAAGACCGAGAAAAGCAGCCCCCTCAGGGGCTGACGCATAAACTAATGTTCCCCAAGGCTCCACAGGCCCTGGGGGTCAACAGTCCAACATACCACAAGCAGGATATGTCCCCACATCTTATCATTTCCAACCGATAATTAGGGAAATAATATCCCTGGCCTAAGACTTAGGAAACCCTAAAGAGGCCTACTTGCTCTCCAAGAGAATCCGCCTCTATAAAAGGAAGGCGCAAAGACCTTTCAAGGCATCGTACACACACTCGATCACATACAGATCACACATCTGCTCGATTGGCGTAAAGAGGCTAGAACCCTACCTTCGGGAAACCGCCAACGAACAGTCCCAACACACTCATCATCCCACATTTATCCTAACCCCGGTTCGGTGCACAAACATATACTTACAACACGAGTGTATGAGTTTGGCTTGTTAAACGACCATCGATATTTTCAGTTATCTTGATGACTGGACTTTAGTAGATCGAGCTCACTTGATTTCCATCTAAGTCGACTCACCCAAGACTTCTAAATGAAATTGGGTGACACATGAAAAATGATATGGATAATATCGTATGCAACTTAGGGTCACTTGCCATTGGTGGTGGATGTAATAAAGAATGGTTATTGTTAATGCACCACCACAATTGTTAGATTATTCATATATTGCGTTTATATTAATGACTTCTACTGTAGTTTATTTTGACATTTTTATGGAGCGACGGATGGATCACTACACGTCAATATTTTTATCATAAAGTGCAAACCTTTAGCTAGACGTGTAGCATGTGTTTTAGTGTAGCCGGTGTAGCCTTTACTAGTAATGCGTTTAAAAGAAGGGCTTTTTTTTTTAACAGTTAGTCGGTATTCGACATCAGTGAACACTTCACCGTATAATTGTGAAGCCCTGCACATACTCTAGAATACGAGATGTAGACCATAAGTCGTTACAGGTGATTCAGGGAAAAAACCCAAAGACTTGTCACTCCTAAGAGTCGAACCCAAAGACCTGTGGGAAAAACCAGGGATGCATCTGCCAGTTGAGCTAGCTTCATTTGCTATAAAAAAAATAGGGCCTTCTATATATTTCCGTTTTCTTTTTTTAATACATCTTTTGAAGTACAATAATTTTTAAAATGATGTATAACTTATAATTGCACAATAATGAAAAAGTATATATATAGAAAAAAGGAGATGGAAATAAATACTCACTTAAAATAATTCTAACTCCAGCTTTTTATTTAATATAGGAAGTTCTTTTTTAAAGCGGTAAGCTTCTCCAAAAAATTATTTGCGAAACATAGTTCTGATATTATTATTTTAATTCATTGGTCTTAATATTCTTCTATAACTTTATTACTTGAAACGGTTGAAAATGATATGGATTAGTTTTATATGCCTTCGAAAGGGGTATTTGTGTAGTAGTGTGTGTATTGTCTTAGCTTGTTTTCATTTTTTTGTTTATGTATATGCTATTGGTATTTGGTTAGTAATTCGTCTTGCCTAAGGAATGTATTCTATTGGAATATCTTCTCCAACCATAAAATTGTTTTTTTTTTTATGTATGATGTGTGCATATGCATCTTTGCTCTTGAAGTAATTTTATTTAATTTGAGTACGTAGAATACAAAGATATCCAAAATGAAGATTTATCAGTATAAAAAAACAATGTTAAAAAACAAAGAAAAATAATCGACGAAAGTATCTCAGTATGACTTGAAACGAGAGGTAGTAACAAAGAGGGCAAGAGGGGCCAATGTCCACGGCCTTAAAATGGAAATTTTAATATGTTTTTTGAAAATTTTCATATAAAATTTTAAACTTTACCCTTTTAAGTTTGTTTTTATAAGTTTTTTAATATTGTCCCTTTTTCAATTTTTTTTGCATACCATTTCTGCTTGAAAGTTAAAATAAAACAAATTAAATTATGTTGTTCAAAAAAAATGACAACAAATTACATACTATAGTAAAGTCAGGGGCGGTACTAAAGGGGGGGCAAAGGGGGCAAATGCCCCCCTCAAAATTTGAATTTTGTCATGTATTTTTAAATTTTTCATAGATTTTTAAAAAATTTCTATAGGTTTTAAACATTTTGCCCCCTTTTAAAAAACAATTCACGGATTTTTTAATTTTGCCCCTCTGGAATTTTTTCCTGGTACCGCCTCTGAGTAAAGTAAGTTAATTAAACTTACAACCATTATATTTGTTTTAAAATCTAAGACTTTAATTATTTTCAATGTTTTTTTTAACTCTCTTAAGTTATGGTTCCCTCCAAAAGTGAAGAATATTCCCATAATGATACTATTAACTTTAAAAGTTAGGTACATAAACAATAATCCACTTACATTGTTTAAAAAAACATGGAGTGTCATATATCACTCTAGTCAATTAAAGGGCACGCATTTGTCAAGACCGGAAAAGATGCAGCCCCTCAGGGGCTGACGCAAAAACTAATGTTCCCTAAGGCTCCCACAGGCCCTGGGGGTCAACAATCCAACATACCACAAGCAGGATCTGCCCCTGCACAGAACGCCCAGTATGCCCCGATAAGTACCGGAAGGAATAACACCAATCCGGCATACAACACTCCAGCCGGATACAATTTTCCATCAGGAAGCTATCAAGGGCCTCAGGGCCAAAGCTATGGAAGCACGTATGGGCCACAGCTAGGAGCGCAACAATATCACTCCCAACAATATGGAACCCAGCCTCCGGGCAATTCGCAGGGAGGGCCGCATGGCAATCAACCAGCAGGACAAGCACAGGGCCATCAGTACTATGCATCGCAGTATGCTACACCGGTCCAGGGTGCCCCGCAGGGCGTCGGAGGACCGCAGTACGTCACACAAACCCCTGGGTCTGCGCCAAATCAAGGATCGTACGGCCCTCAGAATTGGGGGGCTCCTGTGTATCAGAACATATTGGAACTACAAACGGTCGGAGGGAGCATCGAGAATTCCCCGTTTGTCGCCTGGATACAAAACTATCCCCTCCCGAAGGATTTAAAGTATCCCTCACATCTGGGAACGTATGACGGGAAGAGTGATCCGGACAATTTTTTGGAAGCATTTGAAGGAGCTGCAGAAATGAAGGTATGGAACGTACCAGTTGCTTGCCGAATGTTCAGATATGCACTCAAGGGAGACGCCAGGGAATGGCTGAAAAATGTAACGAAGGGGTCCATCACCAGTTTCGATGACCTAAAGGAAAAGTTCAGGGCCCTTTCAGCCAACAAAAGAAACACAAGAAAATCCACGTGGCAGCTCATGGAATAAAGCAAAGAGACACGGAGGGTTGCAGGGCATTCATAGATCGGTTTACCACCGAAACGGAGGATATTGTGGACCTCCCTGAGTCACAGAGGATATCAGGCCTGGTGTATGGCCTTCGGAGCAAAGGATTGGTCGAGTTCTTGTACAGGGATCTCCCGAAGACGTATGAAGCGGTCCGGAAGAGAGCTCATGTGTACTTGGATGCTAGGGACACCGCCTCAAAGGGGGACACTAGTCCCCCACAGGAAAAAGAAGTCTCGACAAGCAGAAAAGGAAAGTGGGGAAATGATAAGGAAAAAGCAAGGTATAACCCATACTACAAAGACGACAAAGGGTACCTCAAGGTTAACCTTCCGGAAATGCACAAGAGCCCGAAAGAAATACTGCTCACTGAAAGTATTGCAAAGACTTTCCCCACACCACCCAGATTAAGCGGAAGGAACAGGAAAGACCCCGAGAGGTACTGTGAATTTCACAGAGACAATGGCCATGACACGAATGCATGTTGGCAGCTCCGGAAGGCAATAGAAGAAGCAATTAACGAAGGAAAATTGTCACACTTGGTGAAAAGCGTCAGGCAACAGCAAGGCTTCAAGAAGGAAGATGAAATGGATGAAAAAAAGAAGGGTCCTGAGAAAACCATCTATACCATCATAAAAAACAAACCTGGGACAGGACGCTCGCTCCCGAAGGTCTACAGAGGAGACATGACAAGAATCACATTCCCCTCAATTTGTAACGGCAAGGCCTTCAGGGTCCTCCTGGTAATTTCGGCACTTTTGGAAATATCGAAGGTTAAGCAAATTATTATAGACACTGGGAGTGAATGCAATGTCCTGTACGAAAAAGCATTTTGGAAGTTACACCCTGTGTCACGAATGAATTTCAAAAGGTCAGAAGCTTCGGTACAAGGGTACTCCGGGGATACAGCTAAACCAATGGGAAAGCTGTCGGTAAAAATGACAATTGGAAAGGGGCGCTGGGAACGGACTGAGAAGGTAACGTTCCTGGTGGTCAGTGGAACCTCGCCCTTCCAAGCAATCCTAGGAAGACCTGGAATCCAAAAATTCGAAATGATCCCGTCTGTGGTACATGGTATGATCAAGTACGAATCGGATGGAGGAATAGGAACCTTGGTGACAAAGGTAAAGAAATTATCTGAAGAGGCCCAAGATGGCCCCCATTGGCTCTTATGGAGCGAAGGACCTTATTATGGGCGCTTGGACGGATAGTAATTCGCCCGAAAAGTAAGCCCCATTCACAGGACGTATTAGTCTTTCATTATTATAAAGCCTAGAGGATATGGTATGTAACCTCCCTTATATTATTAAATAAAGGCTTCTTATTTTTTATCAATACATTTTCTTTTTTGAAATATATATATATATACAAAAAGTAAACGAAACACAATATGCACACTAAATGCATTAAAATGCGGACGCCCATATAAGCAAAACTCCGGAGATTCAAAGGACCAATATAAAGTCCAAAAGACACCTGCAAAACGGATATATCCATAAAACAAGTATGCAAATTAGTAGGTGCTGAAAGCACGGTAACAGTGCAAAGATGGGCAGTCATAACTGCTTAAAAGACAGCCTTTAAGCTGCAATATTCATAAAAGCAGCTACTAAGCTGCATAATATTCACAATACAGCCCATCAAGCTGTGATTATCAAAAAACCATCAAGCTGCAGTTACTAAACTGCAGATTGTCAAAAGAAAACATCCAGAGGCAGCTATAAGCTGCATAATAAGTACAATTGTTCAAAACAGCACTATAAGCTGCAATTCAAGGCACGCAGGCCATGGAACCATTACTGAGGGTCAGTTTCAACTTCAGGAGCAATAGAGTCAGGCACAATCTTTAGCAGATCATCAACAGCAGCATGAGGGTCAGCAACAACTCTGGCCAGGAAAGGAAAGACAACATCCTTCCACCTCTGGTCAGCAAGGTCCAGTTGATGAGCAGCATCAGCAATATAATCAGCCCTGCATTGCGTATCACACTTACCCTCCGCTGCAAACTCCTCCAACACAGTGGCTCTCTCCTCAGCTCTTTCAGCAGACGTCACATCACCCAACAACTGCCCAACCTCATCAGAATACAACAAAGACCTGCTGATATATGGAATAACCTCTGTCACAAGCCTGACCCTCTCATTCCTCAATAAATCAACTTCATCACGCAAAGCCTTGTTGCTTTCACGTTCTGCAGACAACTCCTGTTGTAACTTCGAAACAACCTCCTCACGAATAGTAGCTGCAACTTCCAAATCACACATTTTTTGCTTCAAATCCTGGACAATATCAGATGATTCAACAGTGGTAACAAATCTGGCCTCCCTAGCCTTGAGATCTTTAACGGTGGCTAACAAAGACTGCACCTCCAAACTCGTGGACCTAAGATCAACAGACATCCTAGAGAAACGCCTAGCAACAACCGCATCAAGATAAGAATGGAACTGGCGATCTTTTTTGAAGATACGAAGGAATGTCTCATTATCCATGCTGTCTATTTTCTTAACATCCTCAGCATTCATATCTTCACCATCTAGCCAGTTGAGAATCTCTTGGTCATGGACATCTGCAGTACATAAATGTTACATATAATATTGCAGAAAGGAAAACTTCAAAAATATATAAATAAAGAAAGGAATTGCACCTGTCCTCGGGGCAGAAGGCTTGCGGAACTCAGCAGCTTTGGCATCATCTCCAACTTTCCTCCTCTTCAAGCGACCTGCAACGGATTGGGGGACACTGGAGCCAGGAACCTCCTTTTCTTCTTCCTCTTATCAGTAGCAGAAACCTCAACAACTTCAACTTCAGACATATCAATGTTCAAGATAGGTGGATTCACACCACTTGACACCTCAGGGGGTTCGCTACACACACCAGACGAACCAGCATCAGCAACACCACTACCCTGTCCCTCAAGACGTGGTACCACAGTTACTTCCTTCACACCTTTCTTTACAAACTTTCTGAAAGTCATATCTGTAAAAGACAAATATCAACAACAAAATCAAGACAAAGGCAAAAATACCACAGAAAGTATACAACTAGTCCTTACCATCAATGTCTACACCACCAGGCAAGACACTTATCACTTTGGCTTTATACAACACAACATCAGGGTACAAGACAACCTTTATGGGATTAGATCGAATCTCCCGACACAAATCATCAATAATATACTCAGGGAAGGGATTCTCATATTTTTTATGGATACATAATAACCCCTACAGGTCACAGAATCATAGCCACTAGGGATCAAGGAAGCTTTCATAAAAACAAATCCACTTTTCCACTCACGGATATCCAGACCACCCCTTCTAAAGCAACCACTTTTTGATCGGTTACCCACTGTGACCCAATCACCAGAAGGGCAGGTTTGCACAAAATATCTAAACAGGTCAAGTGACGGCTCGCCACCATACGCCCTGCACATCACTTCAAAGGCGACTATCCTAGACAGACCAAGGGGAGTGATGGTGGAAATATGGATATTGAAATAATCAAGGACACCAAGCAGAAAAGGGGTAAAAGGATATCTAACATTACCCCCAGTCATCGATTTGAGATAAAACCCAACATATCCTTCTGGGGGAGTTAGAATCGTTTCACCATCAGATGTGATTTTGAACGACGATATTTTTCCAGGAAAAAATCTATCTACAAACTCATTTAGTTTTGACCGAATGACGGTCGATTCAGTAATTTCTATACCTCCTTTTGACATCAGGAACGAATAATAACGAAGAAAAGAAGAAGAAAGAAAGAAAAAGACACGTACTTAGCGTTGCGATCGGAAGATAGGTGTAACATCCCAAAACTTAATCATTTCTGTTGACTAACGTCGTTAGGTCAAATTCTAAGTCCGTGATATGTTATGTGGTAAAATGTGTATGTTTATATGTTTATGTGCCCTATATGTGAGATTTAATTATCTTTAATGAGTGACAATAAAGTGGACTAAATGATGTGTAAAAGGCCTTTGTAGTGTGCGGAAGTGCTTTAGTGTGTTATATGTATCCCCAATAGGTGTTTTAAGCGAAATAAAGTCAATATGAAGTCCAGGGACCAATTTTGCCAAAGTTGAAAAGTTAAAAACGGGTTTGGCATGGGATTAGCCTAATCTAGGTTAATTTTGCAGCCATTAATCATAATTAAAACAAATACAAAAGTTCCTTCAATTTTCTCTTGAATTCTTAAGCATAATCTTCAAGTTTTGGTCAATCAAATCGTGTGTTTTGCATTGAATCGGATTGGCTGTCATTCGTACAGGTAATCAATGATTTGTTGTCGATATTTTCAGATCTAATGATATTTTATAAAGGATTAAATCTGATTTTATAAAGGAGTTTTAATAAATTAGGGTTCATAATATGTTTAAGCAAATTAATGATCAAAACGACATCAAACGAGTTTATAATCGATCTTGATGATCAAAAGAGGTTTATATATGTCAAAATCATGTTTTGGGTGAAGCCTAAGTCGATCGATTTCTGGAAAAAATGAAGAACATAGTCGTTTTTGAATTCTGGACGAAGATAGGTTTAAATTCGTTTCCTGAAGCTTAAATTCGTTTTCTGATGACTAAATTCGTTTTCTGGAAATCTAAGTTCGTTTGACAAAACGAAGTTAAACTTCGTTCAAGCTATTTTCGTTTAAAAGAAGACTAATTTCGTTTGTTAAATCCGTTGGCTAAATTCGTTTTGGAAACGAAGATTAAGTTCGTTTGAGATGTCTAAATTCGTTTTATGTGTCTAAGTTCGTTTGTTATCAGAAAGCAGTTAAGTTCGTTTTCTGGGATTAAGTTCGTAAGAACAAAACTAAGTTCGTTTTCAAGTCCATTTAAGGTCCCAAATGACTTATATTTCATATATTAATGTACGATAGGTGTTGGGGATTACTATTAAGCACTGTTAGCTTTTGTTGCGCGCACATTCTACTACCAGGTAAGATACACTACTTTTGTCACGCTGAGGGTGCAACAAAAATGGTTCCATAAACTATAACCTCCATAACGGTAATGTATAACCTATATTGTGGTTGGGTTGATATGGGAGGTATTCGGGGATTAAAGATGACAATGCCTATGCCTAAAATGCTTCCCCGTAAATACGTTTATGATATGATATGTGATGATCTGTTCAACGATATGATATGTTATGATGAATGGTGGTTAATGATATGATGTAATGATGATATGTGCATGTATATGTGGCTTGTCATCTAGAACACTAGACCTTTTTAGGTTGCCATGACACGTGCACGTTTTAAGGGCCCTAACGTGAAAAGATGATAGATGTGGATTAGTTTAGGATTAATGTGGAAACCTAAACTAAACGTGGTAAATGCTCGAGCTAAATAGACGTTAAGAGTTATGCATAACCCGTGCCTGGCGGTGGTAATAGGTACGTATAAACCGTGCTCGTATGTGGGAGAGTACGTCGTGCTCGCATGTGGAGAGTACGTAGTGCCCGTATGTGGGAGGGTACGTTAAAAATGGTTGCTCGGGTGGCTCCTTGCAACAAGTCATATGTGGCGAGTAGTTCGGGTGGCCTGATGACCCACCTAATGTCGTGAACATAACGTGTTACTCATGGATCGACATTGTCTTTCCTTAACGGTAACTTCGGTTACAACTTAACGGTGACCTAGTCACAACTTAATGAGATGAGATGAAATGACGAAATTGATTAGGCACACTTAGGGTCATGGACTCTATGCTTATATGTGATAAGGATACGTTATGTGGTGATATAAATGCCTAAATCAAATGACGTAATGTTTTAAAGTGACGTGTTTAATGGATGAAATGTTTTGCTTAAACCTGGTGTTATCTTACTTAGCTTTATAGCTAACACTTGTTTCTTCTTATGTGTTGACACCCCTCAGGTTAAGCAGTGAGATGTCGTGTGAAGCTTTGCGAGAGATGGGTAGATGATCAGGATGGCTTTAGTTTACCCAATAACTTCGCATAGACTTAATGTTAATAATTTCCTTTATGGAACTATTGTAATGACTATGTTATGGTTGCTTTATGTTGGGCAATCTTATGGATTTCTTTTATTACTGATTTGATGCTATTAGTAACACCACTTATGTTTCTCAACTGTTTCCATTGGTTGAGGTTTTTAATAAACTGTTTCCGCTTTATTGACGCCGTTAGGCGAAAATTTTTGGAAATCCATATTTTTACGAAACGGGTGTTACAGAAATGGAAGTCAGAAACCCTAAGAGAGAGAGGGGTTAGTTTTATGATGATTAAAATAAAAAGGAAAAGAAGAAAACCGAATTTATATATGCGGCTGCATGACATTCACAGCCGTCGATCGCTTGCCTAGGGATACGCACTCATCTACCACGCTTAATTAACTTTCAAATCAAATTTAATTAAGCGGTTCAGATTATTTACAAGATGCACCCCTGGAGAAAACGGAGTAGCCAAGAATAGTCCAACGCAATGCTTATTTAGGAAAAATCATCACCTTGGACTGGGGGCTTGATGATATACCCTCCCAGCGGTACGCAGAACCTGTCACACAAGAAACAGTAACACGCTGCGATACGAAGATCTGTCCGTAACGAAGGCTTCTGCAGAAGATGAAAAGGGATAAGAATTGTTCACCTACAAAGTCGGGATTTGTTCTTATCATTTCCAGCCGATAATTAGGAAATAATATCCCTGGCCTAAGACTTAGGAAACCCTAAAGAGGCCTACTTGCTCTCCAAGAGAATCCGCCTCTATAAAAGGAAGGCGCAAAGACCTTTCAAGGCATCGTACACACACTCGATCACATACAGATCACACATCTGCTCGATTGGCGTAAAGAGGCTAGAACCCTACCTTCGGGAAACCGCCAACGAACAGTCCCAACACACTCATCATCCCACATTTATCCTAACCCCGGTTCGGTGCACAAACATATACTTACAACACGAGTGTATGAGTTTGGCTTGTTAAACGACCATCGATATTTTCAGTTATCTTGATGACTTGACTTTAGTAGATCGAGCTCACTTGATTTCCATCTAAGTCGACTCACCCAAGACTTCTAAATGAAATTGGGTGACACATGAAAAATGATATGGATAATATCGTATGCAACTTAGGGTCACTTGCCATTGGTGGTGGATGTAATAAAGAATGGTTATTGTTAATGCACCACCACAATTGTTAGATTATTCATATATTGCGTTTATATTAATGACTTCTACTGTAGTTTATTTTGACATTTTTATGGAGCGACGGATGGATCACTACACGTCAATATTTTTATCATAAAGTGCAAACCTTTAGCTAGACGTGTAGCATGTGTTTTAGTGTAGCCGGTGTAGCCTTTACTAGTAATGCGTTTAAAAGAAGGGCTTTTTTTTTTAACAGTTAGTCGGTATTCGACATCAGTGAACACTTCACCGTATAATTGTGAAGCCCTGCACATACTCTAGAATACGAGATGTAGACCATAAGTCGTTACAGGTGATTCAGGGAAAAAACCCAAAGACTTGTCACTCCTAAGAGTCGAACCCAAAGACCTGTGGGAAAAACCAGGGATGCATCTGCCAGTTGAGCTAGCTTCATTTGCTATAAAAAAAATAGGGCCTTCTATATATTTCCGTTTTCTTTTTTTAATACATCTTTTGAAGTACAATAATTTTTAAAATGATGTATAACTTATAATTGCACAATAATGAAAAAGTATATATATAGAAAAAAGGAGATGGAAATAAATACTCACTTAAAATAATTCTAACTCCAGCTTTTTATTTAATATAGGAAGTTCTTTTTTAAAGCGGTAAGCTTCTCCAAAAAATTATTTGCGAAACATAGTTCTGATATTATTATTTTAATTCATTGGTCTTAATATTCTTCTATAACTTTATTACTTGAAACGGTTGAAAATGATATGGATTAGTTTTATATGCCTTCGAAAGGGGTATTTGTGTAGTAGTGTGTGTATTGTCTTAGCTTGTTTTCATTTTTTTGTTTATGTATATGCTATTGGTATTTGGTTAGTAATTCGTCTTGCCTAAGGAATGTATTCTATTGGAATATCTTCTCCAACCATAAAATTGTTTTTTTTTTTTATGTATGATGTGTGCATATGCATCTTTGCTCTTGAAGTAATTTTATTTAATTTGAGTACGTAGAATACAAAGATATCCAAAATGAAGATTTATCAGTATAAAAAAACAATGTTAAAAAACAGAGAAAAATAATCGACGAAAGTATCTCAGTATGACTTGAAACGAGAGGTAGTAACAAAGAGGGCAAGAGGGGCCAATGTCCACGGCCTTAATAATAATAATATAATAATAATAATAATAATAATAATAATAATAATAATAATAATAATATTAATAATAATAATAATAATAATAACAATAATAATAATAATAATAATAATAATAATAATAATAATAATAATAATAATAATATTAATAATAATATTAATAATAATAATAATAATAATAATAATAATAATAATAATAATAATAATAATAATAATAATAATAATAATAATAATAATAATAATAATAATAATAATAATAATAATAATAATAATAATAATAATAATAATAATAATAATAATAATAATAATAATAATAATAATAATAATAATAATAATAATAATAATAATAATAATAATAATAATAATAATAATAATAATAATAATAATAATAATAATAATAATAATAATAATAATAATAATAATAATAATAATAATAATAATAATAATAATAATAATAATAATAATAATAATAATAATAATAATAATAATAATAATAATAATAATAATAATAATAATAATAATAATAATAATAATAATAATAATAATAATAATAATAATAATAATAATAATAATAATAATAATAATAATAATAATAATAATAATAATAATAATAATAATAATAATAATAATAATAATAATAATAATAATAATAATAATAATAATAATAATAATAATAATAATAATAATAATAATAATAATAATAATAATAATAATAATAATAATAATAATAATAATAATAATAATAATAATAATAATAATAATAATAATAATAATAATAATAATAATAATAATAATAATAATAATAATAATAATAATAATAATAATAATAATAATAATAATAATAATAATAATAATAATAATAATAATAATAATAATAATAATAATAATAATAATAATAATAATAATAATAATAATAATAATAATAATAATAATAATAATAATAATAATAATAATAATAATAATAATAATAATAATAATAATAATAATAATAATAATAATAATAATAATAATAATAATAATAATAATAATAATAATAATAATAATAATAATAATAATAATAATAATAATAATAATAATAATAATAATAATAATAATAATAATAATAATAATAATAATAATAATAATAATAATAATAATAATAATAATAATAATAATAATAATAATAATAATAATAATAATAATAATAATAATAATAATAATAATAATAATAATAATAATAATAATAATAATAATAATAATAATAATAATAATAATAATAATAATAATAATAATAATAATAATAATAATAATAATAATAATAATAATAATAATAATAATAATAATAATAATAATAATAATAATAATAATAATAATAATAATAATAATAATAATAATAATAATAATAATAATAATAATAATAATAATAATAATAATAATAATAATAATAATAATAATAATAATAATAATAATAATAATAATAATAATAATAATAATAATAATAATAATAATAATAATAATAATAATAATAATAATAATAATAATAATAATAATAATAATAATAATAATAATAATAATAATAATAATAATAATAATAATAATAATAATAATAATAATAATAATAATAATAATAATAATAATAATAATAATAATAATAATAATAATAATAATAATAATAATAATAATAATAATAATAATAATAATAATAATAATAATAATAATAATAATAATAATAATAATAATAATAATAATAATAATAATAATAATAATAATAATAATAATAATAATAATAATAATAATAATAATAATAATAATAATAATAATAATAATAATAATAATAATAATAATAATAATAATAATAATAATAATAATAATAATAATAATAATAATAATAATAATAATAATAATAATAATAATAATAATAATAATAATAATAATAATAATAATAATATCAACAATAATAATAATAATAATAATAATAATAATAATAATAATAATAATAATAATAATAATAATAATAATAATAATAATAATAATAATAACGACTTAATGGAAATTTTAATATGTTTTTTAAAATTTTCATATAAAATTTTAAACTTTACCCCTTTTTAAATTTGTTTTTATAAGTTTTTTAATATTGTCCCTTTTTCAATTTTTTTTGCATACCATTTCTGCTTGAAAGTTAAAATAAAACAAATTAAATTATGTTGTTCAAAAAAAATGACAACAAATTACATACTATAGTAAAGTCAGGGGCGGTACTAAAGGGGGGGCAAAGGGGGCAAATGCCCCCCTCAAAATTTGAATTTTGTCATGTATTTTTAAATTTTTCATAGATTTTTAAAAAATTTCTATAGGTTTTTAACATTTTGCCCCCTTTTAAAAAACAATTCACGGATTTTTTAATTTTGCCCCTCTGGAATTTTTTCCTGGTACCGCCTCTGAGTAAAGTAAGTTAATTAAACTTACAACCATTATATTTGTTTTAAAATCTAAGACTTTAATTATTTTCAATGTTTTTTTTAACTCTCTTAAGTTATGGTTCCCTCCAAAAGTGAAGAATATTCCCATAATGATACTATTAACTTTAAAAGTTAGGTACATAAACAATAATCCACTTACATTGTTTAAAAAAACATGGAGTGTCATATATCACTCTAGTCAATTAAAGGGCACGCATTTGTCAATCGTCTCTCAAAATTCTAGGTTCAAACCTAAAGTATATATATATTTAACTAGTAAATTTGGAGTGTCACATTGCTTATATATATGTTATATATTATTAGTTTACATTTTATATATATGTTATATATTATTAGTTTACATTTTATATATATGTTATATATTATTAGTTTACATTTTATATATATGTTATATATTATTAGTTTACATTTTATATATATGTTATATATTATTAGTTTACATTTTATATATATGTTATATATTATTAGTTTACATTTTATATATATGTTATATATTATTAGTTTACATTTTATATATATGTTATATATTATTAGTTTACATTTTATATATATGTTATATATTATTAGTTTACATTTTATATATATGTTATATATTATTAGTTTACATTTTATATATATGTTATATATTATTAGTTTACATTTTATATATATGTTATATATTATTAGTTTACATTTTATATATATGTTATATATTATTAGTTTACATTTTATATATATGTTATATATTATTAGTTTACATTTTATATATATGTTATATATTATTAGTTTACATTTTATATATATGTTATATATTATTAGTTTACATTTTATATATATGTTATATATTATTAGTTTACATTTTATATATATGTTATATATTATTAGTTTACATTTTATATATATGTTATATATTATTAGTTTACATTTTATATATATGTTATATATTATTAGTTTACATTTTATATATATGTTATATATTATTAGTTTACATTTTATATATATGTTATATATTATTAGTTTACATTTTATATATATGTTATATATTATTAGTTTACATTTTATATATATGTTATATATTATTAGTTTACATTTTATATATATGTTATATATTATTAGTTTACATTTTATATATATGTTATATATTATTAGTTTACATTTTATATATATGTTATATATTATTAGTTTACATTTTATATATATGTTATATATTATTAGTTTACATTTTATATATATGTTATATATTATTAGTTTACATTTTATATATATGTTATATATTATTAGTTTACATTTTATATATATGTTATATATTATTAGTTTACATTTTATATATATGTTATATATTATTAGTTTACATTTTATATATATGTTATATATTATTAGTTTACATTTTATATATATGTTATATATTATTAGTTTACATTTTATATATATGTTATATATTATTAGTTTACATTTTATATATATGTTATATATTATTAGTTTACATTTTATATATATGTTATATATTATTAGTTTACATTTTATATATATGTTATATATTATTAGTTTACATTTTATATATATGTTATATATTATTAGTTTACATTTTATATATATGTTATATATTATTAGTTTACATTTTATATATATGTTATATATTATTAGTTTACATTTTATATATATGTTATATATTATTAGTTTACATTTTATATATATGTTATATATTATTAGTTTACATTTTATATATATGTTATATATTATTAGTTTACATTTTATATATTGTTATTATTATTAGGTTACCGATGTTTGATTGTTTAACCAGTTCGAGTACAAAGGATTTTTTTTTATAAATCAGGGTATTTAAGGCGAAATAAACAGTTTTCTAGTTCACCGAGTTTGAACAACTAGATTTTGAAAACTTAGACTGCTAGGAGCAAGGCGTGCGTCTCCCAAAAAGCGTTCGAGAACGCCGGAAAACGCCGTGGGAACCCCGTGAACACCGCTCCGAGCGGCGTTCTTGGCCAAAAATTTGAATACCCAGTCTCCAAAGGAACGCGATGAATTTGCCTATGGAACAGAGCCAACGGCTCCTTTTTGGACCCCACTCCAACGGAATTGTTGACCAGATTTGTTTTTTTTTTTTTTCTACCTCTACTTTCTCTATATATATACACTATATCTTCTATATAATTTATAAAACTCACACACAACATACAACATATATACTAAAATTCACATAACCATATTATCATCTCCAACACTATAATGTCGTCTTCGTCATCGTCGTCCTCTTTTGATTCGTTCGGTTCCGAGGATTACGATGATGCCGTTGAAAGTGCGGTTGTTGGCGCCATTACTTTGGCCATGAGGGTCGCGCAAGAGGAGGAGGAAGAGGAAGAAGAAGAGAGGTCGCGTTTTACTAGAAGGGTGGTTCTTGTACGTCGTCGCGCAGAGGCACAAGAAAACTTGATGCGAGACTACTTCGCGGATCAACCGACTTACACCACGAGACAACTTAGACGGCGGTTTAGAATGCATAAGGGTTTGTTTTTAAAGATTGTTGGCGACATGGAACGGGAGTATAGATATTTTCAACAAAGGGTGAACGCCGCGGGAAAGCTAGGTTTTACCGCACTTCAAAAGTGTACAGCCGCAATTCGACAACTAGCATACGGCGTGACGAGCGATTTGCTAGACGAGTATTTGCAAATGGCGGAGAGGACCTCACGAGAGGCGCTTGGCCATTTTTGTAGTGGTACGTTGCTTTTATGTTACTTTTTTATGTACGTTACATTATATATATATGTTATATATATAGTTTACATGTAACCTCTAAAATGTTAATATTATTGTTTACATTTTATATGTAACACCCCAAGCCGAGGCTCGAAATATCACGGAAATCATATAGCACATGGTGGAATTACAAGAGAACAAGAACTAAATGCATTTAAAGATTCCGTGAATCCATACAAAATACGAAACAAGTACCAAAATACAAAAGGAGCAATAACCATCAAAGTTTACAAAAGAACAATCAGAAGATGGCAATTAATCCTAAGTATGCAAAAGAGAGGGTCGATGAATCCTTGATCCATAAAGTCCAAGGTCCGGGCTTAACAGCAAGCAAAGCAACTAAACTCCACGTCCGGGGAGAACCTGATTACCTGAAAAGTGTACTAAGCATAGTCAACAAAAGGTTGGTGAGTTCGTAGTAATGGTCCACAAGGAACCATAGACAATAATCACAACGTACAAGTAGAGGCTAGACATGACTTACAGTGAGCCTCTAAGTAACACATAAAGTCCATCAACAAGGTGACATAAGTACGAAAAGCATGAAAGAGAATGCACAATGATATAACTATCAAATGCATAAATAAGTCAACATGCCTATCTTATGCGTGAACTCCAGTCACCTGTGCAACGATACTCGCCTGTCATCACCATGAACAAGGCGGCATCTCAAAATCATCGGCGTATATATGTCTATATACCCGGATGTCATGTCACCAACATCTCATGGACAAGTGTATACATCTATACACTAGGATGTTTGAGTCCTCAACCGAGGGATATGTACGTACGTATGCATGCTTACAATGAATAGTAAATGCATCAATCATGAACCAACAATCACAATATACGATGAACGTGAACCAACAACATGATATATGATGAGCATGAACCGATAATCAGACGTCGGCAATCATAAACCAATACTCATAAGATAAACCAACTATACGTACATACACTTAAGAGGATTCTACTTCCTTCGAGTCCCAGATGCTTATATATAGGGTCACCCGCAGCCTTCCCACCACATCTAAAACCCAATGAAGGCATAACCGACTTCCATGTATGTACGTCTATCCTAATATAAATGTAATACTTAACCAAAACATAAATCAAGTCAACCAAACGAAATGAACTGTCACATCAATCCAACAACTATAACAATCAATCAATCAATCAACGAATGTAAGTAACCACGCGAGTTTACACTTTTCAGCCCGAATCTCAAGCGAGTAGGGAGATACGAAACTCACCTTGTCCGGCAAAGAAACTAGTATAAGATCACAAACGAGGAGTAGGATCCACACGCCCACAACCTATATTTATACATCATAATACCGTAATGTCAACTCTACAATCATAAACAAGTTGTTTTAGCACGATTAAGTCGAGTCACAAACCCTAAACACCTTTACAGCTCTAACTAGTAGGAACAAGACGCATTCGACTCGACCTTTTTAGAAATGAGAAAAGATTCATACAAAAAGAGTGTTACTACTAGAAACTAGACTCTCTTACGATTCCAACGATAGGTCATAAGACTTGTTTAGAGTTATGGATCAAAAGTTATTAACGTTTAAAAATCGACGCGCATATTTTCACAGAACCTATCCACTGCGCCGCAGTGAGCCAGAACCATGCTCACTGCGCCGCAGTGGCTAAATCGAACCAAGACCAGAAATAAGGCACTGCGCGCAGTGAGCAAGGGTAGAGCTCACTGCGCCGCAGTGGCCACATCCTGCAGCCAGCACCTGCAGTTTATGCAGGAAACACGAACCAAAACCCCCAATTTTGACCCAAACCAAACCAAAACGATTTGTAAAGACTTGTAACTTGTTTTGAAGCATAACTTAGCATCATTAACCATAAATACACATAACCCAACCCACAAATTCGACCAAAACATCATAATCACTCCCAAATCATTCAAACCCTAACCCTAACCCTAATTTCCATTTCTACCATTTACAAGACTTGGAATCACTTCAAAACGACTAGAAACATAAAAACAAGCATAAATGGAAGTAAAAGAGTTGAATTAGACTTACACAAACTTCTCCTTGAGCTAGAACCTAATTTAGGTCAAAATGGGTAAAGCTTGAACTAGAAACTTCAAGTTATGATTAATGAAGATTATGAGGCAACAATGATGATGATTCTTGTACTATGGTAGCTCCAAACACTAATTGATGCAATGAGGGTGAAGAAATGAATTGAAATGGTTCCTTGCCTTTTTACTTAGAGAGAAAGAGAGAAAAGATGGATAGATAAGAAATGAGAGGGGGGAGAAATGGGTCATGGGTGGCTGGTGGGTCTTGGACTACCCACGGGCCGACCCGTTTCTCTTCTCAAGCCACAATACAACTAGTTACACATTTAAACACCGACTACACATACAACGACCCGACTAACATACCACATAGTCATATAATCACAAATGGGCCCAATTATTTCATTCATCAAGTTTGTTAGTCAAATTACACAAAAAGTCAACGGGTCAAAATTCACGGATGTTACATTATATATATGTTATACATTATTAGTTTACATTTTATATATATGTTATACATTATTAGGTGTAATTTGATTGTATGGCCGTACATACCTACGTAGACCAACATGGACTGATCTTCAACGTATATATGATGTGCATGAAAGAGTTCATGGTTTTCCCGGTATGATTGGTAGTATTGACTATATGCATTGGCCATGGGAGATGTGTCCCACGGCGTGGAGAGGCACCCACACACGGGGTGACATAGGTAGACCTTCGTTGATTCTTCAAGCGGTTGCATCGTATGATCTATGGATTTGGAATGCTTTCTTTGGGCCACAAGGGTCTTATAATGACATCAACGTATTCGAGTCATCTCCTGTGCTTGAAGATCTTATATCCGGTTTGGCGCCCTCAGGTATATGTTTAATTTATATGTTTATTTACTAATACGTTTAATTTATATAGTTATTTATGAATAACTCTAATTTGTAGCTTCCTTTTATGCAAACGGTAACTTCTATGAGAGAGGGTACTACCTAGGCGACGGGATATACCCCGAGTATGCTACATTCGTCAAGACTTTTACCGATCCAATTGACGAGAAGAGAAAGCTTTTTAAGAAAAAGCAAGAGTCGGCACGTAAGGGTATAGAAAGGGCTTTTGGTGTGTTAAAAAAAGATGGAAGGTCCTTAATCATCCGGCTCAGTATTGGGACAAGGCACTCATGCAAGACGTGATTTATGCTTGTATCATCTTGCATAACATGATATTGGAGGACGAGGACAAGGCCATATGTCAAGACTACAATCCGGATGAACCTTCTCTAGTACCGGGCTATTGGGAACAAATGACTCCACTCGAACAACGAATTCAAAACCGCCATGCTATTAAAAGCCGAGAAACACACAACATGCTTACGGCGGACTTGGTTGATCATCTTTGGTCGACCCAACCACATGACTTTGATCCTGATAACGAGGTCCTCCCGGATCTCAACGAGTATGTTAGTTCGGACGATGAGTAGCTTGTTTGTCTTTTTTTTTAAAAATAATGTTGTAATATGTGATTTTTAAGAACTTAAAAGTTATTATGTTTGTATTAATTAAGAACTTTATTTATGTATTTTTTTTTATTAAGTTGTTCTATGCAAGTCAAACTAGAAAAACAAAAAATAAAATAAAAAAGTTGGTAAAAAACTGAAAGTCAAACTAGAAAAACAAAAAAAATAAAATAAAAATCAAGAACCCCCTACCTTGGGAACCCCTTGCTCCAAGGGAACCCCTCCTTTTTGGTGTCATCCTACATGGCATAAAAAGTGTAAGGGATGGGGTTCTTGAGAACCCCTTGCTCCTACGTCTTATTAGTGTCTTTTTAAGTGGTGTACTTTTTGTTTATTGATTGTATTAGTTATTAGACAAGCAGAAATGTTTAAGTTAGAGAACATTTTGTTTTTGGAGCCATATGTTAAGAGTTTAATCCTCATGTTTTGCAAAATAGTCATGTACTCATGTGACATCTGGCCGGGAAGTGGGGGCAATATTGGTACCCGTGCCGCATACTACTAATACCCAAAACAAAGGAATTGTGTTACATACCACATACCAAATTACGGTACCATATATATTTATCGTTCACATCTATCTATTTTAAATTTAAGGTTTTGCTAAACGAAGCCTTATGGGCTGTAATTAAGGTGCATTAAATTAATTGTACAGTTATCATAAAGTTATCATCACATTTGCCAAGGAATCTTGAATTCCTTCATATGATGGAATTCGACGGATTCCAATTCCTTTTCCTTACGAACCAAACAAGTCATGTAATGGAATCTGAATTCCATTTCGTCAACCAAGTATGATATGAAATGGAATTCAGATTCCAATTTCATCAAATTCTAACGAATTCAAAGAACCAAACACCCCTTAGTGGGTTAATATGGAAAATTCATTTTTTTTATGTACGTTTAGTGCAGTTCTAAAGGCTGCATTTAACATTTTATTTTTTAAAAGAAAAGAAAAACACACAATTTCGAAACATTTGGATTTTTTTCTAGATTTAAGGTGGCATGACACAAAAAGCAGTTTGTATACTTGTGAAAAAGATAGAAGAGCATTAAATATATCCAAAAAGTGGAAGTGAAATAAAGATACAGTTGGGATTATAAGATGATAAAAATAGAAGTAAAGCGGATGGAAGATGGTATATTCCGTTTCTAGTGATGGAATATTTGTTTGGTATTCTTTCTTTCTTCTTATAACTATATGTCCACCACCTCCACTCACTCTCACTTCCATTTTCTTGAAAATACATACATGCAAATAACTTTCAACATTACATATATATTTACGACCAAATATATATTTGGCTTAAAAAGAATCAAGAAGAATTGAAGTTGTGTTTGAGATGCTAATTGAGTATGGTGTAAGAGAGGGGATTTGGAGAGGGGATTTGCCTCTCTAAACTCCCCACAAAAAGCTTAATTCCCTTTTTGTTTTATTTCTTAATTTAGCATGTGTGAGGGGATTAGAAGCTCAATAATATTAAAATTCAGATTTGTTGAATTCCCATGAATGGAGGAAATTCTATGATGCATCATGGCTGCAAATGGTACATTTGTTTTTCTACAAACTCATTTTTTTCTTCTTCTTCTTTTTTTTTTTTTGAATGAGCTTATGCACATATTCAAATTTTGAAGCTAATAAGTTTTACTTTCAAACATATTGAAATAGGCTAAACCAAACACTCTTGGTTACGGAAGATGATCATCTAAAGCTGTTCTCAAATTTACTAGTAAAGTTAGAAGCATGTTGACCATTTGATTAAAATTAAGGTTCATGATTCAAATATCATCTTTGAATATTGACTTTAGATTTTAATCGATGAATCCTCAACTTTACCAATAAAGTTAATCTTTTTGGTTACTAAGTCTGTTGGTATTAAGTTTTTTCTTTTCGTTTAATGATTTATTGAACTTTTAATATACATGACTTACTAGCTTACCAACTTTATGGGCTTAAATGAGCAATGAACTCAATCTGATAATCTTATAAATCGAAAAAATGGAACTTATTAACTTTTGGAAAATCGAATTGCCAATAAGCTAAAAATTAGCTAGAAGCGATTGCACGGTGGTGGATTGGCTCTAAAACTTTTTAAGGATTCTAGTGTTTATCAAGTTATAAAGCAAAAATTCATAAACTTCAATTAGTACATGCTGCAAAAGATGACTGGTGGTTGGCGTATCACTTCATCAACCACCGACTTTAAATTTTTTAACACACATAATATTCCAAGATGGAAATGATTGAATAGATATATTCTATTTAGTAGTATGAATATTATAGTAATTTCTTGATATTTCAAATTTCAAAGGTTAATACTTAAGACACTTCTTTTTCTTATACTCCAATAGTAGAGATACGTCAAGAAAGAATAGAAAAAAGGTAAATTGTTATTGTGCATATCACGGATTGGGATCCTCTAAAGTTTAATGAACTTTATAGGTAAAGTTGGACAATTTTTGACCATTGGATTGAAATCAAAGGTCAGGATTCAAAGATCAAGTTTGAATATTGACCTTTGATTTTAATCTAAGGGTTGAGATCCCTTTAACTTTACCTATAAAGTTCACATGTATTTTGTGCTAATTGCTTGTCTTTCAGTGTAAGTTGCACGTCTTATGTTTGTACAAACTACATGACTTTTTGTATCTTTACATAAGATGGTTTCTTCAATATTGTCAAACACACACACATGCACAAAAACAACAATTATTATCACGTAATTGACTCACATTCATAAGTTTATCCAAGAAAATGTAGAAGAAAAAGAAACATGTCTTTATAACTTATAAAAGTGCAAGCTTTACTTTCATCATGACTAATCTTGTTTGAAATCAAATCATGTTCATAATTTCAAGTTTTCTTTCAACAGGTGCAGAAGTAAAAGAATGATCATGGCTTCTTTGAATCCAAGATTAGAAACTTTTTCTCCTTTCAGAGAATAGATCATCTTGTGAAACATTAGCTAAATCCCCATAGCATATAGTATTAGCTCTAGTTTGCGTTTCCGTCGTTATAGTTGTTTCGTTTGGTTCATCGTGCTTTGTTTTCCGTCGTTATAGCTTTTTTATGTGTACGAAAAACTTGATTGAAATTAGGAATTTCACTCGAGGGCAAATCTCCTTTGGCAATATATATCTGGCATCCGAAAGAACCTTGGTTCTTTTCGTGGCCATTTTATACAAAAATCTATCTATCTTTATATCAAAATCGTTCGGCAAATCTCTTTTGGCACTACCAGAAGTTCTGGTTGGATTTCTATCCATTTTTTTCTGCAAAAAATCTGGCATATAGGGTGTCTCTTGCAGACCCTATTCCCATTTTCGGGCAAATCTCCTTTGGCAATATCGGGTGTCTCTTGCAGACCCTGTTTCCCTTATCGGGCAAATCTCCTTCTGGCAAATTATCTCCAGTATCTTTGGAGATACTATCGTTTTCTCTATCGTTCCTCGATAGTGATATCAGTTATACTTCCAATATCACAAGGTATGTCTCTTAAACATTGTATGTTTCTAAATTATTTCCTTTTTGGTAACTTGAATATCATTTTAACTGATCAAAGTTCTTCTTGAAGGATCAACAACTCAACGTGATGGATGTGTTTTTTAGTGACTTTGATAGCTACAGTGAGGGTAGCTCAGATGAACAAGAAGATGATGAGTTCATCTACAGTGGACAAGCAAGCTCAATACTCTCTAATCTTCAAGAAAGTATTGTGAAAATCGATGATTTGTTGTTATTTGAGAGAAGATATGTCGCTGGTGACATTGTTCGTTCGGTTAATGATCCCTTTTCACAAATGGGAAGAGTCACAGATATTGAAATGGTTGTGGATTTGGAAAATTTTAATGGAAAGAAACTAAAAGGAATCAACTCCAAGAACCTGCAAAGAATTCGTTCGATCTCAACCAATGACTATGTCATATTGGGTCCATGGGTTGGTAAAGCTGACCATATAACGGATTCCGTTACTGTTTTGTTTGATGATGGGACCAAATGTGAATTCACAATGACGGGCATGGAGATGGAGAAGCTAGTACCGATATCTCCAGATTTGTTTGATGATTCACAGTACCCTTATTATCCAGGACAGCGAGTCAAAGCTGTGAACTTAGCCCAGTCAAAGTCAAAGTCAACCTAATGGCTATGCGGGTCAAAGAACGAAAAACAGGATGAAGGGACTGTATGCACGGTGGATGCAGGGTTGGTCCAGGTGACCTGGCTAGGCTGTGGCAGTATTTGGTTTCGAAACCATACCAGTGCCACCATCTTTACAAAATGCAAAAGATTTGACACCTTGTTTTTCTCATTCAAATTGGCAGCTTGGCGATTGGTGTGTGTTATCAAAGATAGACCACACGGGTTTTACAAATCATGCAGTTCATAAACATCCAAATCGCCATTTTGGTTTTCAAGAAGTCTTTGGGATTGCTCAAATGAAATGTAAAAGTTGATGTTTTATGCCAAAATGGAACCGAATCACGTGGGTTAGATTCATGTTCTCTTGATCCTGTCAACACACTTGATGCGCATGATTTTTGACCTCATCAATTTGTTCTCGAGAAGGGAACATGTGATGATCAAGAAAAAAAGTGGAGTCACGTGAAGGTTGTCGATACAAATGAAAACACATTGAAGGTAAAGTGGGAATCTGAAATCAAAGAGGAAACTGAGTGCTTGTTATTCGGCTAAATAGAGGGGATAACTTAAAAAGCGGTGATGATCACAACTATGGCACTAATCTTTACTTGGATCATATTGAGATTGTAATTGGCATCAAAAACGGTATCGTTGAAGTCAAATGGGCTGCAGGTTTTACGTCCAAGGTACAAATTTTCTTTCTTAATATTGTTCTATATCAGAGGTGGCAAAATAGGCTGGATGGGAGGGTTTGGTAACATGTCAAAATGGGCAAGGTTTTGGTACTGTCTGGGCAATGTTGACCCAAAGCTATATTTTCCCAACTATGTTACTATTCATTTATATTCAATGTGTCAAATATGATTACAAAAGTTATACTGCACATACACTTTGGGTGTCACCTTTGGTCTCATGAGATAAGTCTGTGTATGCAATCGGTTTGCAAGACTCAGAGACTCAAACGTGTTTTTCGACTAAAATTATTACTTTGGATGAGTATTTTGCCTTTTTTTTTAAAAAGGACGTAAACGTGTTTGCAGCCCGACAAAAACCTCCGCTTGAGCCCATTATAACCTGTTAGCCGAATCATCAATATAATTTATTAGCCCATTTAAACCTGCTTGAGCCCATTTCTGAGTTATTTCTTGCTTCACATTGAGAATTTCTATCGAGTGAAGCAGGAAAGCACAAAAATATTCTTGTTTCTTAGTTTTCCGTGACAGTTTCTTGTAAGAACATTTGATCTCATTATTTGATGCACATGTACAGGTTGCACCTCAAGACATTTTTCGAGTTGAAAAGTTTGAAAGCGTCTCAGCAACGCCTTTCATCAACAATGACAGTATCGAGTCAAATCAAGAAAAATCCAGGGACGAGAACCATTCACCGGATCAAAGTTAAAAGGTACAACAACCTGAAATTACCATTATGATAAGTTATAATAGGTAACCATAACTCGAACTAAAGTTTTCCCTTTTACTGTTAGTGTTTCTCGGATTCTGATGATGAGAGAGATTGCTTAAAGATGTTATATGATTCTACTACTTTTAAAGTCCCACGAGCTGCAATCGGTTCTTATCTATGTCGCTACATGTCTTTTCGGGTTCGCTCCTTACACATCACTGTCAAGTGCTTCATATTATGCATCCGAGAAGGAAACAGTACCAGAATTTGACAGCGAGGAAGACAATCAGGTCATTGTAGAGACATCTTCTGAGGAAAATCCTACTGAATTCAAAGTGTTGTAAGATGCTTTAGCTTTATCGACTAACAAGAATCTCAAAGAGATCAAGCAGTTTGACATGATCAATGATTGCTTAACCCACCACTTCATTGATAGTCGTGGAAAGTGCTCAGCATCAAGTCAGGTTAGAGGTCAACTTCATACGTATATTTTTTTGTTTATGATAGTACTTACCATTGGACATTGGGGTATCTGAGCTCCCAATAAATGATGTTTCTGATTCATGCAGGTGAAGGAATGTTGGCTAACGAAAGTTCAGCAAGAATGGATATTTTGGCTAACAATCTTCCTGGTGAGATGCTGTGTGTTTTCTACATTTTTCGGGATCAACGAAAAAATGTAGAAGTGGCAAAATGGGTTGGTCTAGTGATTTGGTTTACGGGTCCAAATTGGTAATAGTTTATACGAATGGGGCTGGACTGGGTTGACTCGTAACACCTTTTGTCCAAGTTTTTTGACTCATTTCTTTTCAGACGTGATTACATAACTTTTAAATTTCAAAAAATTGTATAATTGCTTGATAAAATGATTCAGGAAGATTTAAACATTAGAACTCTGACCTGTTTCTTTTCTTCCAACTGTTTCAACCCGTTCTGTTAAAGATAAACCATAACCCGAATGGACCAATTATGAAGTAAATGGATTGAAGTTGCCGCATCTAAGAAATTGTAATGACTCAAATCATACTAAAGGTCTCTACTAGAAGCTATTTTGAATCATTATGCTTATTTTGACAGAAACAATATACGTCCGTGTGTTTAAAGAAAGGATGGACCGCTTATCACGACTGCCTCTTCTTCTTTGAGATCTTCCTTCCGCAGGAATATCCTCATGAGCCCCCAGTAATCTTTATTTTATTATGTACTCCTATAAAAACCACTCTACTATCAGTAGTCATTCTAAGGTAAGCTGAATCATGCATGTGTTTGCTCGATGTCCTGCAGATGGTGCATTATGAATCTGGCGGGTTAAGGGTCAACCCAAATTTATACGAGTCAGGGAGGGTGTGCCTTAGCCTTCTTAACACCTGGACCGGGACAGGGAGTCAGGGACTGAGACGTGGAACCCCAATAATTCAACAATTCTTCAAGTTTTACTCTCTCTTCAGGATTTGGTGCTTAACCAAAAACCTTACTTCAATGAAGCTGGCTACGACCAGCAAGTTGGAAGTCTAGAGGGTGACAAGAACTCGTGTAGCTACAATGAGAATGCGTTCCTTATGAGTTGTAAAACCATGCTTCACATACTTCGCAAGCCACCTAAGGTACAACTGATCATTCCATTCTGTTTTACTTTCATGTTATAGCTTATGCAACATTTTTGATCCATTTACTTTTGACCGGTTACTCCAGGCTATGTTCTTAGTTCAAACTGTCAATTGGATAAATAAAACAATAAGATTTATTTAATGCATGGTAGAACCTGCCAAATCATTTTATTCAAAATTTTGAACTATATTTTTCAAAGCTTTAGGCCACAAAGTGTTTGGTCCAACCTGAACAAAATACTGTGATGACCCATTTTGCCTGACCCACCTATTTTGTCCTCTACCTGTGATCTTTTCCAAACATGCTACCTAGAGGTTAATTTTTTTTTTTTCGAACATCAGAATCTGCACAACTAACGCTTCGTAAAAAAATGCAGCATTTTGAAGAACTTGTGGAAGAGCATTTCAGCAAACGTTGTGTGCATATCTTGAAGGCTTGTAAGGCATATCTCGAAGGGGTTCCAATAGGTTGTGCTTTTGAGAGCCAAAATCTTGATCCCGAACCTCAGAAATGTAATTCTACTGGTTTCAAGATTATGCTCTCAAAGCTCGTCCCGAAGCTCATAGAAGTATTTACTGCAAAGGGTTTCAACTACGGCGAATATAGTAAAACGGGGTGGTGGTAAGTCATTAAATAACATAGGCCATTTCCGGCTCCTGCAACTATCAAATCGAAAGAGATATAGAAATTTGAAAGCATCAGGTGTATCTCATAAAATTATTAGCGATTTGGATTTGACAGCTCGTTTGCCCGGATACAAAAGTATTAGGTTCTAGTTAAATCAACAATTACTGTATAAAGGTTATGGTAGTTTTTGTTTGGAAGTTAAGATCTCAGTTTCCGAGAAACATAGAAATTTTAATGCATGATCACATGCTATTAAATGTGTATATGGATTTGAACTTTCTCTAGAGAATGAAATTACCAAGGTGTTCTATGTATTATATTAGGTTTGGGGTATATTTTGTTTGGGTTAGAATATTGTATTATGGTTTAACTCCAGGCTATGTTCTTAGTTCAAACTGTCAATTGGATAAATAAAACAATAAGATTTATTTAATGCATGGTACAACCTGCCAAATCATTTTATTCAAATTTTGAACTATATTTTTCAAAGCTTTAGGCCACAAATTGTTTGGTCCAACCTGAACAAAATACTTTGATGACCCATTTTGCCTGACCCACCTATTTTGTCCTCTACCTGTGATCTTTTCCAAACATGCTACCTAGAGGTTAATTTTTTTTTTTTCGAACATCAGAATCTGCACAACTAACGCTTCGTAAAAAAATGCAGCATTTTGAAGAACTTGTGGAAGAGCATTTCAGCAAACGTTGTGTGCATATCTTGAAGGCTTGTAAGGCATATCTCGAAGGGGTTCCAATAGGTTGTGCTTTTGAGAGCCAAAATCTTGATCCCGAACCTCAGAAATGTAATTCTACTGGTTTCAAGATTATGCTCTCAAAGCTCGTCCCGAAGCTCATAGAAGTATTTACTGCAAAGGGTTTCAACTACGGCGAATATAGTAAAACGGGGTGGTGGTAAGTCATTAAATAACATAGGCCATTTCCGGCTCCTGCAACTATCAAATCGAAAGAGATATAGAAATTTGAAAGCATCAGGTGTATCTCATAAAATTATTAGCGATTTGGATTTGACAGCTCGTTTGCCCGGATACAAAAGTATTAGGTTCTAGTTAAATCAACAATTACTGTATAAAGGTTATGGTAGTTTTTGTTTGGAAGTTAAGATCTCAGTTTCCGAGAAACATAGAAATTTTAATGCATGATCACATGCTATTAAATGTGTATATGGATTTGAACTTTCTCTAGAGAATGAAATTACCAAGGTGTTCTATGTATTATATTAGGTTTGGGGTATATTTTGTTTGGGTTAGAATATTGTATTATGGTTTAACTTTGTAATTTGTAATATAATATATTCATCAATAAAACAAAAGTGTGCCTTGTTTATATATTAAAGCTTTGTTAAATTTTTTGATGATATAAGAGTGACAGACATGGATTATATTGGAAACATTTTATGCAGTGATTACCATTGAACATGTGGTTACCTCCCGAAGACATCAAAACATATGATGACGCCGCATTAAAGATTGAACTCAAGAAAACCTTTCGGTTAAGTTGCATGAAAAATCTAGAAAATGGGCGTACATACTTTTGAACTGATAAATGTCGAATGCCAAACAAGACAAGCATATGGGTTCATCACCCAGGTCAACATGTAACACAAGTTTGGAAGCAAAAAAAGGGGATGGATTGGATCTATAAAGACATAGGGTCAGTCAGCAGCAGCACCTGGATCCATAAGGTCAACCGAGTACAAACCTGATGGCGAACTGACCCCAGATACAATATAACAGTTAGACCCAAATCAGGAAATCAAATTATGGTACACCTTATTTTGAATCTTTTCCTCTAGAAGAAAACAACATACACAATTTAAACTCAATCTAAAAGGACATTTCATATAGCATACTCAGCAATTCATATCCCGAAATAATAAAAAGTAGCTAGCAGATAGTATGCATAAGGTACTACCAGAAAATATAAAACAATACAAAAAGAAACTAAGACCATGCACCGTAATCACATTCTCCTATTAATGTCTTGGCACTCACAAAGGTAGGCCTTTTTTCAACTGTGCTTTCAGCATTATTCCTGGACAGCAAATGCAAATGTTAGTTCATATACTATATTCCCTGCCCAAAAAATATGCATATTACAAACAATTGCACATTATATCATCTGGATAACTGTTTGTGTTAACATCAAGATATATAACTAAGTTAATCACACATTAAGATATAGAAGCTGCGGTTACACATTCTGCACTCACAATATTTGATTGGCTGTTGAACCGACGCTTTGGTGTTGGGCCAGAACCATGGTCATCGTGGGTTGCTCGTTTCCTTTTCAGGGTGTCTGTTGATATCAAATCCATCATCACTCTCGCAAGCTCCTTCCCTTTATCCGAGCTCAATTCGTTTAACGCTGTTTGAACATCTGCATTCTTTGCTCTCCCAATATATGTTTCATCATACTTACACATACTAAGCAATATGGAAACTGCATATTCTTGGTTCATCTCAAATCCTGTCCTAATGACTTTGACTAGGGGATAAACAGGATCATTCTCAGCATATAAACGGTCATGTGTTTCATTGTAACTAATAATGCAACTTAAAACCATTAAACAATCCTCAAGAATATCACTAAAATAACTTCCGATTTGACCCATTAATGTTCCTACAATTCCTTCATCCAAAGCTATGGGTACATTTGAGGACAATGACAAGACATTGTGGAGAGCAAGAACGGCATACTTTTGAGCATTTTCATTCTCAGATTCTATTAGGCGGACCAGGGGCCTTATGCCTCCGCATGAACCAATTATTTTTTTACCCTCATTAGTGACACTAAGACTAAGAATGATACCAGACGCATAGTCACTAATAACATTAACTGTTCGTGCACAACGCATAGCTTGTACAGCCTCTTGTATGCCTCCCACTGATATTATAATGCTTTTGTTCTTGAAGGTGACAGAGAGATTAAGGATAGCTTTCAAACTATAACATTGTTCACGCTGATCCTTAGAGTTCATGAGTTTCACGAGATGCGGTATAGCACCCGCCTCCCCTATTGCTACACGAACTGCATTGCTTCTTCTGGATAGATCCAAAAGATCACAGGTGAAACGTAAGATTTCTTTCTTAAACTCAAACCCAGAAACACATTTCTCTATTAAGGTTTGCTCAGAGCTTCTGCACACAAAACTGTGTGGGGATACAGTTCTGTTTTGCCACTGTGCTATCTGATTTGAGAGAGCATGATTAGGAATCAAATCTATATTTTGCAAGTTTGTCTTTGTATGTGGACAAGACAAGTGGCCGGAATTGAACCACGAACTAATGCATACAGCATCATAGGTCTGTAGGCTCAAAAGTACAAGAAAAAGAAGAGTGTCAAAAAACAGATACCATGAATAATCTTATCTAATATGTTATACAATTATGTAAAACGACTTACTTGCCCAGTTGATATTGTGACCGGATCAGTCATCACATCACGACAAATACAGCATATAAATTCGGGAGGAACCTCATCAGCCTTTTTGTTTGTTGTCTTGTGCAGAAAACTTGAGAAAGTTTGAACAAGATTCATCACTTTATCGAAACTTGCCAATTTTAGATCCTGTAAGTAAGAAAGCAATATAAAATAAACTAATATACCATGTTTTAAGTTCTAATGGCACAATACCTATTATTCTACTTAAAACATAGATATATTTTTTATTTCCTTCTGGTTGGTATTGTTGAATCAAAATTATAACTTACACACTCTTGAACAAAGTGTTTTACTCGCTAAATTTCTGAATAATTCTGATTAAAATGAAACATAGATACAATGAGTTTAAATAGCAAAGACTATGCTATAAAATAGGACCACTAGTCCACTACTCTGACTACTACTCTTTCTATACCACTAAACAGCTAGAAACTAGCCCATGATCCACAAGAATCGGGCAACACAATGACTTCATCCTAGTTTACTAAAAACTGAAAATCACACTTTTTCTCTCTAGGTAGGGGCGATTTTCAAGAAACAAGAGGCCGGCCACTTTTTGGCCTAATTGCGGCCACTTTTTGGCCGGATTTAGATTTGATGTTCGTTCCATCATCTTCCTTGTTCAATTACCTTCAATTCCATGTAATATATCATGTCAAAATCACGAAAAAAGAAAGGAAAAAAAGGAAAAACTGATGAAGAAATCTTGGAAGAATTAAGAAAAAATGATCAAGCATATATTCAAGAATTTGAAGAAAACAAACTATATGTACAATCAATCTACAATCTCAGATCGTCTTCTTCATCAATTTCTAATGATCAAACACCTTATGTCTCGTTTTCTTTGCCAATTAATCAACCAGCCGCCGCCACCTTTCAAACACCACCACGGCCGGCCACTTTAGTGGCGAATTCCGATCAAAAAACGGCTGGGATTGGGGCACCTGGGGGTAGGGATGATTCTGATTTGATTGGGGATGTTGCTGCTCAAAAATGGGTCGCTCAATTGAAAGATTTTAGGGTTAATTCCACCGAAACCCTAGATTAATTACTCTAGACTTGTCATATTTAATTTTAACAGGTATACCATGTTTTAAGTTCCAATTGATGTAATTAATGGCACATTACATTACACCAAAATGTATACAACTAAACTATCCCTCCCATGTCATTGTCTGTATGAACTCACTTTTACCTTTTAAAGTAACAAATTTGGATTGTTTGTGATTGCATATTTTAGAATACCTTAATACTAAAAAGGAATTCAAAACAAGCAACTGAGATTTAAGATACCAAGGACAAAAGGGCATTCATATAGCAAAGCAAAGCAACGTAACTTTCTAGACACGATGCAAGGACTTTACTTCTTTCTAATTCCTGCCGTGATTGATTGCTAGACCCAGCCAATACATTCCCCTCAAATTAGGGTTTTAAACCATAATAAAAAAAACCTTATCACACATACAATAAAAAAGCAACGGGCTAATATTTCTCTTCGCTATTTGAATTCCCTTATTGCTAACTTTTTGTGCTAATTTATTTTATTTTATTTTATCTTGTTCGAATATTCATTCTAAGAAGATGTTGCCCCAATGACAAAAGCAAAAAAGCGCAAATTTCAAGATTCACTGAAAGTTTCTACAATTATATGATCAATTCCCAATTTGTTATTCATCATTCTTAGTATATAATAACACAATCCACTTGATATATTACACACATACTACTTTAATTTTTCTGTATTACTAGTTTTCCATCAATATCATAAAACTTACTTTTTTACAGCTAAAAATTAGTATATAACAATAGCAAGTATATATAACAAGTTTTGAGAAAGAGAGATAAACGTATCAATGAAACAATGAGACTGAGAAGAATGAAACAATGAAGCCGGAATAATTATACCAGAAATAAGTACCGTAGTTACTAAGAAGATGAATGAAAGCTTGGAATGAAATAAGAAGTACCCTCAGATGTATGGATTGGAGCGGCCGAGAAGGATACAGTCATACACTCATACAACAATATAAATTGGTATCGTATAAAAATAACTAGCTTATTTTTCCGACAAAAACTCAATTAGCACTTTCAAATAAGCTTATCCAAACACCTTCAAGCTAAGACTGTTACTAAACCGACGGGTTAGGCGGCTAACCTACCTGCGCCTGTCTGGTTCTGACAAAATATTGGAACGATATTCCCCAGATATAATTTTCATATGGGTTTAATTCCGAAAATACCAATGTAGGTGTTCACCTGTCCTTTCCAGACCATCAAAGTATATTTTGTTCTAATTATGTCATTAGAAGATAGTTATGTTGTGTCACTATACACAAGAAAGTTTATTTTTACACAAAACTGATTTTAAAAAGTTTCTAACGATTCAATAAGATACACAATCATCTCTTGTTGACTGAAAATATTTTAGAGAAAAATAATCTGCACGTGTTATCAACAACAGTATTTAGAACAATAAACCCCCATTTCTACTGAAATCCTAACTTTATTCCATTAATAAAAAATATATATTATATCAAACAAAAATGTTTAGGTTTATCAACATAAATTACAGAATATACACATTTATGAGCGATATATCATTATAAACCCACAAATGTACAAGAAAAGGAAAATCAATTAGATTATCAGCAAATAATAAGAATAAATAAATAAATAACAAATAAATAATGATAGATAAAGCGATGCTTACAGAAATAGGAGAGTTTGGGGCGTATGGGGGAGGAGTAGATGTGGATTGTAGGCGGCAGTGAGTGTGTGTGTGTGTGTGTGTGTGTGTGTGTGTGTGCGTGTGTGTGTGTGTGTGTGAGTGTGTGTGTGTGTGTGTCACGGGGATGAGTGGGTGTTTTATTTTAGTAGTAGACTAGTAGTAGTGAGCACTTATTTTACTGAGAGCTCTTTCTATGTCGTCAGCAATGGGATCAATCACATGGATGAACGCTGCTGTCTTTTCTAGCTGTCATTCAATCTCCGTGTGTGCAGTAAAAATAGCTTGATATTTTTTTACCCCAGTTAGGGGTGGGAGTGGTTACCACTTCCCCAACCTTCCCCAAATTTCCACATCACCATCTTCCAATAAAAACCCTTCACCTCAAACTTCCCCAATTCACCCCAAATCACCCCAAAATGGGTGACGCTACTCAACCCAACCCCAATCCCAATTCATCCCAAATCACCCAATCATCTCCGCCGACATCTCTAGCGGTCATCTTCATCTCCGCCGACATCTCTGGCGGTCATCTTCATTTCCGGCGGCGGCGACAACATCTTCGGCGACATTTCCGGCGAGAATCAGTTTCGTTTTCGGGTGGATACGGTACGGGTGTTGCCCTCATCCGTTCTAAACTGGTTGTCACGGGACGCATATGGGAATGGTATGGATTTGATGGGCGGTGATCCAAGAGATGGTGGCGGTTTGATACGGTACGGGCTCCGCCCTTGTTGCCGGCGCCGGCGCCGTGGTTGTCTCGCCGGAGAAGAGGAGGAGGTGGTGGCGGCGGCTGTCTCGCCGGAAAAGAAGAAACATCTGGTGGCCGGTGGCGATCTTGCCGGAAAAGAAAGAGAGAAGATGTGAGAAGAGGGTTAATCTCATCCATTGATTGAGATAAATCAAGGGTCAAGATTTGGTCCTTGGGTTTCACCAAAAATTAAGGATTCAAATGAACAATCCTCATATTTATATAAATAAATGTAATGTTATATATATGGGTCGGGTCTATGGGTTTCGGGTATACGGGTCGGGCATGTAGGTTTTAATCTAAAACCATACCCGGACCTACCAAAAAAATTAATATCATCCTCATACCCGCCCCTAGACTCGCGTACCCAGTGGCGAATCTAGAAATATATAACAGGGTATGCAAAATCTAGTACTCCCTCCGTCCCAATTTAATTGTCCTGTTGACCAACTTTGACCATAAATAACTTTGTTTGTACTATATAGTAGTTGATGAAACTTATATGAACGAAAAGTACATTAAAAACCCAATCCATTCATATATTTTATATCAAGTGTTACACGACACAAACAAAGTTATTTATGGTCAAAGTTGGTCAACAGGACAATTAAATTGGGACGGAGGGAGTATAAAGTTTGTAAATCAACAAATTTCCAGGTGTCTACAGTACTCGGGAATTAGGTTGGGGTTTTTTAGTTTGATACACACCTTGATCAAAAACACGATAAGCAACGCGGATCTTTATTGGGACCTGGGGGGCTTTGGTCAGTGTTGTTTTCTTATATATTTAAATTTATTAAGTCGGGCCTCTACGATTACTTTCCTTAAAAACTTTCAGTTCTGCCTATGTTTTCAATCTATCAATTTTAGTCTATTTGATATTTTAACAATTTTTATAGTCCATAACCCACTATGGTTGAAGAAAATGTAGATTTTTATTGTTATTATTGTTTGACCTGACCGAATTGAATGACCAAAATATAATACTCGAAACATAACAATAAGAAAAAGAATAATTCTAGCCCCTCCGCTAAAAACATCAAGATTCACACTATCCTTAACAAATTCAAAGGACATATATTTACATAACTTTTAGTTTATACTTCTCTGGGATTCAAAATTTTCAAAGTATTCAAAAATGGATCAAAATTCTTTTAGGTTCAATATGAAAAGGTCAAATTAGCGAAGTGTGTGAGGAAAAAAATATAATAAAAAATGGGGTCCTGAATTGATTGCGCTGGAATTTAATGAAGAATGGACTTAACTGCTTAAGTCACATAAATATTAATTGGGCTCCTTCATGTACAATGGACGGGAATTTGATCCGTATTTAAAGAGTTAAAAGACTTAAAGGTGACTTCGGATATGCTTTTAACGTCAGGCGGTCTGGGTGTGCACTCCATTTTTAAAGGATATGCATCATTAGTATTTTTATTAAAAAACTTCTAAACAAACAATTTTTTAGCACAACTATTTTTCCCCACAGGGTATGCAATTGCATACCCTTGTCACTACATGCGTACGCCACTGCGCGTACCCGGACCCGAACCCGGCCCAAAAATGTCGGGGTTCGGTTTTCCCAATCAGGTACGGGTCTTTTTACCATCCCTAGTCTCACACTCATGGCTGTATAGTATCTTTGGGTTTGGCTCTTGCTTAAAGTCCCTAAATTCATAAGACCTCAAATTTTAATTTAATTTTGTATATTTTTAGCATATGTTGCTATTTTAACATAGTTTCGGGTTTAGCTATTGTATGTAATCGTCACTTCTATAAGTTGCTACTTTATGGTTCTTTTACTGTGATTTTTGGTTTTTTAATTAAGTCGTATGTATTATCTTTTTGTTTCGTATGTTCATCATGTCATCTATATTGACTACCAGTTGAGTGATATCTTCACAAATTTATATAGTTTTTTTAGTTTAATGCGTGGGTACATTATCTTTGATTTATATGGGTTTTTCTAGTTTAATGCTTTTGTTATGCGTGAGTACATTATCTTTAGTGCATCATAAGTTTATAAAATTAACGTAGAATATAACTAATTATCATGTTTAACAACAAATTAACTATCAAAATTAAAAACAAATCACACTTCTTGCTTTAACATCTAAGATGGACGCATAAAATAAAAAAGTGTGCTTTTTTCAGTTTTAACTAATCAATATATTGTTAAAACACTTGAATAATGATAATTAGTCATACACTATTATGGACATATAATGTACCACCACCAGCCGTTACCATCGCCGTAGTGTGTAGATAACTTCTAATCAACTATATTTGTTTGGAAAAAAACAATACCTTTTTAAACGGTGACAATTTGCGGATTTTGGTCCCTTTTGCAAATTCTGTTACACTATAGTGATAAATGTATGTTGACATGTAATTTATAATTTGTTATAATATGATTAGCCAATCTTTAAGATTCAAGGGCCGAGTAATATTATGTTAGAATAGATAATTTTGTTGTTTTTGGTTATGAAGATACGGGTTGTCTTGTTTATAGTCGTTTTATGTCAAATTCAAGTAAGTAACTCCCAATGCCGTCTTCCACGGGTTTTGGGTCCCAATACCGTCTTCGACGGTGTATGGGGGAGGTTGAGATGTAGACAGCCTTACCCCTACCAAAGGTAGAGAGGCTGGTTCCATGTTCTACCATAGGTAGAAAAGGCCCTCCAGCCTTGCTGGGCATGAGGATCGAACCCTTGACCTCTGTCTCCAGAGGCAAGGGCTCCAACCACTGATCCAACCCAGCTGTGTTTTCCCATTAACTCAGAATTGTTTGGATTTTGTGACTTCAAGTCTCAACGTTCAAGAGTAGTTCTAAAGTTGATGCAAATAATCTTCAAGAGTGTCTTTGCTTTTGGTTAAAGTGACAAGACAATGGTAGGAGTGAAATTGAATAGGAAAAAGAACAGCTCTTATGGGTTCACATTTGAATTTGAGGTTTGGCATCATTACTAATTTGATTAAAGCTGTACATAAATGTTTTAGGTTGTAACAAATTGGTTGCTAGGGTACCAAAAACGCAGTTACATATTACTCTCCATATTCTTCAAATGGGACAATCAATAACGATAATAACCATATCTCCTCCGTTTTCTTGATATTTCCAAATATAGGACCCGTGAAAACCTAAAGTCTATTTTTCTTGTTTGATTCCATATGTTGTTGATACAAAAATACAACCGTTATTTTGTTTCCATATATAGCCAATGTGTTATTCTCGTTGGCTTCCCACTTGACAAACGCTTGTGTTCCTATAAAAGTTAAATTTGTCTTCGCTTGAATTTAAACTTAGGACCACTTCGTATTATTCGGATTGTTTGCACAACATTTGAAAGTATTATACTAGATATTTTCTAGAAGAAGGAACGACACTTATATGTGGAATATATCTTATGAATTTTGATAGCTAAATATTACTCCGAATACCACTTATGTATTAACTTGTAGAAACACAAACAATGCAAACATAAATATACTAATTGAAATTACAAAAAAAAGATTAGTCTTAATAAGTGTATAAGAATTGGGCTAATAACTTTGAGAGATTCCAACAACCAATCGACACATCATTTTTCTCTTTGCATAATAACTACAACACCAAAGCCTTTTTTTTTTTCCGAACTATGATGTTATATTCCAAAATCAATAGTAGCTCAAGAGCTACCTAAGTAATTACAAGACAAGAAGAGGATTTAACAACTAATCCTCCCATCTAATTACAAGACAAGAAGAGGATTTAACAACCAATCCTCCCATCTAATATTTGTACTACTATTTCTATATACATACCAATGGAAGGAATAAGAAACAATATCGTCAAAATAGTTTCTCCGTGAAACTGAATCCGGTTGGAAAATAAACAAATTCCGAACACGCCAAATGTACCACCAAGCTGTGAACATCACTGAGAGTACCAACTCCTTAGCATCCGTCTTGATCCTTGCGTTATCAATTGTTTCAATAATCGACGAGGGTTGATCTGGAACAATGCAATGCAGGTCTAGCCACTTCGCAATTCTTGAGATGATTTTAGAAGAAATAAAACAACCTGAGAACAAATGGTTTGTTGTCTCCGGGCGGCTCGAACATAATGGGCAAAGAATCGAGGGAATTTCCATACCACGTTTGGATAAGTTAAATCTAGTGGGTAGTCTGTCTAACAAAAGACGCCAAATACAAACATTAACTTTTTTCGGGACGTATTTTACCCACCTGGTAGCTCGATCAGAAGTTGGCAGTAAGTTGTTATCGATATGGTGTCTCAATGTCTTGACCGCAAAGGTAGTATCTCCATTAAGGTCCCATACCCATCTATCAGGTACATCAGAAAGCGAGCAGTTAACCAACATTTCCAATAATTCCTTATATTGATCCATTTCTCTACCGTCCCTAATCGTCCTCCTCCATTGGAATTTCCATTCCCCTTGAAATCTCAGGTTAGCAACTGTAGTATTTTTCTCAGTAGCCAGGGCATACAATCTAGGAAACCTCGACATAAGAGTATTAGAACCACACCAGATATCATCAGACCAAAAATAAGTATCATTACCACGACCCACTTGTTTGCGAATGACATCAGTAGGAGTGACTGTGGCAGAATAGATATCATTGATGGCCTTGGTAATTCTATTCCAAATACCACCTCTCGAACCGGACGAAGATTCCCCGAATTTACTCCCATGAATGGCTTTAATAACTTTGACCCATAGAGCTTCGGTCTTATTCAAAAATCGCCATTTCCATTTGAACAAGAGAGCTTTATTTAAAGCCGACAAGCTACCAAATCCCAACCCTCCATTGTCTTTAGAGTTAATAACCACATCCCACTTGATCCACGCCATCTTACGCCCTTTATCCTCAGCACCCCAGAAAAATTTAGACCGTATAGCCTCAAGGTTATGTAACACTTTTTTGGGAACATAAAAGGAGGAAAAGAAGTATGTACCGAGAGCACCTAAAACTGATGTAATCAGAGTCGCACGTCCACCGATTGAAAGTAAGTTAGCTTTCCAAGTGGCAAGTCTTTTCTTGAAGCGATCAATCAAGACATTCCAATTCGAGACACGTCCCATGTTTAAACCAACGGGAATGCCAAGGTAAGTAAATGGAGTACAACCTGATTTACATCCAACCTTTTCTGCAAATGATTTAACAATATCCAAAGGAACTCCAATACCATATATTGACGATTTATGAACGTTTATCGATAAACCGGAGGCTATATTAAAGCAACTGGGCATAGCTATAGTATTAGCCAAGTTACTCAGAGACCATTCACCCAAAATAATTGCATCATCTGCATAAAACAAGTGAGATAGATGGAGGTCATTAATACGCACCCCTGAAAATAAACCAGCAGCCATAATGTCTTCCAAGAAGACATGTAACCCTTCCATAACAATAGTGAACAAAAATGGTGCCATCGGGTCTCCTTGTCGTAAGCCACGTTCATATACGAATTCATTAGTAGGGCTACCGTTTACTAACACAGATGCTTTGGATGAGTACAAACACCCTTTGATCCAACTACACCATTTGGGACCAAATCCCATAAAATCCATCAGAGTAAATAAGTAATGCCAAGAAACCGTATCATATGCCTTTTCAAAATCAATTTTGAATAATAGCATCTGTTTGTGTTTAGAAAGGTGCCAATCAATAACTTCATTAATGATTAAATGACCATCCAAAATATGACGCCCCTTTATAAATGCAGATTGTTCATGACTAGTCACAGAGTCAATAACAGTAGCTAACCTTAGTGCCAACACCTTAGCTACAATCTTATATTGCACCCCTATCAAGCTTATTGGACGAAAGTCCGACGGAAGAATAGGACTCTGAACCTTAGGAATGAGAGTGAGAAAAGAAGAATTACACCCACCCGGGAATATACCCTTCGTGAAGAATTCAATAACACAAGCAACAATATCATGCTTCAGAAGTTCCCAAAACTTTTTTATGAAACCAAATGAAAATCCATCAGGTCCAGGGGCTTTGTCATTCCCACATGCCCAAACAGCTTCTTTAATCTCGTTTTCAGAAGGTAAATTCTCCAAAGTGTCACTTTTGTCTTGAGCCAGTTTCTTAAAATTGTTACTGCGCTTCGTGATAGGAATTTCCTGACCCTTCTTAAATTTAGAAGAAAAGAAAGAATAGAAAACTCCTTTAACAACCGAAGGGTTGTCTAACCAGTCACCCTCCACTTTGACACCCGAAATAGCATTTTGTCTTCTTCTCTTTTTGACCACTCCATGAAAAAACTTGGTATTTTCATCCCCTTCAATATTCCATTTAACTTTTGCCTTTTGGGCAATGTCTTCCCTAATAGGTTTTTCAAGCTCACAAATGCGTTGCCACAAAGCAGCTCTATCCCGACCCAATTCCGTAGACAGATCTCCTTCCTCGAATTTAGCATCGATTTGATTTATTTGAGTTTGCAACTTTTTTATTTCTTCATCAGGTTTTGGACGGTTTTTGTTCCAAGCTTTGATGTGATTTTTCAACTCTTTCAATTTCAACCGAAAGCATTCATACCGGTTCCAAACCCATCCAATTGATGCCACTTACTTTTCACTAGATCATCAAAGCCAGGGATAGACAGCCATGAGTTAAAAAATTTAAAAGGAACAGGCCCAAAATCAGCATAAACCTGGGATAATAAGATAGGCCTGTGGTCTGCAATGGACTTGTCCAAAGCAGCCACCGACAAATTGGGGATCATATCACAAACCGCGGGAGAAAGCAAAAATCTATCAATTTTACTAGCATTTCGTAACTTAGCATCGACACGAGTAAAATGGAAACCACTCATAGGTAGTTCCATTAGGCACGCCTCGTCAATGAAAGAATTAAAATTCACCATGTTTATTTTAGAAAGTGAAAGACCCATTCTCTCTTCAGGCTTACGGATGGAATTAAAATCTCCAAAAAGGATGAACATACCCGGATTAGACTTCATAAAACTTAGAATGGTTGTCCATAGATTTAACTTTCCAGCTTCTTCTTGTGGCGCATAAATGTTCACCATGAAACATCTAAAGTTAAAAGTCGACCATACTCCTTCAACAATAAGAGCATTCTTCAAAACAACAACATTATTTTTAACAAAAGCCAAAGGATCCCAAACGGAGACAATGCCCCCAGATTTACCAATAGCCGGAAAACAAGCGTAATCAAACTAGAAATTACCCCAAATACTCTTGATCCGGGCCATACAGATCACCTCCATTCTAGACTCCTGAATTGTAACATCCGTGAGTTTTGACCGTTTGACTTTACGTGCAATTTGACTAACAATTTAAGTTAATGAAATATTTGGTTCGTTTTGTGATTAAATGACAATGTGGTATGTTCGTCGGGTCGATAATATGTTTTAATCGGTGTTTAAAGGCCTAACGTTTTGTAATTTGGCTTGGGAAGAGAAACGGGTCGACCCGTGGGTTATCCACGACCCACCAGCCCTCTTGACCCATTTCCCTCCCCTTATCCTCCCATTTTCACCACAAACCCAAATCTCTTTCTCTTTTCTCTTATCTTTCTAGCAAGAAAAGCAAGAACTCCTTTCTCTCATAAATTCTTGTATCTTTATGGTTGTTTAACTTAAATTAGAGATAAAATAATCATCATTATCATAATAACACCATCATATTAGAAGATTGAAGCTTCAAGCACAAGGATTCCTACAAATTCGGATTTTGACTTAGGTGGAGCTCTTGGTGAGTAAAACTTGTCTTCTAACCTTTCTTTCTTGTCATAGTTATGTTTCTAGTAGTATTTGAACACTCTTGAGCCAAAGATTTAGTCAAAGCGGGTTTTTAGTCGAACTAGGGTTTCTAACCATCAAATTAGGTCAAGAATGATTTTGAGTTGAAGATTGATGTTTGGAGTTGAAAATGGAAGTGGGTTATGTTTATTGCAGCCAAATCATGTCCCAAAACGATTTATGGAACCCTCCCTAGTCGCATAATAAGTTAAAATTGAGTTTTGAGGTTTTTGGGCCGTTTTCTGCATTTGCTGTCGCTGCTCTTGAACTGGTTCTGTCCAGGCGTAAGATACGCCCACTTTGGGCGTGGGTTACGCTGGTGGTGGTTTGGCTAGGCGTAGGTTACGGTTCTGAAGGGCGTAGCTTACGCCGACTTGGTACCTTACGCTGAAACTTGCTGTTTACGCTGGTGTAGACGCCATTTTCTTGGTTTCTAGGGCACCGTAACCTACGGCGGGTTGGCCGTAGCTTACGCTGGTAGACTTTGTGCCACCGTAGGTTACGGTGGTGGAGGCCGTAGCTTACGGTGCTTGGGTTCAGCCACTTTCCTGTTTTGCTAGTTTAACCTCCAACCTCTTAGACTCGAGCCCGGCTTCGACTTAGAACACCCCTGGCCTTCCTAAACCACACTTTCAGGCCCCCGGAAGCTGATCAAAGTATTGGATCACTTAATTGACCTAAATGAGCCTTCAACTTAAATTATATATATATGTTAAAACATATATATATGTGTGTCTAATAACGACTTGAACACGAGACGACCTTTGGTGACCATAAGTTATTACAGACTAATTCCTGATTACTTAAACGACTTTGTAGGGTCCCGAAAACCTTTCAAATGTCGTAGGTCATGTCCTAAAACCCTAGGTAGGGTTTGAGTATATTAAATGACGTACAATATATATAGATATATATTAATAAATTTGAACATTATAATTATAGGTCTTGGACACGTGGAGCCTATTGAGCGCTTGTAATCTCATACTAATCTGATCTTAACTTTTCATAGCCAATCAAGGTGAGTTTCGTATCTCCCTACTCGCTTGAGATTCGGGCTGAAAAGTGTAAACTTGCGTGTTTACTTACGTTGTTGATTGATTGATTGATTGATTTGGTTTAAATGTTGGATTGATGAGACGGTTTATCACGTTTGAATGACTTGGTTTATGTTTTGTTAAGTATTTCATTAATATTAGGATAGACGTACATACATGGAAGTCGGTTATGCCTTCATTGGGTTTTAGATGTGGTGGGAAGGCTGCGGGTGACCCTATATATAAGCATCTGGGACTTGAAGAAAGTAGAATCCTCTTAAGTGTATGTACGTATAGAATTGGAGTTAATATCGATTGTTGGTTCATGTTCATTGTATTGTGATTATTGGTTTATGATTGACGAATATCGATTGTTGGTTCATGTTCATTGTATTGTGATTATTGGTTTATGATTGACGAATATTGATTGTTGGTTCATGTTCATTGTATTGTGATTATCGGTTTATGATTGACGAATATCGATTGTTGGTTCATGAAAGACGCTTGTGAATGATGCATTTACAATTGATTGTAAGCATTGCATACATTGTTGATGATCCCTCGGCAGGGGATTGCCGACATCCTGGTGTATAGATGTATGCACCCATTTTGGATGTAGATCTTGACCCCGAGTATATAGACATATATATCTCGATGTTTTTGAGATGCCGCTTTGTTCATGGTGATGACAAGCGAGTATCGTTGCATAGGTGACCGGAGATCACGCATAAGATAGGCATTTTGGCTTACTTACGCATATGGCATTGCATTGATACTCATATCATTTATGCATTTCTTATTACACGCTTTTTGTACTTGTGTAATCTTGTTGTTGGACATTATTGTGTTTCTTAGAGGCTCACTGTAAGTCATGTTTAGCCTCCACTCGTACTTTATGATTTCTGTCTATGGTTCCTTGTGGACCATTACTACGAACTCACCAACCTTGTGTTGACTATGCTTAGTACACTTTTCAGGCAATCAGGTTATTCCAAGGCATTGAAGTATGATCGATTTATTAGCTTGCTGTTGAACCCGGACTTGGACATATATGGATCAAGGACCCATTTGCCTTCTTTTGCATTGTACTTAGAACCGTTAACCATCTGTTGATGTTCTATTGTAATCTTTGATGATGACTTGTTCTTTATGTATTTTGATACTTGTTTATCGTTCTGTAAGGATTCACTGAATCCTTTATTTGCATTTAGTTCATGTTCTACATTAATTTCACCTTGTGCTATATGATTTCCGTGATATTTCAAGCCTTGGCTTGGGGTGTTACATGAATTCCTAAAAAATTCACTTTATTAGCCGCTAACAATCTACAAACGTTACTTCTTTTCTTTGCATTCCCGCTCCCACACATATTAATAGATAATATCTTCATTTATCAACAAACCATTCACTCATCCGGCTGACAAAATTTTCAAAATCACAAGAAGCTCCATCCATATCTAAACCCATGATTTTGCCCATCTGAATAAACTTTGAAAAGTCGTTAAACAAGGAGCCTCCGTTTTCCTTGTTAGACGAAGGGACACCTTTAGTACCAATTTCCCAATTAGTTGATTTCAACGAATTAGACAAGTGGTGCAAGTATTCCTCAAAACCCGGGGGTTTACTCGGGCTAGAGTCAGTCTTGCTGTAATACTCAGAATAATCATTGCCAAGTGCCAACAAAGCAAAATTTTACAAGTTATTTGTGAATTGATATTGTTAACTTTTGATTCCTAAGCTACCATGCTAAATGACTGAACATGGTGGTGTGGATGCAAATGTGACCTCATGTCGAACTTGTTATACCCGCTTTGGCTCATCCCATTCATTGTTTTGATATTCAAATAAGACTAATAATTAAAGAGAATTGATATTCGTACCACAAAATTTGATATATTTACCAGATTGTACAATTGTTAAAGCACACTGTACAAGTCAGTAAAACATGTTTATGGTAGATAAATCAAAAGTTGTGGTACGAATACCACCCCTACAATTAAAGGTTCCCTAAGTTTTGAACCTTACCCCTCTTTGGCCAAAGTTCATCTGCAAAAATTAATTCCAGACGAGTTGTGAATCGAATTCTTAAGTTAAAATTAATCTACTTACAAAACGAATTACTCAAATAAGAAAAAAAGAATGACATGACATATATGATGTTATTGTTCAAAGATGAAATATATGGGACGCATTTAATGTGCATAAAAAAGTTATATTTTTAAGATGATAATATTAAAAACTCATCTTTGAATTTTATGGTAAACATATAATTATTTAGTGCACGCTTGATTGCTTTGTTTAGCAAAACGTTATATATAAATATTTTATATTTTTATTGTAATGTAATGTAACTAGTATAATTTAAGTCCCGTGTTACGGGACTTCAATTTTTGTTTTGAAATGGTTGTGTTTTTTTAGAGTACTTTTGTTAAACCTACAACCGCCTAATTAAACAACCATTTTGTTATACATAAGTTTGTTTCAAATATAGATATTTATTTAATGGCAAAACCACATTAGCTTCCATCTGAGTGTTGTGGAGTGTCAATTATTGTGATTACATTTTGTTACTTATGATGTGTCACTATACATGTTAGCTTAAAACTTTTACCATATGAAATATATGTTTATTTAAAACATTACCACAAACGCATCTAAAAGTTTATAGTATCGAATACATATATTTAATATGCACAAAGAAAAAAGTCGAATGAAAGTTTTCAATATATTAGTTGAAACCACAAAGAAAAAAAGTGTGCAAAAACCAAATAAAGGTACATAACGTTACGGGATATGACCATAAAAAGTTGTAATATACTTTCTGGATACTCAAACGAAAAAAAAGTGTGAAAAAAACCAATAAGTAACCCGTAATAGAAAACCCAAACGGGATGCGATGTGACAAAATACGAATAATGGTAATGGTACGGGATATAGGCATAAGAAAGTTGCAATATATTGTTTGAGAACACAAAAGGAAAAAAAGTATGCAAAAGACCAATAAATAACCCGTAATTAAAAGATCGAACGGGATGCGATTTGGCAAAATTTTACTGGATGTTACGTGAACGAATAGTAACTCGCCACGTAGGCAAGTTACTATTCATCATGCGTTTCCCTTTAATAAGATATATATAGGCAAGTTACTATTCATCATGCGTTTCCCTTTAATAAGATATATAATATAATATAATTAGGGTTAACACAACCGAATCATGCGTGTGGGCTAGGCCGACCCAACTCATCATTGAGATATTAATGTCGTGCCCAAAAATCCTATTTGGACCCGAAACCGAAACCATCTTAAGCAAAAGATGTCGCTTAGGTACTTAGGGTTAATCTTGTTAAGGTAAAGACGGAATGAGTTTGTGTACTTGCTGGTAGTTTGTAACGCCCTCATTTAAAAATGTGGATTTTAAAAAATTTACAACATAAAACATAACTCCGTTAAGTAAAGAACGCAAACGACGTTTAAAAATCTCATTTGACCCCTAACGGAATCGTTAAACATAATAAATGCCTCAAAAGGTGTTACCAACAATATCATCATAATAATCCAAATGAAATCTAAAATCTACCTAAAGGACAGCAACGTAACAATTGTCAAATCAAACTACTAAATAAATGTCTACGTAAATAAATGCAACAATGGGTAACTAAATCCACAATCCTCAAACTCTACAACTACCCATCTCACCATCTACCATCAGCTTCAATTCCTAATCTGGGGGCATAACACATCACCATAAAACATAAGTGTGAGCTTAAATGTCGAGTAAGATAACATGTTAGTACAACAAAAGGATTGCCAATTAAAACATTTCACAATAAAGTATCTCACGCATGCATATAGGTATTAATCAAACCTACACATTATAAACAACACAAAGATTATCAAATCCTATAATGTGCCTAGCAAACCTCCACAAACTACAATAACATGTTATATCCACTACTCACGTTATCTACCTTAACAAACTTTATTATTGATGTGTCGTTTGTGTATAATGAAAAACGGTCAAGTTTTAAATTTATAAAGTCAAGGAAATACCAAACTACACACACACTCACGGACAGTGGATCAGTTCGTTTGTAGTAAAGTTGTTAGGTAAGACCAGGTTCATTTGCAAGGACTATGTTTAAGAACTAAGCAAGATAATGTAATACTAAGATTGGTTGGGGTTTTGTAATGGTTAAACTAACTAATGGAGAAAACAAGAAAGCAAATTAGGAATGTGTCCAACCGCTTGGTCTAGCGAGAAAGCACGGGATTACTAGAATGCAAGACAATAATTAAAAGCATCTACTTCGACTCAGATCATTCATGACATGTTTAGGTTGCACTAATCAATACAATAGTTGAGATCTAAATAAGTCACTAGACTCAGTCACGTGGGTACCACCCTTTCTGTAACACCCCAAGCCGAGGCTCGGAATATCACGGAAATCACATAGCACCAGGTGGAATTACAATAGAAACTAAATGCAAAAAGAGGATTCAGTGAATCCATACAAACGATAAACAAGTAACAAAATACAACAGGAGCAAATAAACATCAAGATTACAACCGACAACAAAAGAGGGCTATCAATCCTAAATACAATGCAACATAAGGCAAATGGATCCTTGATCCATGTCAGTCCAGTCCGGGTTCAACAGTAAGCAAACAATCAACCTCCACGTCCTGATAGACCTGATTACCTGAAAAGTGTACTAAGCATAGTCAACACAAGGTTGGTGAGTTCGTAGTAATGGTTCGTAAAGAACCAACAACAAAAATCACAATATAAGAATAGAGGCTAGACATGACTTACAGTGAGCCTCTACATAACACAACATCGTCCAACAACAAGATTACACAAGACAAGTAAATGTGTAATGAGGAATGCATGAATGATATGAGTATCAATGCAATGCCAAATGTATGAATAAGCAAATATGCCTATCCTGAGCGTGACCTTCAGTCACCTATGCAACGATACCCTTCTGCCAACGCTATGGACAAGGCTGTATCTCAAAAACATCGAGTTATATATGTCTATATACTCGGGGTCATGACTACATCCAAAATGGGTGCACACATCTATGCACCAGGATGCCGGCAAATCCCCTGCCGAGGGTCCAACAGTAATGTATGCAATGCTTACAATCAAATGTAAATGCATAAATCATAAACCAACGATCGATATACGATGAATATGAATCAATAATCAATATTCGCCAACCTGAGCCATCAATCAATAATCGTCAATCATAACCAATAATCACCATTCATCATCATCAGCCATTAATACTTAACCAAAATATTAACCAAGTCAATCAACATATGATGAACCATAAACTAATAATCAATAATCGTCAATCTTAACCCACTAATCATCATTCGACAACCATAAACCATCAATCACAACTTAAACCAACTATACGTACATATACTTCAGAGGATTCTACTTCCTTCGAGTTTCAGATGCTTATATATAGGGTCACCCGCAGCCTTCCCACCACATCTAAAACCCGACGAAGGCATAATCGACTTTCATGTATGTACATCTATCCTAATATTACTAGATACTTAACAAATATAAACTAAGTCATTCGAACGTAACAGTCATCTCAACAATTCGATACTCAATCCAATTTAACCAATCAAACGAAAGGAAACATCACACCAATCCAACAACTAGAACAATCAATCAATCAATCAATCAAACAATAAATGCAAGTAAACACACCAGGTTTACACTTTTCAGCCCGGATCTCAAGTGAGTAGGGAGATACGAAACTCACCTTGATTGGCTAAGAAGCTAGGATTAGATTACAACGAGTAATGGGTTCCACACGTCCACAACCTATAATTATTCAACATAATACCGCCATGTCAACTATACAATCTCAAACAAGTTGATTTAGCTCGATTAAGTCAAGCCACGAACCCTAAACACCTTTACAACATTTACGAGTATGAACTAGACGCAATCGACTCGACCTTTTTAGAAATGAGAAAGGACTCAAACAAAAAGAGTGTCACTGCAAGAAACTAGACTCTCTTACGAATCCAACGATAGGTCATAAGACTTGTTTGAAGTTACGGATTAAAAGTTATTAATATTTGAAAATCGACGCGCGCATTTTCCCAGTGACTATGCACTGCGTCGCAGTGAGCCAGGACTAAGCTCACTGCGCCGCAGTGGCTAAACTGGACCAGAACCAGTGACAATGCACTGCGCCGCAGTGAGCAAGAACCATGCCCACTGCGCCGCAGTGGCTAAACTGGACCAGAACCAGTAACAAAGCACTGCGCCGCAGTGAGCCAAGGGAGGGCTCACTGCGCCGCAGTGGCCACAAACTGCAGCCAACACCAGCAGCTTCAACAGCAACACGAACCCAAAACCCCCAAAAACAACCCAAAACGATTTGTAAGCGTTTGTAACGTAATTTGAAGCATCTATAAGCATTGTTACACATAACCACACTTAACCCATACCATAAATCCGCCCATTAACATCAAAATCATACCGAATCGTCCCAACCCTAAATAAAACCCTAATTACCCAAAATCGCCATTCGACTCGATTCAAGACTTGTAATTGTTCAAGATGACTAGAAATGCATAAACAAACATAAATAGAAGTAAATGGGATGAATTTAACTTACCAAAACGTCCCTTAAAGCTCAAACCCAAATTTGACCTAATTGGGTAGAAAATGCTAGAACTTGGTTTTGATTCTTTGATAAGATGAAAGTGACTATGATTTCTATGTTATAATCGATCCAACACTAATTTGATGCAAGAAATTATGAAGAAGATTGAAATGGGTCTTGCCCTTTTTACTTAGAGAGAAGGAGAGAAAAGAGATAGATAGATAGATAGAAAATGAGAGGGGGAGAAGGAAGGAAAGGATAAGAGGGAGGGGAAATGGGTCTTGGGGCTGGTGGGTCTTGGACTACCCACGGGCCGACCCGTTTCCTTCACAAGCCATAATACAAACGTTAGGCATTTAAACACCGATTAAAACGCATTATCGACCCGACGAATATACCACGTTGTCATTTAGTCACAAAACGACCCAAAATTTCATTAACTTAATTTGTTAGTCAAATTGCACGTAAAGTCAAACGGTCAAATTTCACGGATGTTACATTATTCCCCCGTTGAAAGAATTTCGTCCCGAAATTCAACAAAACCCTAATTAGCAATTAAATGCGGATACTTAGACTTCATGTAATCCTTTCGCTCCCAACTGAACTCGGCTCCACGCCTAGCGTTTCCACCTAACCCTATCAATCGTGTAGAGCTTATTCTTGAGTTTCTTGACTCGGCGGTCCAAGATCTCTACCGGTTCTTCAATAAATTTCAAATTCGAATCAACTCTAATCTCGTCCATAGGTACATGATATGTAGGGTCCGCCAAACACTCGCGTAGGTTGCAAATATGAAACACATCATGTACACCGCTAAGCTCTTGTGGTAATTCTAATCGATAAGCGACTTTTCCAACCCTTTTCGGGGATCTTGTAAGGACAATTATACCTTGGCCCGAGTTCGTCTCGCTTCACGAATCGGATGACGCCTTTCCACTGTGATACTTTCAAACGTACAAAGTCACCCACTTTCAACTCTAACGGTCTCAGCCTCCCATTGGCATACTCCTTACTTAGCATGTGAGCTAGCTGGGCTATTCTCTTAACTTGAGAAGTTATTCTTGTCATTCCTATTAGAAATCCTAACCCGCTACTTCGGCTTTCTTTGATTCTTGGTTCGTCCCAATGGGGAGTAGCATCTCTTCTACTTAGTTCTTCGGCCAGTGTCATTCGAATACTCGCGTAACAACCGTCGTCGTACAGGATTTACGCCATGGTTATAAGTACATTATCTTCACATGATCAAGTCTCAAGTCGGTTTGAGTGCCCGTCGTTCATTGGATGGCTCCCTGAATTGGAGTTAAGCGACTTTCTTTACTTGAAATAATAGAGGTCGAATCTTCGTGCACCTAACCCACTCCTTCTACATGCTAACTTGCCCAATTGCCAAGTTTTTACCGGTTTCGTCATATCATGATCACCTCTTGTCGTCGGCGACTTCACAGCGAAGTCCATTCCAATTCGTTTTTCTTCCAAACTCTCTCCCGTCTTTCACTACACGCTTATTCCCTTCTCAGAAGTCTATAAGGGCTTTGACTACCCGCGCGATGTTAGGGAGTTAAGCATATACGAAATTTAAATTATCGAGATGGGACAAGCCCGGTAAGTCACCCGGAAAGTCCTCGGGAGACTCAAGATCAACAAGGATGACGTTAGCTTTCAGATTCTTGAGACGGTAGCTCTAAGGACGCCTAGGTTGGAAGACTTACACGGAACCCTAAGAATCCTACCGTTAGATATTTTACACTAGTAACCCTACTACGCAACTTTAGAACTGTCTTACCCGGTGGCATCCAGATTACACTCACTTTTTCGCCAAGAATCTTTATATCATAGGCACCAAGTAAATGAGGAGTTTTGTCGTCTTTTAGAGTCGAGATAGATACACGGGGTATTTGAATAAATTTAATTAGTGAGTCGCTAAACAGTCAAAATTGCAAACATATAATTCCAAAACACACGAACGAATGTAACTCAAAGGAGTAACGTTAGAATAAACGAGATTCATAGTCGGTTTCGATATCGAATAGTGTAGTATCATAACAACCATTAGGAGGAATGTACCTTAACCAACGTTAGGATCACTTTGGTCTCCTTTGCCATTCTCTGCAGAAGCTCGGCAACGAGGTTGAACTTGATGGTCTTGTTGGCCACGGCTTTGGTTATAAACGACTATTTGTAGTTGATCGGGAGGAACCGCCACTTGGGCTTGTGGTTCGGTCCGTTTAGGACAAGCATTTCTGTAGTGGTCGGGGCTACCACACACAAAACAAACACCTTGATGGCTCCGAGGGTGGTCAGCTTGGGGATAGATGGTTTGAAGAGGCGTTACATTCAATGGTGTCGCTTTCGGTGCTCTACAAATCCTAGCCTCGTGCCCGATTCGATTACAATTAAAGCAAGTCCCACATTGGATAGTGGGAGTGTGATGGCGATTACACCTTCCACACAAGGGGTGAGGTCCCCCGTAAGTTTCCCTTGCCGGCTCTGCCACTTCAGCTTGTTGTCCAACCCATTTCGGACAATTTCTTATGTAGTGTGCACGACTACCACATCCGAAACACTCGCCTTTCTGTTGATTACCTTGGGGAGGGACGACATGAATAGGAGTCACGTTCGTTGGGCCCGTTCTCGGGGCTCTACAATTCTTGGACATGTGGCCAACTTGGTTGCAATTAAAACACGCCCTGCATTGAACGTCGGTGGTGTGGTGATTGTTGCATCTTTCACATAACGGATGAGGCCCTACATAAACTTTCTTCACCGGTCCCCTCGCCGCCCTGGATCTACCCTTATTATGACCATAGGGGTCAAACCTGTCCGCTTTCCTTGCCTCACTAGGTTCTCCGATTTCTTTCCTTTTTGATGAGGCTCTACCCGACACCTTCTCATCGCCCATATTTACTCTAGTTTCACGTGTCTCGTTGTTTCCTTGGAGGCTTGCCGTGACTTGGGCTACGATAGTGGGTATGGCGTTTACCACTGCTTGGGCAATCACGGTTGCTAAATCCGGCTCATCGCTATGGCTAGTCGTATTCCTTCTTGATCTCACCATTTTCTACAAGGTAAGTAACGCGTTGACCCGAAAGTTAGCCTCACAATACTCACATATTAGTCACACAAGTAATTAATGCTCTCATACCATATAGCATACTCATTTCATCTCCTTAAACTAAGGTAAGAGTGTTAGAATCCTATGAAATTTGTTACTTATTATTTTATCATGTCAAGTTCATTACCATTGGTTATCTTTAATTCATGTAAGCGTGTCAATACACCCTACAAAATAAACTAACTTGTTAACTTCATTTATACCATCGTCCATTTACTAATACATCTTACACGTGTATTACCAATTATCCCTTGACCCGCATGCAATCAAGTTTAACTATGCCTCATACGTTTTTAAGTTCACATACCATTAAGCAACATATCCCTATTGTTCACCGATTACGATTAACATTATTAGTGTTGGAAAATCATTCGTTTATAATACATATGAGTTAGGATGTTTACAACCTCGATACTCTCTTAGGGTGCATATCAACATATCTATCACGTCGTATCCTAACCGTTTATCAACACGTTTAAGTCAAATTACAACAAAAGCATTTACGATTTCAACTTGACCACTACGGGCCATACATACATACATACATACACATCACACATGCATAACATATATGTTACTAAATCATACTAGTCAACATGTCATTCCACCACTAAATCCAATAATAGTAGTAGTTCTAGAGTTTATGACCCGGGGTTAGCTTCACAGTTTTTCTCATGTTAACCGTCTTATTAGTTAGTGTTTTAACGCCGACACACTACACATGTTCTATGTTTCTTACTAAGGCCAACACATACTTATTCTCAATTAACTGTCATATATCATGTTATCATACCACATACCCTACGTGTTTCACATTACTACACTAAGGACAGTATATCAAAGTTCTCAATTAATCGCTATCTATCATTTTCTCGTGCTAAGTTCACAACAATTTACCATCGTCAAAACCAATTACTCGAATTAAACACATCTCATTACAAGCAACTAAAACAAGTCACTAACACGAGTGATTTAAAGTATAATCCGAATTTGATATGCTCTCTAGTT
>CM067173.1:81530364-81627864 GCA_034093135.1 Erigeron breviscapus | reverse complement strand
ATATATGAGAAAAGTGAATATGTGATTGTCATGTACCTAAACTTAGGTATAAAACACCTCACATACTAATTTTTTTAATATTTTTTGTATAATGAATAAATGATTGGGCTCTATGTTTTTATGAATTAAAAAATTAAGATGTGAGAGTTTTATACCTAAGTTTAGGTACATGACAACCACATATTCGCATTCATCCTAATATTATACATGTATTTTTTACAATAAATGAGAAAAATGGCTACTTACATTGTCAATAAAAAATGGTAGACAATGAAGTGACAATGTCACGGCGGCTTGACTGCCCAGTTCTGAGATAGCGTACTGAATAACCTTTTTTCTATCCACAAAAGTATGTAAGTAGCTTTTGTATGCGAGTTAAATTATATGCTTTAATTTTAGATTATTGTTAGAATTTATAATGGACTTAGTTAATTACATATACGAATACATAACTTTTAATATATATAACATATATAGTAAAAAGATAAAATGAGAACCAATAAAAGGTCGAGAACTATGAGAACCAGTTTTTAATTAAAAGTCAAAGGGACAATATGGTAATTAGATAAATGTGTTGGTAAATTATTAAAGAAAAAATCAATAATATCAGTTACAAATAAAAGAGCAAAGGTCGTTCCCCAAACACATCTATCCCCTGAATCTCGCTCCCCTCCCTTAGAATCGCTCTTCAGTTCCCTCCAGATCTCCCCCCTTTTATATCAATGATTTACTCAATCACACATGTGCGCGCATGCAACAAATTGTGTTCATTCCATGACCCATAGTTCATATCCAACACAAACACATTTTCCCAATGGCAATAAACATGTTTTCGAGTACCTGGATGTACTAGTTGAATACAAAAATACATAAACTTGGCAACTGTATATGGATATCAAAAAAAATCAAACATAGGCTGGAAAAACCAAACAGAGAGATAATATTATAGTCCTAAAAACCATTACCATCCGGACAGATACACGATAACATAGTCTTAATAATAAACACTTAATAAAACTTATGATTAAATGTACTAGTGCCATAGAAGAAAACTTGGGAAATTTTACTTCTTGGCTTTGGCAGCTTCCAAAATCGTTTGGCGGCCGACATTGTGTTCTGACAACACCAATTTAAGTGCATACTTCTTTCGCAGCTTGGCCAACTTGATTTTTTGTGTTCTTCCTTCAACATCCAGACCACAATCCCACTTCACACCGACCTCCCCCATATGTACGTCTCCATGTGTCTCATAATGAAAACCTCACTGTCGACTTCATTTTTTGTTGTTTGCCAAGTCATATCAATGATACTCGGAACTGCATCCGCTACTCTTTGCCATTTGACGTTTCCTACACTCTTTAGATAGTCCATAAATACCTTGTGCTACAATTTAAGAATACCAAATTTCCATCAGTATATCTATCAACTAAGATTACCAATCAGAGTCAAAACATTTATATAAATAATCATTTCAAAAGGTTATTTAATTCATTACCAATATCCTTATTTGTGCTGCATATTGTTTTTCATTCTCCTTGGTTCCCTTATGGTTATCTATAACATCTATTTCTCCATTCCTAAAATCATAAACTACCAGATAGTAACGATATCCAGTTAACATTGGGAAAAACACCTGCATGTAAGCAAATCACATGATTTTTAAACAATAAAAAACCTACATTTGATACACACTTTCAACACACTTGATTTTGGGTTTATCATATTCCATACCATATCAAACTCATCAAGTTTCATTTGAACCTTGTTTTTATTCACCACAGCACTGATTTTTGACGTGAAGTCTTTTAGACGCTGCCCATCATCCATCTTCCTTTCACGCAAAATATCCTTCTGATAATTATACAATAACTAGTTATTGACTGCATACACATGTGTGCACATTCAAATACCACTATATAAAGTTTAGCAATGCATTGTACGTACCATGATTGTGGAGTAGCAGAATAGTCTGAACGACGAGTCTCGGCTTCTTTTGGCTTCTTCAAGGTTCAATAATGCAGCCCAACAAACATCATTTATACATACATGTATTCATCTTTGTCTTCAAACAAACAAATCTCATAAACACATGCCCGGACACATACTTTATACACATTTAACAGGAACATGTTTTCAGGAACACATGTTATCACTTCCCATAGACACATACCCATACACATATTTTATACACATCTAACAGGAACATGTGGCCAGATTAGTTAGATTAAATGGAAAAAATAAAAATAAACAGAAACACATGTTATAACTACTCATACTCACATCTCCTAACACATCTTTTATACCTTAAACAGGAACATTTGGCCAGTTTTATTAGATTATTTAAAAAATAAAGAACATACGTATGCCTAACCAACCCTACACACATATCCGAACACATATTTTATACTATCATCAGAAACATGTGTCCATTTTCATTAGATCAAAAAACATAACGACAACCGATTCACGAACACATGATATCAATGTACATTCACATTAGACTGACATATACTTTTATGGATATATCCGAACACATATTTTATGTCTAACCAACCCTACACACATATCCGAACACATATTTTATACTATCATCAGAAACATGGGTCCATTTTCATTAGATCAAAAAACATAACGACAACTGATCCACGAACACATGATATCAATGTACATTCACATTAGACTGACAGATACTTTTATGGATATATCCGAACACATATTTTATGTCTAACCAACCCTACACACATATCCGAACACATATTTTATACTATCATCAGAAACATGTGTCCATTTTCATTAGATCAAAAAACATAACGACAACCGCTCCACGAACACATGACATCAATGTACATTCACATTAGACTGACATATACTTTTAAATTCTAATTAAATATATGTCCATATCTATTACGGGTATTGAAACCTACAAAAACTAAATACACATGTTACCAGTTTACAAAAACACATATCAATCTATAATTTTATGAATTCCACAGGAACAGGTTACCATAAATATTATGATATAAACATTAACAAAACATACATACACTTGTGTCGCTCACAATAACCCAAAATCCAGTTAAATCAATGACAAAACCTTTAGTAAGTTTCACTGGAAGTACCTTCATCGGAATCACCGGTTAAATCCAGAGCCGTTTCCTCGGTATTGGTGTATGTGCTAAACGATTTCACCATCATTATCCTTTCACTCCTTCGGACTGTCACAGAAAACGAAAAATACAAAAAACCAATAAGATCTTAAACGTAATATAACAGGTTTACACCACCAATAATATACAAAAAACAAACTCACAGAAATAAGGGATAAAAAGTACCTTTCGATGATTTAGGGTTATTCATTCTACCAAGATATGAAAAACCTAGTATTAATAGTAGTCGCGTACACATGTATCGCGGATTTTTTGCTTTGTTCGTTGATTTCGGGTTGACTTTCAATTTGTATAGAGTCTTCATAGATTAGGTTTTAGACAGAGAGAGATGCTGGCGATTTATCGGGAGTAAAACAAAATGCACCCTTTTGTTTTTCTTTTTTTTTTTTATTTAAATCAGTCTCTTTTTTATTTCCACAAATACCCTTCCGCGTGTTTTTTTGGTAAACCTGGACACATTTATTTACAAATGGAGTATTATTATCTTTTGATTAACTTGATCTAATGGACTAAATTAGTTCTCGCAGTTCTCGACTTTTTGTTGGTTCTCGTTATAGCTGGCCTCTATATATATATATAGGGGAGCCTTATTTTGAGAACCCATTTTTTTGTAAGAACCGTGAGAACTCTTAAATTTCATATTGGAACACATGTTTTTTTTGTTCATTCACATGTGAAACGTTATAAAATGTAACATCCGAGAATTTTGACCCGTTGACTTACGTGTAATATGACTAACAAATTAAATTAATAAAATTATTTGGGTCATTTTGGTGTTTAATTGGTAATGTGTTAGTCGTTTGGGCCGTTTAGTTGATTTCATGTCTATGTGTTGATTCGGGTCGATAATACGTTTCGTTTGGCGTTTAAATGTGTTTTGATAAGTAAATTTGCTTAAAAGGTGAAATGGGTCGTACCCGACCCGGCAGCCCATTTGGACCTTATCCTCCCCTTTTTGCTTTCATTTTCATTTCTTATCTTTTCTATCTATCTTTCTATCCATCTCTTTTCTCTCTAGCAAAAGCAAGAACTTCTCATATCTCTCTTCCTCTTATTAATTCTTACATCATTGAATGTGTTAAATCAACATCTATACAAGATCATCTTCATAGTAGTAAAGGCTTGAATCTCATAGTGCAAGATTTTTACCCATTTTGACCTAATTTGGGTTTGAGCTCAAGGAGACGTTTTGGTAAGTCAAATTCATCCCATTTATACCTATTTATGTTTGTTTATGCATTTCTAGTCATCTTGAACAATTGCAAGTCTTGAATCGAGTCAAAGACGATTTGGGTCATAAATAGGGTTTAATTAGGGTTGGAAGGATTTGGATGAGATTTTGATGTTTTGAATCGAAACTAAGTTAGGGGTTATGTTTATTTATGTTGAAATGTGTTTGTATAAGCTTCAAAATGAGTCTTGAAACACCATTAGTCGTTTTGGTGATCAAAAATGGAGTTTGGGTGGAGTTTGGTTCGTGTTTGTTGAGTTCTGGAACTGATCTGGGCGCAGGTGCGTCGCACCCCCTCTTTGGTGCGCCGCACCAATGCTTGGGTTGAGTTCCCTGATCGATCTGTGCGTCGCACCCCCCTTTTTGGTGCGCCGCACCTGGCTTGGTGCGCCGCACCTCATCGATGGTGCGCCGCACCTTTCCTCCAGGGCAGCAAAACCTGTTTTAGTTTGAAAGGTCGTAACTTTTGATCCGTAAGTCCAAACAAGTCGTATGACCTATCGTTAGAATCGTGAGAGAGTCTAGTTTCTTGTAGTAACACTCTTTTTGTATGAATCCTTTCTCATTTCTAAAAAGGTCGAGTCGAATGCGTCTTGTTCCTACCCGTTTAAGTTATAAAGGCGTTTAGGGTTCGCGACTTGACCTAATTGTGTTAAACCTACTTGTTAATGATTGCATAGTTGACATTACGGTATATTGATGTATAATTATAGGTTGTGGACGTGTGGACCCCGTTACTCGTTTGTAATCTTTCACTAACATCTTTGCGGACAAGGTGAGTTTCGTATCTCCCTACTCGCTTGAGATTCGGGCTGAAAAGTGTAAACCTGGCGTGCTTATTTGCATTATTGCTTTGTTGACTGTTTGACTGGATTGTTGGATTGATGTGACAGTTGTTTTGTTTGATTGACTTGAGTTATGTTTTAGTTAAGTATTACATGTACATTAGGATAGACGTATATACATGGAAGTCGGTTATGCCTTCTTTGGGTTTTAGATGTGGTGGGAAGGCTGCGGGTGACCCTATATATAAGCATCTGGGACTCGAAGAAAGTAGAATCCTCTGAAGTATGTGTACGTATAGTTGGTTTAAATTATGGTTGTTGGCTTATGATTGATGAATATTGATTGGTGGCACAGGTTCATTGTACATTGATTGTTGGTTCATGAGCATGCATTTACATTTGATTGTAAGCATTGCATACATTGTTGATGAGCCCTCGGCAGGGGGATTGCCGACATCCTGGTGCATAGATGTATGCACCCGTTAGGGATGTAGATCCTGACCCCGAGTATATAGACATATATATCTCGATGATTTTGAGATACAACCTTGTTCATTGTTATGACAGAAGGGTATCGTTGCATTGGTGACTGCGTTCACGCATAGGATAGGCATGTTGGCTTATTCATGCATTTGGCACTTACATTGATTCATACATCATTTGTGCATTCTCTTTACACTCTTATTGTCTTGTGTAATCCTGTTGTTGGACGATATTGTGTTGCTTAGAGGCTCGCTGTAAGTCATGCCTAGCCTCTATTCGTATATTGTGATTATTGACGTTGGTTCTTCATGAACCTTTCCTACGAACTCACCAACCTTGTGTTGACTATGCTTAGTACACTTTTCAGGTAATCAGGTTCTCCCCGGACGTGGAGTTTAGTTGCTTGCTTGCTTGCTGTCTACCCGGATTTGGACCTCATGGATCAAGGATTCATTGACCCCTTTTGCATTATACTTAGGATCGTTTGCCATCTTTGGGTGTTGTTTTGTTGACTTTGATGGCTATTTGCTCTTGTTGTATTTTGCTTCCTGTTTAGTTGTGTTTTGGATTCACCGATTCGTTAATTGCATTTAGTTTGTTCTATTGTAATTCCACCGGGTGCTGTATGATTTCCGTGACATTTCGAGCTCCGGCTTGGGGTGTTACAGAATGGTGGCCCATGCGTGGTCGTAGAGAATTAGGTGGTTTGACCTAGACTACGGCTTAAGTTAAAACTCTTCATATAGCATGCATGGTTAGGGAATTCGTGTGCAATGTGAATTATGTGAATCCCCGTGTGAGTTCGTAGTTAAGACCACTTGTGTGATAGCTCGAATTCAGTGTGATGAATGTGGATTGTAATTAATATGGGTTGTTGTTGTAAATTGTTGGAACTAATGTGATGATTTAGGGCAAAATGATGGGATGCCATTAACTTAGTATAATATTGTGGCAACCCTAAAAGAACCCGATCAACTCTTTTATGGTTACCCGATATTATAGCAAGTTCATGACATCGTGGATTGCGCACGTGTGGCTTAAAGTATAATAAGGAACCGATATGCTTAATGGAAGTTGATTAGGTGGAAGGTTAGCCGTTGGTACACCTTGTATACATACCCGGTCAATAACTAGAGAGCATATCGAATTCGGATTATACTTTGAATCATTCGTGTTAGTTGTTTAATGACATGATGAAATGAACAGGATCACTTGAAGTAATGATGATATATTGTAATAAATTCAACTTGATGTTATAATATGTAGAAATTCCTTATGGTTCTAACACTGTTGCCTTAGCATAATATTATGTAATGAGTATGTGGTATCGGTACGAGAGCATTGACTACTTGTGTGACTAACATGTGAGTATTTGAGACTAACTCTCGGGTCAACGTGTCACTTGTTTTATAGAAATGGAGAGACCACGGAGAGTCAGAACGAACAATAGGGCTGAACAGGAAGCTCAACCGGAAATACAAAGAGGTAGGGGCCGTGGTAGGGGCCGTGGTAGAGGTCGTGGTAGGGGCCGTGGTAGGGGTCGTGGTGAAGCCCCTGAGCCAAACTTGGCTGAGGTAATTGCTCAAACGGTTGCCGGCATCATGCCAACCATCATTGCTCAAGTCACGGCAAGTCTTGGGCAAAATAATGTGGCTCAAAACAATGAAGCCCCAGAAAATGAAAATAACGAAGATGCTCAACATTATGCCGAAGAAAATGAAGAAGAGGAACCCGTGGGAGTTGGTATCGGTATGCCCATGAATAATCAATATGGTGGGTACCGTCAAGGTTGTATATTCAAAGATTTTAAAAGTTGTGGGGCACCGGAGTTTGATGGGAAAGGTGGTCCCACGGAATGTATAAGATGGTTCGAGGCGATAGAGGCGGTGATTGAAAGGAGTCATTGCACCTATGATGACCGGATTTCCTATGCATCCGGCATGTTTAGGCATGACGCCTTAAGTTGGTGGAACCAAGAAATAACATTGGGGCGGACTCAAAATTTGGAGTGGATTGACTTCGTAAATAAAGTAAAGGCAAAGTTTTGTCCTCCCTACGAACTACAAAATTTAACCATTGAGTTTGCAAATCTCAATATGGAAGGAGCCGATTATAAGGGCTATGTGAGACGATTCCAAGAGTTGTCTACCCTCATTCCTCACTTGGTGGGCACCGAGACACAGGCCATCCAGAAGTTTGTATTGGGCTTGAATCCTCAAGTCCGATCATATGTAAACTCTAACATGCCTACTTCCTTGGCTAATGCGGTTAACCAAGCCGGGAGTGTGACTGAAGATTTGTTGAGGAGTGGTGTTTTGAGCAAATCCTCATCAAACAAGAGGAAGGAAGTGGGTGAGTCTAGCGGAGCAAGGAAAATGGGGAAGTTTGACCCCAAGAATGTAAATAGGGGTAGGTTAATGGCGGCGGTGGAACCGGTTAGGAGGGCTTATACCGGGCCTCATCCTTTCTGTGGGAAATGCAACAAGCATCATCCCGCCCATAACCAATGTGGTGCATGCTTTAATTGCAATCAAGTCGGGCACCTCTCCCGAGATTGTAGAGTTCCAAGAACGGGCCCAATGAATGCGGCTCCTATTCGGGCCGTTCCCCCTCAAGGTAACCAAAGGAGAGGTGAATGTTTTGTGTGTGGTAGCCGTGACCACTACCGTGATAATTGTCCTCGATGGGTGGGACAACAAGTCCAAGTAGCCGTCCACCCCAATCAACTCCAAATGGTCGGGCCTAATCAAAACCGGGGACAACAAGGCCACCAAGTGCAACCACGCGGCCGAGCCTTTGCGGCCAATGTAAATGAAGCCCGCAATGACCCCAACGTTGTAGCAGGTACTTTTCTCTTAAATGGTCTCTATGCAACCGTCCTATTTGATTCCGGGGCCGATTATAGCCTCGTGTCTTCTAACTTTGTTCCTTTGATTGATGTGCATCCGTGTGCTCTAAACTATGTGCTTGACATTGAAATGGTAAATGGGTCACTAACTAGAATTAGCCAAATACTCCGTGATTGTGTCTTGACTTTAGAAGATGTCGACTTCTTCATTGATCTTATGCCCTTAGACATTGGTAGTTTTGATATTATAGTGGGTATGGATTGGTTAACGGCGGTTAATGCGACGATTGATTGTGGCGAGAGAGTTGTTAAAATACCTTTGGCTAACGGTAAAATCTTAGGGTCCAAGGTGAAACCTCCGATTCCCCTAATTCTAAAGTCTTTAGTGCTACCATCTCAAGGGTAGAATTGAAGACCGTTCCTATTGTTTGTGATTTCCCCGATGTTTTTCCGGATGACTTACCGGGGTTACCTCCAACCCGTGAACTTGATTTTCGTATCAATCTTATTCCCGAAGCCGCGCCCATAGCAAAAGCCCCATATAGACTAGCCTTAACCGAAATGCAAGAATTGCAAACTCAACTCAAAGAACTCCAAGAGAAGGGTTTCATTCGCCCTAGTCAATCTCCTTGGGGTGCTCCTGTTCTCTTCGTCAAAAAGAAAGACGGATCCTTCAGAATGTGTATTGATTACCGGGAATTGAACAAGCTCACCGTGAAGAACCGATATCCTCTCCTAGAATTGATGACTTGTTTGATCAACTTCAAGGTGCTAAGCACTTCTCAAAAATCGATCTTCGCTCGGGTTATCATCAACTCCGAGTACATGAAGATGACATCCCCAAGACGGCTTTTCGCACAAGGTATGGCCATTTTGAATTCACCGTGATGCCTTTTGGGTTGACAAATGCACCGGCGGTGTTCATGGACTTGATGAACCGGGTGTGTCAACCATACTTAGACAAGTCCGTCATTGTGTTCATTGATGACATACTTGTATACTCAAAGACAAAGGAGGAGCATGTTGAGCACTTGCGTGAAGTGCTTGAATTACTAAGGAAGGAGAAGTTGTACGCAAAATTTTCCAAGTGTGAGTTTTGGTTGGAAGCGGTCCACTTCCTTGGTCACGTAGTGAGCAAGGATGGTATTCATGTGGACCCAAGCAAGATTGAAGCGGTCAAGAATTGGAGAAGACCCGAAACGCCATCCGAGATCCGCCAATTCCTTGGATTGGCGGGTTACTATAGAAGATTCATCGAAAATTTCTCCCGTATTGCACAACCACTCACTCTTTTGACTCAAAAAGATAGAAATTTTGAATGGGGCGAAAGACAAGAGAACGCCTTCCAAACACTTAAGGATATGTTATGTGATGCTCCTATTTTGACGCTACCGGATGGGATTGAAGATTTTGTTGTTTATTGTGATGCTTCGGGGCAAGGGTTGGGTTGTGTTCTTATGCAAAGGGGTAAGGTCATTGCTTATGCCTCTCGTCAATTGAAGGTGCATGAAAAGAACTACCCGACACATGATTTGGAATTGGGAGCGGTTGTGTTTGCTTTGAAGTGTTGGAGACATTATCTCTATGGCACCAAATGTGTGATTTATACCGATCACAAAAGTCTTCAACACATCTTTACTCAAAGCGAATTGAATATGAGGCAAAGGCGTTGGTTAGAACTATTTAGTGATTATGATTATGACATCCGTTATCACCCGGGCAAGGCAAATGTAGTAGCCGATGCCTTGAGCCGAAAGGAGAGAGTGAAACCAAGACGGGCTCGAGCTATGAGCCTCACGGTAGGGCCAAGTATTCGTGATCGGATCATTGAAGCCCAAATTCAAGCCACCCTACCGGAAAACTTTGGAAACGAAAACCTAGATGGCATGGAGCAACTATTTGACCGAAAGAATGATAACGGGCTATACATGGTGGAAAGACTTTGGATTCCTATCTTCGGTAACTTAAGAACGCTTATTATGAATGAAGCTCACCTATCGCCTTATTCGGTCCATCCCGGGTCGGATAAGATGTACTTTGACTTGAAGGAATTGTATTGGTGGCCGGGCATGAAGCGTGATGTGGCAAGGTATGTGAGTGAGTGCCTTACTTGCTTACAAGTCAAAGCCGATCACAAGAAACCACCCGGATTGTTGGTGCAACCGGTGATGCCCGAATGGAAGTGGGAGCATATCTCAATGGACTTCATCACTAAACTACCGAAGACGAGAAACGGCCGTGACACGATTTGGGTGATAGTAGATCGGTTAACGAAGTCGGCTCACTTTTAGCCATTCGTGAAACCGATAAATTTGACACTTTGGTTCGATTGTACATCAAGGAAGTAATATCTAAGCATGGAGTGCCGATTTCTATCATCTCGGATAGAGATGCCCGTTTCAAATCAAAATTTTGGGAAGCCTTTCAAAAAGCCATGGGTACTCGACTTGACATGAGCACGGCATTTCACCCTCAAACGGATGGGCAAACCGAGAGAACCATTCAAACACTTGAAGATATGTTGAGGGCGTGTGCAATTGATTTTGGTGGAAGTTGGGAAGACCATTTGCCGTTAGTTGAGTTTTCATACAACAATAGCTACCACGCTACTATTCAAATGGCACCCTTTAAGGCCTTGTATGGTAGGGTGTGCCGTTCTCCCTTAGCTTGGGCGGAAATTGGAGAGAGTCAGCTCATCGGGCCAGAAATTGTGATTGAAACGACTAAAGTGATATCTCAAATTAAGGAGAAGTTGCAATTGGCCCGTGAACGTCAAAAGAAGTATGCCGATGTGAGACGAAGACCGTTGGAGTTTGAAGTGGGTGAATTTGTACTTTTGAAAGTGTCGCCTTGGAAGGGAGTCGTACGTTTTGTGAAGCGGGGAAAACTTGCACCAAGGTATATTGGTCCTTTCAAGATTCTTGAACGGGTTGGGAAAGTTGCTTATCGGCTAGAATTGCCTCAAGGAGCTTAGCGGCGTGCATGATGTGTTTCATATTTGTAATTTGCGCAAGTGTTTGGCGGATCCTACACATCATGTGCCTATGGACGAAATTAGGGTTGATTCGAGCCTAAACTTTGTTGAAGAGCCGGTAGAGATTTTGGATCGCGTGGAAAAGAAGCTCAAGAAAAAGCGCTACACGATTGTGAAGGTTAGATGGACCGGTAGACGTGGAGCCGAATACACTTGGGAACTCGAGGATCACATGAAGACTAAATATCCTCATTTATTTGTAAATTAGGGTTTTCGTGAATTTCGGGACGAAATTCTTTCAACGGGGGAATAATGTAACATCCGAGAATTTTGACCCGTTGACTTACGTGTAATATGACTAACAAATTAAATTAATAAAATTATTTGGGTCATTTTGGTGTTTAATTGGTAATGTGTTAGTCGTTTGGGCCGTTTAGTTGATTTCATGTCTATGTGTTGATTCGGGTCGATAATACGTTTCGTTTGGCGTTTAGTTGATTTCATGTCTATGTGTTGATTCGGGTCGATAATACGTTTCGTTTGGCGTTTAAATGTGTTTTGATAAGTAAATTTGCTTAAAAGGTGAAATGGGTCGTACCCGACCCGGCAGCCCATTTGGACCTTATCCTCCCCTTTTTGCTTTCATTTTCATTTCTTATCTTTTCTATCTATCTTTCTATCCATCTCTTTTCTCTCTAGCAAAAGCAAGAACTTCTCATATCTCTCTTCCTCTTATTAATTCTTACATCATTGAATGTGTTAAATCAACATCTATACAAGATCATCTTCATAGTAGTAAAGGCTTGAATCTCATAGTGCAAGATTTTTACCCATTTTGACCTAATTTGGGTTTGAGCTCAAGGAGACGTTTTGGTAAGTCAAATTCATCCCATTTATACCTATTTATGTTTGTTTATGCATTTCTAGTCATCTTGAACAATTGCAAGTCTTGAATCGAGTCAAAGACGATTTGGGTCATAAATAGGGTTTAATTAGGGTTGGAAGGATTTGGATGAGATTTTGATGTTTTGAATCGAAACTAAGTTAGGGGTTATGTTTATTTATGTTGAAATGTGTTTGTATAAGCTTCAAAATGAGTCTTGAAACACCATTAGTCGTTTTGGTGATCAAAAATGGAGTTTGGGTGGAGTTTGGTTCGTGTTTGTTGAGTTCTGGAACTGATCTGGGCGCAGGTGCGTCGCACCCCCTCTTTGGTGCGCCGCACCAATGCTTGGGTTGAGTTCCCTGATCGATCTGTGCGTCGCACCCCCCTTTTTGGTGCGCCGCACCTGGCTTGGTGCGCCGCACCTCATCGATGGTGCGCCGCACCTTTCCTCCAGGGCAGCAAAACCTGTTTTAGTTTGAAAGGTCGTAACTTTTGATCCGTAAGTCCAAACAAGTCGTATGACCTATCGTTAGAATCGTGAGAGAGTCTAGTTTCTTGTAGTAACACTCTTTTTGTATGAATCCTTTCTCATTTCTAAAAAGGTCGAGTCGAATGCGTCTTGTTCCTACCCGTTTAAGTTATAAAGGCGTTTAGGGTTCGCGACTTGACCTAATTGTGTTAAACCTACTTGTTAATGATTGCATAGTTGACATTACGGTATATTGATGTATAATTATAGGTTGTGGACGTGTGGACCCCGTTACTCGTTTGTAATCTTTCACTAACATCTTTGCGGACAAGGTGAGTTTCGTATCTCCCTACTCGCTTGAGATTCGGGCTGAAAAGTGTAAACCTGGCGTGCTTATTTGCATTATTGCTTTGTTGACTGTTTGACTGGATTGTTGGATTGATGTGACAGTTGTTTTGTTTGATTGACTTGAGTTATGTTTTAGTTAAGTATTACATGTACATTAGGATAGACGTATATACATGGAAGTCGGTTATGCCTTCTTTGGGTTTTAGATGTGGTGGGAAGGCTGCGGGTGACCCTATATATAAGCATCTGGGACTCGAAGAAAGTAGAATCCTCTGAAGTATGTGTACGTATAGTTGGTTTAAATTATGGTTGTTGGCTTATGATTGATGAATATTGATTGGTGGCACAGGTTCATTGTACATTGATTGTTGGTTCATGAGCATGCATTTACATTTGATTGTAAGCATTGCATACATTGTTGATGAGCCCTCGGCAGGGGGATTGCCGACATCCTGGTGCATAGATGTATGCACCCGTTAGGGATGTAGATCCTGACCCCGAGTATATAGACATATATATCTCGATGATTTTGAGATACAGCCTTGTTCATTGTTATGACAGAAGGGTATCGTTGCATTGGTGACTGCGTTCACGCATAGGATAGGCATGTTGGCTTATTCATGCATTTGGCACTTACATTGATTCATACATCATTTGTGCATTCTCTTTACACTCTTATTGTCTTGTGTAATCCTGTTGTTGGACGATATTGTGTTGCTTAGAGGCTCGCTGTAAGTCATGCCTAGCCTCTATTCGTATATTGTGATTATTGACGTTGGTTCTTCATGAACCTTTCCTACGAACTCACCAACCTTGTGTTGACTATGCTTAGTACACTTTTCAGGTAATCAGGTTCTCCCCGGACGTGGAGTTTAGTTGCTTGCTTGCTTGCTGTCTACCCGGATTTGGACCTCATGGATCAAGGATTCATTGACCCCTTTTGCATTATACTTAGGATCGTTTGCCATCTTTGGGTGTTGTTTTGTTGACTTTGATGGCTATTTGCTCTTGTTGTATTTTGCTTCCTGTTTAGTTGTGTTTTGGATTCACCGATTCGTTAATTGCATTTAGTTTGTTCTATTGTAATTCCACCGGGTGCTGTATGATTTCCGTGACATTTCGAGCTCCGGCTTGGGGTGTTACATAAAAACATATGTTGTAGAAGAAAATTTTTTTCCGAAACTTTATATATAGCCGTTTGTCACATGTGAACAAAAAACATGAACAATTTCATTCACAAGTTTATAAAAGGCTAATTTGAAGGTTTCTTAAAAAAGTTTTCTTCTACAACATACATTTTTATATCATTTCACATGTGAATGAACAAAAAAAACATGTGAACAAATATATAATTTAAGAGTTCTCATGGTTCTTACAAAAAAATGGTTCTCAAAATAAAAAAATCTCTCTATATATATATAAATAATTATCTATCTATAAAATGTGGCATATCTCTTTGCTCGCCACATATTTTTTTCCTATGTCGTTTAGAGCTACGACTCTACAAGCATGACACATCCCACCTCATATGACACATGTACGTTAATACAAAATAAAAAACGCATGCAATTGGTGTTGAACCGGTGACTAGAATATGCTTACCAAAGTTTCAAACCATTAAATCAAAGTTGGTTTTGTTTATTTATTCTAATCCCATAGTTTATATTGTGCCAACCATTCGTATAAGATATATATAAAAACAATATTCCAAAATTAATATCTTTCAAGTTTCCCAAATTGGTCATCATAATCTATATCTTTTATTTTTCTACCTATTTCCATTTTTTCACTTTATATTCAATAATGTAAAAACTTTGTAAGTGATTCTTTTTTCATAGATTATAGTGATAATTATATTTAATAAATGATAATTATAATTATACCAACGAACAAATAGCTCAATGGTACAAGTTATCTTATATAAACGATAACTATATGAAACCAATAGTTTTAGTTTTTAAAACCAACATTACAACGGTCTGGTTTTCGGTTATAGTCAAAAATCAACCCAAACTGAAAAACCGAAAACGAAAACTAAAAACCAATGGTTTTAGTTTTCGGCTATAATCAAAACATATAGACCCAAACCAAAAACCAAATAACCAAAAACCAATGGTTTTAGTTTTCAAAAGTTGAATTATAACGGTCTGGTTTTCGGTTATAGTCAAAAACTCATCTAAACCGAACCATACTTACCCCTACATCTGTGGGCCAATCTAACAAATTAATAATTGAAAGAGACCCCTAAATAAATAATATATGGTATTATATTGTTCATGTAGATGTTTGGTAAAATTATAAACATTTATGTACAAATAAATAAAATAAACGTAAACACGTACATATGCATTTAACTTTATTTTTAACTAATTGAGTTATTTTAATCACATTGTTAAGACTTAAGATACAATTTCTATCCCTATATATAATAAAAGAAGATTGTTATGACATAAGCATTTACAAAAATAGCTTATGTGTAATCTTCATATTTTTAAAGCTTAATTCTTTTTTTTGTTTAACTATTTATGATGTCATAAATAGTTTCCTTCTTAAAACTTATTTTATTTTTGTTTTTATTATTTATAATGTAATTTTTGAATAAAAATTGTTTTTATTTTTTTTGAAAACTCTTATAATTTTATCACAACTTTAATGACGAATATACATTTTTTTAAAATTTTTATTAATATAACCCGGGTTAATTAGCTAGTTAATATAAGATTTACCATGGACTTTTTTTTTGATGTAATTATTTGAATGTAAACCTAATTATATTTACAGTATGTTATATTTTTCATCTAATTTGATCAAATATTTTATTAATAACTAAACATACTTACATTCTAAATAAATAACACATAACACATTATTACAAATTAAAGACTACAATATAATGGATTTTTTTTTATTCATTGGTTTTTCTACATGAGTTATTCAAAATTACTAAATCAACATATATGGAAACTAAAACAATACGTTTTTTTTAAGGTTGAGATCACCATTTTTCTAAATTATATTTTATTTATCGCCAATTCTTTGTAAACTATATAGAATACAAACAATTTTAAAACCTGAAGTAAATAGTATAATCCTCTCGCTCTATATATAGATACATATATAATAATATATATATAATATATATATACATTAAGTAAAAAAAGACAACAAAACATAAAATATTAAACATCATTACAAATGAAAGTGCTAATTAGCTCGCCAATTCTTCCACAAGGGGGTATGGTTCACAGCGTTATCCAACTTATGTTCCTTGATATCAAATCCACTCAAAAGATCAACCAAAGCACCAAAGAAATACGATTGAGCATTGTATACTTTCTCATCTTTGTTATAAGCTCCCGCAGATTCAAGCATATCAACATACCACTCCACAAACACGAGCACAGCATGCAAAAAATGAAATTTTCTCGATTATTGCTGGAGAGACACTGTTAAATAAGATGTCCCAAGAAAGAAAATGTGCAAGTCCACACCCATGTAATACTAGTGGAAACCTGTTCATCTTTTTCCGCTTTTGGGTCCTTTAGTTGTGGGCTTTTCAGCAGACTGTGAACTACAAAGATTAGGATTGTGATGGCTTGAATGGCTCGATATGGTCCTTTCCTTGATGAATCTAATGCTTCATATGGTTGTAATGCGGAATTAAGTTCTGTGTCATTTAGTGCCAATATATAGTACTTCTAACTCTTTCATCAATGATGCAAAAGTGTATCGTAAGTCTTCAAAGCTGCATAGCATCTAAGAAATTTGTGATTATTCAAGAGTCCTTGGGGCTATTTGAAGTGGTGCCTAATAATGGGTGGGTCGGGTAATGGCACAAAACATGATCATGTCAAGATAGGTGATGTTTGGACTTTGGACAGGGTGAACCGGGTCTTTGGACCAACATACTTTTTGTCCAATATTGGATTATTATGGTTTGAAAATAAGAAATTTTAGGAGGTTTTATAGATCAAAATAACATTTAGGGACTTCAACCCATTTGCTTTTTAAGTTACCTTATATATTCATTCTGCCCATCTGAGTTTTGACTCATTAAAGATAGAAAGCCCAACCGGCCCTTATTCAACAATTTTGTACTTGGAAGTTTTATTATTATATATTGATACTATATTATTGTCTCGCTTAATACGCGAGAGAAAATATTTCACTAATGACATATTATCGTTTCATAATATCGTAAACACAGATAAAAGATGTTGAAAATAGATTAATTAATATCATGATACAAAAGATATAAATTAGTATAATGAGTTAATTTACATATAAACAAAGTTTTATTGAAGACTATTGCATTTACAATCAAAATTAAGATAAAAACATAAAATTTCATAATTTTATGTTTCTATAGTGAAACTTAATAAACAAAATAAATGTCAACTACCTATTTTTTACTTAATACATATTATTAGTACATTCAACCACTTAATATACTCAACACTAATGAAAAAACAAACTTTAAATATTTAAAAGTTATAAAATAAAATTTTAAAGCTAGTCTTCTAAGTTTTATGTTTTGGTAACGGGCTAAGGAAAGTCAAAGACCAAAGCATTGGTTTTTTTTTCTAAGTCGATGGAAAAACAAAATAAATATTAAATTAAATATATTTAATATATATATACTATAAAGAAAAGCTCAAGTTGAGTTTTTGGCACTGTATTGATTGTGAAATTTAAGCTGAAATTTATTGCATTAAGGTTAATTTCGTTGTTAATTCCATTCGTTTTTACAGTCTAACCCCGTTTTACGTGTTAGAGGAGTTAATAATATGGGTTTGATATATATGTATGTAATGATTTCGTTATATAAGATTGTGATGGCTTGAATGTCATGGTCCTTTCCTTGATGAATCTAATGCTTCATATGGTTGTAATGCGGAATTAAGTTCTGTGTCATTTAGTGCCAATATATAGTACTTCTAACTCTTTCATCAATGATGCAAAAGTGTATCGTAAGTCTTCAAAGCTGCATAGCATCTAAGAAATTTGTGATTATTCAAGAGTCCTTGGGGCTATTTGAAGTGGTGCCTAATAATGGGTGGGTCGGGTAATGGCACAAAACATGATCATGTCAAGATAGGTGATGTTTGGACTTTGGACAGGGTGAACCGGGTCTTTGGACCAACATACTTTTTGTCCAATATTGGATTATTATGGTTTGAAAATAAGAAATTTTAGGAGGTTTTATAGATCAAAATAACATTTAGGGACTTCAACCCATTTGCTTTTTAAGTTACCTTATATATTCATTCTGCCCATCTGAGTTTTGACTCATTAAAGATAGAAAGCCCAACCGGCCCTTATTCAACAATTTTGTACTTGGAAGTTTTATTATTATATATTGATACTATATTATTGTCTCGCTTAATACGCGAGAGAAAATATTTCACTAATGACATATTATCGTTTCATAATATCGTAAACACAGATAAAAGATGTTGAAAATAGATTAATTAATATCATGATACAAAAGATATAAATTAGTATAATGAGTTAATTTACATATAAACAAAGTTTTATTGAAGACTATTGCATTTACAATCAAAATTAAGATAAAAACATAAAATTTCATAATTTTATGTTTCTATAGTGAAACTTAATAAACAAAATAAATGTCAACTACCTATTTTTTACTTAATACATATTATTAGTACATTCAACCACTTAATATACTCAACACTAATGAAAAAACAAACTTTAAATATTTAAAAGTTATAAAATAAAATTTTAAAGCGTCTTCTAAGTTTTATGTTTTGGTAACGGGCTAAGGAAAGTCAAAGACCAAAGATTGGTTTTTTTTTGTAAGTCGATGGAAAAACAAAATAAATATTAACTTAAATATATATCTATATATACTATAAAGAAAAGCTCAAGTTGAGTTTTTGGCACTGTATTGATTGTGAAATTTAAGCTGAAATTTATTGCATTAAGGTTAATTTCGTTGTTAATTCCATTCGTTTTTACAGTCTAACCCCGTTTTACCTATTAGAGGAGTTAATAATATGGGTTTGATATATATGTATGTAATGATTTCGTTATATAAGGTTGTTATAATGCTATTCCATGCGAGTAAATATCACTGGTTATGTGTAGTTCAAAGGTTTCATTCATGATCATAGTTAAATATGAGGGTTTAATATTCTTATTTATGAAGGGTTCAATGTAACGGATGGGATAGGTGAAGCAAGAGTCGTATTATATGTGTTTATATACTAAGCTTTGTTTTCATAGTATAGCATACACATCTGTTTTCTAAGATTTGTAACTGAGTTTCATAAGTGTACTATGGCAAAAAGAATGCAGCTTTGGAAAAAGGCAATTGATCAATCTGATGTACTCTATCTGGACGAACTTAAAGAAGGGTCTGTTGGGCCAGTGATTGCAATGGTGGCAAGAAAGTGGGACGTCCACAAACCGAATGGGGACTACCTGGGTACTGATTTTATCATATCCGATGAGAAGGTATAATTATTTTGATGTCCATTGGATATGATGATATTGAATTGTATGTACTAATAGTCGTAGTGATGCAGGGTAATCTGATGCATTGTTTCTCGAGGCATAATAAATCTTACAAATTTGTGGATCGTCTGCATGAGGGTGGCTTATTCACTTTGAAAGGGTTCAAGGTTCATGCTAATAGGAAGGAATTTCGTATATTCGAGGACGCTAAATACATGCTTGAGTTCAATTTTACCACATCTGTTGGAAAGGCTAATGGTGATGTTACCCGTTTTAGGCGACATGTGTTCCAGCTTATTTCGTTTGAATCGTTGGTTCCTACTGAAAATAAATATGTTGTTGGTATGTTCCTTGTATTTGTCATCTCTATTAATTTGAAATAATGGATATATTCTATCTATATATTACAGATTGTGATGAATTAGAAATATAATTGGTTGACTACGATCTGCATATATAATAGATCAATGTATGAGTTATATTACATTACTAAGCACTTTTTGGTAACTTAGATTTTTGTATGGTTTTTATGGCATTATTGCTGATATTAGAAAATATGCATATTATTGTGGTTATTTGACATAGATTCTTCTTCCCACTATGGTTCCAGATGTAATGGGGTATGTTACTACTGTTGGGGAACCGCTGCTGAAATCCAATGGAGCGCGTATAGTGGAATTCAACTTTGGAAATGAAAGGTGTGGATTTAATTATTTGGATTATTCGTGTTTTGCTGTCCGGGCTATTACATGATTGTATTTGATTTATTTGTGTAGTGGGATGGTAATTCGGGTAACATTGTGGGGTAAACTGGGGGATCAAATGATCAAGAGGAAGCTACAAAATCCGGGGCCGTATTCCGTGATTCTAACCTGCATGACTGCAAAGATATATATGGGTAGGTCGTTTTTGTAATAGTGTAGTTTTGAATAATGTATAGAGCCCATGAAGGTAAAAACATTGCGTGTTTTACAGGGTTTCTGGGTGTGTCAAGTACATCGTCGAGTTAGATAATTGATAGTGATGATGTGCCTGCATTGCAGAGTTTCAAGTCGGATATTAGGTTGTATCTATACTACTTTTCATATAGTGTTTCTCATGGTATATGGATTATATATCTTATGTTGTGTGGATTTCCTTTTCAGTGGCAAGAACCTGGATCAGCTTAATCAGGATATGGTTCATGCAGTACCAACGGTCAACACTCTTGCGGAACTGTTGACATGGGGTCGTAATTGGAAACATTCTTCATCTCCTAATGAAAAGGTTTGATTCTCTTTATATCCATTGTCAATATTTTCAACTAAGTAACTTCATGACTTGTCATCCGTTTCGATACATTTCCTGGTGTAGGGGGTTCTGTTCAAAAGTACAATTGAAATTGTGGATGTTCGAACAAGGAATGGGTGGTACTTGGTAACATGCAGCAGTAGTCGATGTAGGAAGGGCCTTACAAGAGATGACGGTGGATTCAAGTGTAACGGGTGTGATACACGCGTTGCGTATCCCCAAATCAGGTATACTTAGTATGCATATTTTGTACTTGGGTTTAAGAAATATCAGTATTGCTTCTTGATCGATTACAAAGATGTGAATGTTGTTTTATGTTTGGATGCAATGGTAACCAGGTTCAAGATTGAGCTGGATATCAGGGATGAAAGTGCATCTACAATTGTCGTTTTATTTGATGAGCCCAGTGAGAGGTTGCTTAGCCGATCAGCAAAGTCCTTAATGGATGAAGAGTTGAAGGTAGGGATATACCATTTAGTGCAATGTCTTCATTTGCAGTATTTTTGAAGATAATAGTGGGTTGAAAAATGTTGTTTCAAATGTTTGATGCATAGGATGACTCAGTAGATGATATTATGCCACCTGTTTTGCGAAATCTGATTGGTACGAAACATGTTTTTGAGATCAAAGGACACAGCTACTATAATGTAGGAGAGTATGAGGCTTTCAATTGTAGCCAGGTTATAATGCCTGTTATTGTGAGCAATGCTACTGAAGGAACGTCCAACCCGGTCAGTAACATTGGTTTGGCAACATCTTCGAGTGCGTTGCCAAATGATGCAGTCATTGTCACACCGGCGAAGGACACTGAATTAAGAAAGTGCAAATCGTAAGTATGCTTTTCAACAATGAGATACTCACATACATACTGTTTTGGTTAATATTTTTCTGGGTGGTGAATCCTTGCAGAGCTACGAAGGGAGCGGTCGCATCTTCTGTTGAAAGTGGGAAGAAGAAGGGGAAAGCTGATTCAGCTATTAAAAATACAAGGCGAAAGTAAGGCAAATCCAGGTTCTGTGTTTTAAATACATTAAAGGTCCTTGCTAGCATCTTAATGAGTTGTGCAAAATAGGTTGAGCCTTGATGCTGATCCCGTAAGGAAAGATATGACTGAAAATGCTCCAAATTTCTTGGATGATGTTGGCATTGAAGAAAACACAACGTCAAATAGTGTTTCAAGAAAGGGAAGGTATAATAAAAATGACTTTTATGGCACATCCTGTAAAATCAATTATATTTACTGATGTGTATTTTGCTTTGTATACGTAGGTGTGTGATTGACTCAGAGTCTGATGAGGGAGATGAAACTTTGAAGGCTGCTGAGCAGAACAGTTGATATTTGAAGAATTACAAACTCCATTGTTGTTATGTCATTGGAGCAAAACAGTTCTTAGTTTTTGTGTTTCGGTATGAAGACATGTTTCGATGCTTTTGTTTATGGTATGAACGTGTGTTTTGATATTCTTTGTTTACTTATGCTTTTCTTGGTTGTTGTTTCTGGTTTACGTATTTTCGTTTGAATGAAAGGATATTTTATATCTATGTTTTTATGTAGCTTTTAAAAATACTTTTAAACGCTTCTCTGGATTTTGAACATGGTTAATAAGCATACAATGAATAGATGAAGATTCTAATCAAATACTATAGTCATCATTCATGTTGGTGCAACAATGCTAATTATTTGTAGAATTAAATTAGGTCTCATTACACATTTTTCTTATATGAGATGCTTACAATGAATGGAAAAAAACAACTACTCAATTTCTAACTCAAGACACATTCTGATATAATCATACCTGGATAATCAAAGCTACTCATAGTAGATGGTTTTGAGACTGCATAATGAGCTTGCTTCTTCCTATAAGTAAAACAAAAACTAAATTTAATGGATTCTTTTCAGGCATATGTGTTCTCTTCAAGGTTACATCTGTTCCCTCATACATCAAAACTCAACATAAGTTATATTTGGCCTACAATATTTGATAGAAACGGATGAAATTTCTTTTTTTTTTTTGAACGGCAAAAGTAATATCTCTATAATAAAATAACAACCAACTAGCAAGATACTAGAGGTTGAAGTACAAAGTATAACGTTACAACATTCTAGATAAACAACAAAGAACTCTATCTAGAACATGCCCGTAACTTTAACTGCTAAGATTGCAAAAAGGTTGAAAAAACTTGTGCCAATAACGAGACACAAGAAAAAACCTCATCAACGAAGGCCGAGCCACCGGTTTTCACTTCGTGATGTTTTTGATGCAATCCCAAACAAGTTACGGGAACACCGAAAGCTCGAAGCAACCAAGAACAATACCAACCTAAAGGGAAAATAGGTAACCATAAAACGTGCAGCCAACTAACCATTATAGAGCGGGTCAACGATCCAGTTATCCCAAGTAAGATGCATCTTCCTGTCCCGACTACCAATCCACAAGAACGAGCGGTTAACAATCGAGTTAAACAAGGAATGACCATCTTCACGAGTGTCGTTATGAATCATACTATTCCTCGCCTTCCAAATATGCCACCACCAAATAAAAAGAATGGCTTGAATCCTGTATCGACTTTTGGGTGGTTTGTCTAAGTTATCACACCAGTCCAAAATACCTTCTGGGGACAAACTTGGTATGTCGCATTTCAACCAGTCACAAAGAAGGAATCTGATGTCTTTATTTACTTTACAACTATCAAAAATATGCTCCATGAACTCGGTTCCTTTATTACACATTTGGCACTTGAAATTAGTGACATCAACTCCTTTTCCATATAGATTAATAGATGTAGGAAGGCAGTCCCTTCTAAGTCTCCAAATGAAGATATTTACCTTCTTTGGAACAAGTTTATTCCATATAGTTTGCTTATTGCTATTATAGGGGAGGCAATATTCATCCACAATTTTACGCAAAACAGAAATAGAGAACTCACTTTTACCTTTAAGGAGCCAAGCCCAACTATCAGCATCATTGTTATTCAATTGTGATGGTAAACGACTAACCATTTGCTGCAGCATATCTCTTTCCCTATCGAATCTAAGCTCCCTTCTCCAAGTCCAACTCCACTCACCATTCACCCATCGATTCCGAATTGTACAGTCCTTATCAACATCAAGTGCACATAGGCGCGGGTAACACGAAGCAAGAGTGGCGTTGCCACACCAAGTGTCCTTCCAAAACTTGATGTTACTCCCGTTTCCAATCTTACGAGTGACAATACTAGAAGTGATGGTAGGGATGTCGTGAACAGCCTTAACCACCTGGACAATATTATGCCAAATACCTTTGTTTTTAGCTTTGCAATTAGAAAAACAGTCCTCACCGTGAATAGCCGAAAGGACCCTTACCCAGAGACTTTGTGAGTTATTTAAAGCCCTCTACCGCCACTTGTATAAAAGGGCATGATTCATAGCTTCCAGGCTACCAAATCCCAAGCCTCCTTTCTCTTTCACATTTAGAATCGATCCCCAATTAACCCAAGCAATCTTTCTTTTATCTTTCGTACTAACCCAGAAGAAAGAAGAACGAATACCTTCCAAAATATTATTTACTTTCTTCGGCATTTTGAAGATAGAAAGAAAATAAATTCCAACCGACCCCAATACCGAAGTAATGAGAGTAGATCTACCGCCAATGGATAAAAGATTCATTTTCCATCTAGATAGACGTTTCTGAAACTTGGAGATAACAGGGTCCCAAGTATTTATTCTTGAGGAACTACCTCCAATCAGGATTTCAAGATATTTAAAAGGGAGTGACTCTACTTTACATCCTACAGTAAGTGCCAATGCTTCAATCTCATCCTCCTCAGTTCCAATCCCGATAATCGCAGATTTTTCAAAGTTGATTTTAAGACCTGAAATATGAAAAAAGAATCTAAAGGCATTGTCAATGATGTCCATGTTGTTCTTGGAGCATTCGCCTACCAACATGACGTCATCTGCATAGAAAGGATGAGACACAAAAGTGTTATGAACGTTAGCACATTTAAATAACCCATCCGAAACCAACTTATCAATCGCTACATGGAGGCCTTCCATAGCTATAATAAATATGAATGGAGCCATCGGATCTCCTTGACGAAGTCCCCTTTGAATAGGGAATTCATCAGTTGGACTACCATTCACCAAGACAGAAGATCTTGCTGAGGAAAGACAAGTCTTAATCCATTGAATCCATTTGTCACCGAATTTCATAGCTCGAAGAATGGTGAATAAATACTCCCAAGATAAAGAATCATAAGCTTTTGCGAAATCTATCTTGAACAACATTAACTTTTTCTTTTTCACCTTGCACCAATCAATAATCTCATTCAACAAAAAAGGCCCGTCTAATATTTGTCTTCCTTTAACGAAAGCTGTCTGCTCCGGGCTAATAACACAATCGATCACTTTAGCAAGTCGGTTGGCTAGAAGTTTTGCTATAATTTTGTATTGAAGACCAATGAGGCTAATAGGGCGGAATTCAGCCATAATAGTTGGATTGCTCACTTTCGGAATCAAGGTAATGAAGGAAGAGTTACAACCGACCGGAATAGTTGCTTTTTGGTGAAATTCCTGTACCATGTTGAATATATCTTCTTTAAGGACCTCCCAATGTTTTTTTAACAAAAGCAAAAGTGAAACCATCTGGTCCGGGTGCCTTTTCTCCCCCACAACTCCACACCGTCTGTTTAACTTCTTCCAATGTGAACTTTGCTTCAAGGCCAATAGCTTGAGATTCATCAATTTTTCTGAATTTGGTGTCGTCTAAGGTAAAAGACAAACCTGCAAAACTGGAAAATTTATTAGTATAATGTTCACGAAAACAGTTTTTGATGTCCCTTAGATCATTAATCCATCGCCCGTTGTGCTTGATACCTTTATAGTTCCAGTTTGTCTTTTTTTGTTGATAATTGCATGAAAAAACTTGGAGTTTTCGTCCCCTTCAACACTCCACTTGACCTTGGCCTTTTGCTTTAAATCGCTAGAATTGTGGGTGTCTAAAACGTTCATCTCATTAATAAGTTTTCGCCTTTCTTGAAAAATAGTGCTATAGCACCCACCTGTACTAATTTGAACATCCAACAAAGCAATTTCTTTAGTTATATCTTCACGACTTCTTTCCAACAGATGACTTTTATGCCAATCCTTAATATCAGCCTTGAGCTTTTTCAGCTTATTTTTAAGGCTTCCACAAGCACTTCGAGGGTCACCAGAATTGTTTTTCCAGCTATCACTAACCACTTTGTCAAACCCATCAACATACAACCAAGAATTATAAAGTTTAAAAGGGGTGGGTCCAAAATCTAAATGCTTTTGATTGACTAGTAATGGTCTATGATCGGAAAGGATGTCATCTAACGCATCAAGCTTTAAGTCTTTAACAGAGTCTAAAAGAGATTGATTAACCAGGACCCGATCAATTCTACTCGCTTTTGAACCATCAATGTTGATTCTGGTGAACCTGTGTCTTCCCAAAGGTAAATCGATTAAAGAACCTGTTAGGATCAACAACACTCGGGAATCACACAAACACACACAACACAAGTTATTAATCGAAAGAACAACACAGAGATTTAACGTGGTTCGGTCTGGGTCTGACCTACGTCCACCGGGTAACTAGGAGATGTTTATTTATTTCTGGCTTGGGGTACAAATCTTACAAATACAGATATATCTCTTATATAGAGATTGAGATAGCTAGCTTACAAAAGAGAGTAAGCGTAGATATGATACAAGTAGGCCCTGCCTAAGCATAAATCTTAGAGAGTAACAAGTCTAGAGATATACAAGTCTAGACATGATACAAGTGGGTCCTGCCACTTTGTTTGCTTTGGTCCTTGGCTTCACACATACTCCAACAATCTCCCACTTGAAGCCACGGAACGTCTTCACCTGTGCTTCAACTGTGCATCTGTATTTCTGTAAACAACTTTTGACTTTAGCTCGTTCCTAGTTACCCTGCCTTCTCTTCAATTAACCTGAAGGCTAGTTGAAGCTATGCAAAGCTTCAACTTCTCTAAGGTGACAACCTTAGTCAACATATCAGCTGGATTTTCAGTTCCCTTGATCTTATTCAACTTCAGAGTGCCATCATTAATTCTTTCTCTGATGAAGTGATATCTCAGCTGTATGTGCTTTGTCTTCGAATGGAAGACTGGATTCTTTGCAAGATGAATTGCACTTTGACTGTCACAGAATAGTGTACAATCATCTTGTTCTTTGCCTAGTTCGTTGAGAAAATTCTTCAACCATATAAGCTCTTTGCTTGCTTCAGCAACTGCCATGTACTCTGCTTCTGTGGTTGAGAGAGCAACACTTTTCTGGAGTTTAGACATCCAACTCACAGCAGTGCCTCCCACTGTAAAGACGTACCCTGTGGTGCTTTTGTAAGACTCTTTACAACCACCGTAGTTGCTTTTTGGTGAAATTCCTGTACCATGTTGAATATATCTTCTTTAAGGACCTCCCAATGTTTTTTTAACAAAAGCAAAAGTGAAACCATCTGGTCCGGGTGCCTTTTCTCCCCCACAACTCCACACCGTCTGTTTAACTTCTTCCAATGTGAACTTTGCTTCAAGGCCAATAGCTTGAGATTCATCAATTTTTCTGAATTTGGTGTCGTCTAAGGTAAAAGACAAACCTGCAAAACTGGAAAATTTATTAGTATAATGTTCACGAAAACAGTTTTTGATGTCCCTTAGATCATTAATCCATCGCCCGTTGTGCTTGATACCTTTATAGTTCCAGTTTGTCTTTTTTTGTTGATAATTGCATGAAAAAACTTGGAGTTTTCGTCCCCTTCAACACTCCACTTGACCTTGGCCTTTTGCTTTAAATCGCTAGAATTGTGGGTGTCTAAAACGTTCATCTCATTAATAAGTTTTCGCCTTTCTTGAAAAATAGTGCTATAGCACCCACCTGTACTAATTTGAACATCCAACAAAGCAATTTCTTTAGTTATATCTTCACGACTTCTTTCCAACAGATGACTTTTATGCCAATCCTTAATATCAGCCTTGAGCTTTTTCAGCTTATTTTTAAGGCTTCCACAAGCACTTCGAGGGTCACCAGAATTGTTTTTCCAGCTATCACTAACCACTTTGTCAAACCCATCAACATACAACCAAGAATTATAAAGTTTAAAAGGGGTGGGTCCAAAATCTAAATGCTTTTGATTGACTAGTAATGGTCTATGATCGGAAAGGATGTCATCTAACGCATCAAGCTTTAAGTCTTTAACAGAGTCTAAAAGAGATTGATTAACCAGGACCCGATCAATTCTACTCGCTTTTGAACCATCAATGTTGATTCTGGTGAACCTGTGTCTTCCCAAAGGTGTGCTTCTGATCTTGGCATCTTTAAGGCTGAATTTCTCTAACACTTTCCCAATGTACTTCTCTTGAGATAGTGTCAAAGAACCATCTTTGTTTCTGAAAATACCCATCCCGAGTATTTGGTTTGCAGATCCTAAGTCTTTCATTTCGAACTCTTCAGACATTTGCTTCTTCAATTTCTTGATCTCTGACATGTCTGACCCAGCAATCAACATATCATCTACATAGAGCAGTAGAATGATATAAGAACCCTTGAACTTCTTGATGTAACAACAATGGTCATTATCACATCTCTTGAAACCAATTCTCCCCATAAAGTTATCAAACTTCAAGTACCATTGTCTGGGCGCTTGTTTCAGACCATACAAACTCTTCTTCATTTTACACACCAAGTTTTCTTTACCTTTAATCTGAAAACCTTCTGGCTGTGTCATGTAAATGTCTTCATCTAGGTCACCGTGTAGAAAAGCTGTCTTTACATCTAGTTGCTCTAGATGCAAATTCTCTGCTGCTACAATACTGAGAACAAGCCGAATGGTAGTCATCTTCACCACTGGAGAGAAAATTTCATTGAAATCAATTCCCTCTTTCTGTTGAAACCCCTTGGCTACTAATCTGGCTTTTGTACCGTTTGGTACCATCATGTTCATCTTTGACCCTGAAAACCCATTTGTTGTGAAGAGCCTTCTTCCCAGATGGAAGCTTTGTTAGAACCCAGGTCTTGTTCTTCTCAAGCGACTTCATTTCATCTTTCATTGCTAGCTCCCACTGCAATGAATCTTTCAACCCCATAGCTTCAGAGTAACACTGAGGTTCACCATTTTCTGTCAAAAGAATGTAGTTGACTGATGGTGAGTATCTTTGTGTTGGTTTAGGGATTCTGGAAGATCTTCTTGGTTGAGGCGTGACTGGAGATACTGGAGCTGGAGGAGTAGTTTCTTCATCTTCAGAGTCATTACTGGAATTACCTCCTGAGCTCCCACTATCAGTTGAATCATCCTCAGATTCAGGGATTTCAACTGAAACTTCTTTATTCTTCTCATCACTTTCAAACTCAACATACTCCTTCTGAACTTCTGGACTTTGAGTGTTTCTGTCTTTGTACAGCTCAGCTTCGTTAAAGGTGACATTCTTACTTCGGATTATCTTTCTGCTTTCTTTATCCCAAAGCCTATAATCCATTTCGTCTGACCCATAACCAACGAATGTGAACTTCTTGGTTCTTGAATCAAGTTTATCCCTGTCATCATCTTTTAACAAACTATAAGCATTACAACCAAAGACTTTCAGGTGTTTGAGACTTACTTCCTTCCCTTGCCACATTTCTTCTGGCAATTTAAAATCCAAGGGAACACATGGTGAACGGTTGATCAAGTAGGCAGCAGTGTTAACTGCTTCAGCCCAGAATGTCTTGGGCATCCCAGCATTCAACCTCATGCTCCTAGCCCTTTCATTCAGAGTTCTGTTCATTCTCTCAGCTACACCATTCTGCTGAGGAGTTCCTGGAACAGTCTTGATCATCTTTATCCCTTGATTAGCACAGTAGTCAACAAACTCCTTGCTTATGTATTCACCACCATTATCCGACTTCAGGCATTTCACCTTCAAATCAGTTTCATTTTCAACAGCAGATTTCCATTTCTTAAAAACATCAAATACATCAGATTTATGTTTAATAAAATAGATCCATACCTTGCGTGTTGAATCATCAATGAAAGTTACATAGTAGCTTTTGCCTCCTAGTGATGAAACACTTGTTGGTCCATATACATCCGAGTGAACAAGCTCTAGCTTTCGAGCTTTTGGTGTCTTTCATGTCTTCACAAAAGTAACCCTCTTTTGTTTCCCGAGGACACACGATTCACAAAATTCCGTTTCCACTTTCTTCAAGTCTGGAAACTTCCCTTTCTGAGCCAACATCTTCAATCCCTTATCGCTCATGTGTCCAAGTCGTTGGTGCCACAAATTGGATAGACTTGGACCAGGTGTCATAGCATTAACACCTTCAACAGGTACTTCTACCATGTAGAGAGTGCCTTTCTTCTTTCCTTTAGCAATCACCAAATTGCCTTTGATCACTTTCCATTGTCCACCCCCAAAGCGAACATCAAGCCCTTCATCATCTAACTTCCCAACTGAAATCAACTTCCTTCTCAAATTAGGAATAACCCTGACATCTTTCAATGTCCATATAGTTCCTAATGAGGTTTTCAAGTCTACATCTCCAATACCTGTAATATCAAGCATTTTACCATCGGCTAAACGAACTTTACCAAGGTTACCTGTTCATAGATTCTTGATTATATCTAGGCATGAGATAGCATGGAAAGAAGCACCGGAATCCATAATCCAGGATTCAGCTGTATCTTCAACAGAACAGATGAGAGCATCATCTGATTCTTCAGAGCGTACACTGTTTACTTCTTTCTTTTCAGCTGGTGGTTTTGTACACTGGCTTCTAAAGTGACCTTTTTCTTTGCAGTTCCAACATTCAATATCTTTTCTGTTCTTTGACTGTCCCCTTCTTCTAGACTTTGACCTGCCTCGATTACGTCCTCTATCATTTCTTCTTCCTCTGTTTTCTGTATTCAACAGAGAACTAGAACTGGAAGATTCTCCACAACTTCTCCTTCTAATGTCTTCATTCAAAATCAAGTCACGAATGCTATCAAAAGTTAGCTTAGTAGTACCAGATGCACTACTGACGGCTGTGACTGTGCCTGACCAACTGTCTGGCAAAGATGATAAAAGGAGTAAAGCTTGTACTTCATCTTCAAACTTTATGTCAACGGAGGCTAAACGAGAGATAATCGAGTTGAACTCGTTTATGTGAGTGGTCACCGACATGCCTTCCTTCATCTTGGTGTTAACCAATTGTCGGATGAGAAATACCTTGTTTGAAGCGGATGGTTTCTCATACATGTTGGACAAAGCTTTAAATACACCATATGTGGTTGTTTCATTGACAATGTTATATGCAACACTCTTTGCCAAAGAAAGCCTAACCACACCCAAAGCTTGTCTATCCAACAGCTTCCATTCATCATCGTACATGTCATCTGGTTGTTCACCCAACATAGGCAAATGCAAACTTTTCTGGTACAACAGATCTTCAATTTGCATTTTCCAAAATCCATAATCACTTCCATCAAACTTATCAATCTTGATCTTACTATCTTCTGCCATTAAAAAAGGATTACCAAAATACTACTAACCAAACAGGTTTGTACTGCAAAGTGGTAATTATGCGAGCGGAAGTAATAACCGAAACAAAGAACTTATTTGTTTCAAAGTTAACGGCAATGGATGAAAGTTGATAAAATTTTGATTTTAGGGGCTATTCTTGTCAAAGTTTGGAACTTCAACAAAATTAAAAAAAAAGATCGGCTGCCACTTTCCAAAAATAATAGAACCCTTCTTATTTTCTATTTCACTTCTTCTTTTCCTCTTCTCTGCTTCTTCTTCCCAACACCACCTCTTTTCTCCTTTCTTCTTCACACCAAGAACAACAGCAACAAAAAAACACGATCTGGTGATCGGTGGCAGCGGCGGCCGGCAACGGTGGCTGGTGATGAACCAACAAGGGAAGCAGGCGGCGGTAGTGATCGGCGGCTGTGGCAGGGGAGCGGCGGCGGTTACTGGCAGCAGTGTAGGCAACGGCGGCTCGATAACAGCCGTGGTGACTGGCGGTAGGAAGAACGGAGCGGCGACTTAGACCACAGCTTCTTCTGTGACAGGTAAGTCTTCGTCTTCTTCGATTTATGTTCCTATGATTCAACCGACAACGATGGCTCTGATACCAGTTGTTAGGATCAACAACACTCGGGAATCACACAAACACACACAACACAAGTTATTAATCGAAAGAACAACACAGAGATTTAACGTGGTTCGGTCTGGGTCTGACCTACGTCCACCGGGTAACTAGGAGATGTTTATTTATTTCTGGCTTGGGGTACAAATCTTACAAATACAGATATATCTCTTATATAGAGATTGAGATAGCTAGCTTACAAAAGAGAGTAAGCGTAGATATGATACAAGTAGGCCCTGCCTAAGCATAAATCTTAGAGAGTAACAAGTCTAGACATGATACAAGTGGGTCCTGCCACTTTGTTTGCTTTGGTCCTTGGCTTCACACATACTCCAACAGAACCCATGTCAAGAAACTTATTAAAACTATCAGCATTAACTTTGGAGAATAACGTGCCCAACCGATCCTCTTTACGCCTGACAGAATTGAAATCTCCACTAATAAAGTAATTACCTTCATTGGAATCCATAAAGTTCAAGATATTATCCCACAAAGCAAGTTTCTCCGATTCGGGCTGAGGAGCATAAACATTCATCATAAAACACTTTACATTATTCGAAACCCACCTGCCATGTACCACAATAAATCTATCGAAGGTATACACATTCTCCTTAACAAATGATAAAGGGTCCCAGATTGAAAGGAGACCCCCGGAATGGCCATTAGCCAGTGATTCCACAAAGTCATACCCAAAATTACCCCATAGACTTTTGATCCTAAAGGGGTCCGGTTCCGACATCAACGTTTCCTGAATCGAAAGAAAATTAATCTTGTGTCTATTCAAGATACTTCGCAACTTGTCTCCGTTTTTTACTACATCCAGTTCCACACATGTTGAGTGATAAAATATTCATTGTTTATCATGAAAAGCACTCTTTTCTAATTTCTCAACAACCTTTTCAGGTTCGACAATCACTTTAAAACCCATATTAGTTCCAATTTTCATGAATTTGTATGGTTTGTCCTCACTGTTTGATGAAGCGGACAAGGTGCATTTATGATTTACATCTTTTCCATCCTTGTACTTGTGTTCAAGAATTCTCTCCTCTTGTGACTCTTTTCCTTCGTTCAAATGAACACCTTTATCAACGGGTGCACCACTTGAAGCCGAAACGGAGTTTGTTGTTGACTTTTCAACAGATGGAGCAGGTGGACACGAGTTGACCCTTTTTCGAGCTGCTGCATCTTTAGCAATAATTCGATCTAAGGAGAAAATGTCTTATGATTTCTCCAAAGATGAACACCCTTGGTTAACCTCGTCGTTTCCTTTGTCTTCATATTGAACTTTCTCAAGAGAGTTGGTTTCACCATGGCTGTTTTTAAGATTATCATTAACATTTTCTTCCTCAAGTTTATCAGGGGAATTAACTTCACCATGATTGTTAGTAAGATTATCATTAACCATATCTTCCTCAGAATTGTCGCGACAAAGTTGAGAGTCAAACTCTTCGCTTTTTTGATAATCACCCTCACTAGATATCAAGTCATCATATGGGTTATCCGATCGAGATGAATCATCTGAAGAAGTTGACTCGTAAAAAGATTTCTTAAACCTCGGTTCCCACATTGAATACTCCCTGACCCAGACTTTGTATATAATGTCGTCCATAGTAATCTCTAACTCTTCGTACACATGTTTTGGTGATTGAGTCAGAATACACACCTTACATAATGAATCCTCCCAATCGAAATAAAAAAAGATGCATTTTCCCCAGTGTTCCATGAAACTAATGACAGCTTCTTTATTCCATGCTCCCAAAGGAAGTCCCGAAATTTTAACCCATACCATTCTTTCGTCGGGGACAAAAGACTTACACGGGGTCTTGAAGGCACAAAATCTATTCTTAAGTGACTCGTTTGCCATAAACAATTCTTTAACCCCCCTGGACACAAATGAAATATGAATCCATCGACCACCAATGAAGGAAGTCTTGAAGTCAGAGAATCCTTCATCAATTAACCACTGACTAACGAAAGGAATATTTTCAGGGTCAATAACCTTAATCAAGATGGAACGCAGATACACTTCAGATTCGTAAAGGTCAACAGAATTTACCTTCATATTTCTAACAGAAACGTTAGAGATAGGAGCATTACCAGCTTGAGAAGGTTTCTTGATATGAATATTACCCCCAGATAGGGCCTCAGAATATGATTTCACCTCATGAGGTTTAGGGTTTCCTTTTTTGGAAGACGCCGTCAAGCTTTCTTTGTTCGTATTCCTGGAATTCTCCTTAGCAAAAGTCGAGTTTCCCATTCCCATTTTCCGACTATATCGCACCAAATCTGCGTAAACAAGATAGTTCCCAAACCACATGGTCTTCAAATCCGATAGAAGCTTTGCTGCGTTGTTGACTTTAATGTAACGAACAAACTCAAATCTTCTCCCTGATTTCGAAAGTCGATTGGGGATGAAAACATCTACCACCGTTCCCCATTCCGTGCAACGAGACCAGAGATCCTTAGCTGTTACATGCCTAGGGAAGTTCGTGATATAAAACGACATTGGCATCCTTTCCAATAGGTTAAGTTTCGTCTTATTGTTCTTTGCCTTGATTGGTTGATCGCCCTTCCCATGCATGAAATTCGAAGCGCCTGAAGACATTCCTTCACTGTTGCCTCTCTTTTTCTGAACCTTTTGCCATCCTTGATTGTTATCTTCATCATTTGTCTCCTCCCCAGATTTGTTTTCTCCGATGTTTGGGTGTTTTTCGCCGTTAGGGTTTTCCTCCTCTCCAGCCATTTGGTAAACGGATGAAATTTCTGCTTAACTAATTTGAATTATCCTTATTAATGGATATACAGAAAGGCTAAATGATCTCCTATACTAATAATTACATTTGGTCTGTACGACTGCTTACGGGCTTTTCGGAGACCTTTATGGAGTTATTAAATTAGAGTTGTTCGACTAATTACCTACAGGTGGCTTTTCAGAAACCTTAATGGATTTATTAAGTTAGAGTTAATCCTTTTTAACTAAAACAACATTCTCTTATTATCATTTACAACTCTCAAAACTACAGAAACATAATCCAAACAGATCAGAAATATTAACAATATACAGCACTCGAATCATGCAAAGCAATAGAAGAATTACTTATGAAAGAACAAGTTTGGATTTCCCAACTTTCATAGGACATACAATCAAACCACATTTTGGTACAAATACAACAGGTTGTGGCCAGACACAACAATTTTATGCCCTCACACTTATTAATAATGATTCCAAAAATTGTGGTATGTATTATATTTTCCCCTGCAATTATGTTTTACATACAAATAATGATATCAATAACGTGTCTATGTATTATTAGGTACATCATCTAATACACATACTTTGTATGCAGGGGACGGGGAGGCTAATAATGGATCTATCAGTATCAAAACATGTAGAACTACAAGGGATGATGGGAAGGTGCAAACATTTTGTGGCCTGAAATTACTAAAAAATAAAACACAATCTTCAATCAAAATTGGACCTGCTTCTATAAACGCACATAGTTATATTTGGCCTACAATATTTGATAGAAACGGATGAAATTTCTGCTTAACTAATTTGAATTATCCTTATTAATGGATATACAGAAAGGCTAAATGATCTCCTATACTAATAATTACATTTGGTCTGTACGACTGCTTACGGGCTTTTCGGAGACCTTTATGGAGTTATTAAATTAGAGTTGTTCGACTAATTACCTACAGGTGGCTTTTCAGAAACCTTAATGGATTTATTAAGTTAGAGTTAATCCTTTTTAACTAAAACAACATTCTCTTATTATCATTTACAACTCTCAAAACTACAGAAACATAATCCAAACAGATCAGAAATATTAACAATATACAGCACTCGAATCATGCAAAGCAATAGAAGAATTACTTATGAAAGAACAAGTTTGGATTTCCCAACTTTCATAGGACATACAATCAAACCACATTTTGGTACAAATACAACAGGTTGTGGCCAGACACAACAATTTTATGCCCTCACACTGATTAATAATGATTCCAAAAATTGTGGTATGTATTATATTTTCCCCTGCAATTATGTTTTACATACAAATAATGATATCAATAACGTGTCTATGTATTATTAGGTACATCATCTAATACACATACTTTGTATGCAGGGGACGGGGAGGCTAATAATGGATCTATCAGTATCAAAACATGTAGAACTACAAGTGATGATGGGAAGGTGCAAACATTTTGTGGCCTGAAATTACTAAATACTGAAACACAATCTTCAATCAAAATTGGACCTGTTTCTATAAACGCACATTCCGCTAATTTTATTGCAAGGGATGGAACAATACAAACTTATTGGGCTCTAAAATTGACAGACACCATGGTAATACAAGGTAATGCATTTGTATCATATTTATATTGTCTTATAATAAATAAACTTACTATGAATATACATTGACTTATTCTAATGAATACCTGTATCCAACTTCATCATGACTTGTAGCAAACAGTATGCATCATGTGGCAGAACAAGCAGGTCCCAGCCACATTTCTTCGCAGTTGCCTAAAACTGGTGTTACAACCCGAAAAAGGAAAAAAAGAGATGAAGGTGTGAGCAAACGAAAAAGAAAACAATCAGGTTATGTTCAAAAATCAATCATGTGTGTTTTTACCCATGACATATTGTAGAATCATATAATATGTAAATCTATATATATATGCAAAAGGATTTATAATCAAAGACGATGATATAAGTTATTTTTTGAACACAACTTTTCATATAGGTTTATTCATATTGTTTTAAATATTTAGGTTCAAAAAAACACGTGCTGGTACTTCTGGTGCAAATGTAAATGCGCGTAAAAAGAAAAAACCAGGTACTATCTCTTATCAATAAAACTGGCCACAAAGCATATGATGGGGAGTTCCCCAAGGTACAAGTAATAACTATGTATTCAATGGAACAGTTTATTTAACCAGCATCAATATAAAATAATATACTGTAGGTGCAAATAAGAGGACCCGTAAAATGTCAGCCTACTCTTCAACAGGTGAGTTTGTATATGTTGATGCAGTTATGTAGTTAATGTACATAGTTAAACATGAAGCATGGTAAATGCATCTATCTTGACAATACTTGCCTCTATGAAAGTTTATTGGTATCTAAATAATTCATTTTGCATATGAAGGTGTATGTGTATCATATCTTGATCTTGGAGAACCGTCACATGTATGTAAATATTGTAATGCATTGATGTGGTATGAGGAAAGGTGTAAAAATACAAAACTGACTGGGGGTCCTACATTTAAAACATGTTGTCAACGTGGGAAAGTTTTATTACCGCGCTTGGTTGATGCCCCTGAACCCCTAAAGAGTTTCTTGGACTATAACCATCCAATGTCACAGAAATTCAAAGATGATATTAGGACATACAATAGCATGTTCTCTTTTACATCATTTGGTGCAAAAATAGATCATGATATTAATCAAGGGCGGGGTTTATATACATTTCGTATCAGTGGGCAAAACTACCATCGTATTGGTTCCTTGCTGCCTGTTGAAGGAGAACAACCAAGATATGCACAACTTTACTTCTATGATACCGAAAATGAAACAAGAAACAGAATGTCAGCTTTCATTCGTGATAATAGCACAAGTCAAAGACTAAATGCTGAAACTATTTCACAGCTCATTGACATGCTGGATGAGCACAACTCAGTGACAAAAGCATTTCGCATGGCGCAAAATTGGACTGCGCAAAATAATGATAACAACTGTCAAATTCGCTTAATAGGTCAAGGAACACGGGTGAGACAATATAATAGGCCTGCTGTGTCTGAGGTTGCTGTATTGGTAACAAATGATTTTGGTGAAAACACAGAACCAAGGGATATCATAGTTAGAGGAAGACGCGGTGGGCTGCAACGAATCTCAGAATTGCATCAGCTGTATATGGCATTACAATACCCTCTATTATTTCCCTATGGAGAAACAGGGTATCATGACCAAATACTATACCACAATAACACTGGACCGAGAAAAACAAAGCGGGAAACTATTACAATGAGGGAATTCTATTCTTATCGAATTCACTATAGGCATGGTGAGGGAACAACAATACTAAGAGGTGGTAGACTATATCAACAATTCTTGGTCGATGCATATACTGCAATTGAAGAAGAACGACTGAGATATATGCAAAATCACCAAAAAGAATTGCGTGCAGATCTCTATCATAATGTGTGTGATGCTATTACAAAAGGAGACACTCGAGCTGAAGCAATTGGAAGAGAATCGTCTTACCTGCTACATTCACAGGAAGTCCAAGGTACATGGTGCAGAATTACCAGGATGCTATGGCCCTTTGTCGGGCATTTGGGAATCCGGATCTTTTCATTACTTTTACAGCAAATCCAAAATGGCCTGAGGTGGATAAATTGGTATCACTAATCAGCGGGCAACCATCACATGATCGATCTGAAAGTGTTACGCGCATTTTCAAAATGAAATTGGATATCTTGATGGAGGATATTATGAAAAAGAAAATATTTGGCACATGTAAAGCAGGTAAATAAGTACAAAACTTTAGTACTATGCAGTCATTGCATTTTATAAAATCTTCTGACACTTATATGCAATATTTGATATTATTACAGGCATTTACACAATTGAATTCCAAAAGCGAGGACTTCCGCATGCACATATTCTAATCTGGCTTGCTTCCGAGGCGAAATGTAAAACTCCAGAAGAAACAGATGACCTGATATCAGCAGAAATACCGTTGGAGAGTGAAGACCCAGAGGGTCACGAAGCTGTTGTAGAGTTCATGTTACACGGTCCATGTGGTGTTGATTCACCAAATGCCTCATGCACAGTTAACACCACATGTTTAAAACACTTTCCAAAACCTTTTTACCAGAATACAACCATTGATGACGATGGATACTGTTTTGGTCAAAAATTACCTAAGATAATTTACGATAAAGACTTTTTCGGTAAAGGCCGTCACCCCTGGTTAGATTTATATTAATCACAAGAAAGCACAGGCAACATGGCTGAATGCCAGTTGACTTGAAAGTTTACAAAGAAAATGCCCTCACGGGCCCCCCGCGATAAAGGAACCCGTGATGCAAGAAATGAATCAATTGAGTAAACTGGACAAACCCAGAACATCAAGAACAATTAAACTAATAATATAAACAAAAATGAAAATAAAGCTAGTAGTCAATCTTTATGAACCCATGAACTGAGCAGTTTCGCTTTCATCGCAAAATACTTCATCACTATCAGACTCATCCTCAGTAGGAACAATAGGCTCAGCTAAGGTAGTACCAGTATCAGCATTGTTAATAAGTGCATCATACTGGTTCCAAATCTCGACAGCAGGGCCAGGAGGAGTAGGAATAGAATCATGAACTGTATGAGCCTGTGTACCTGAATAAGTATCTGGGCCAGTAGAGTATCTGTATGAATCTGAAGAGGTCTCTGAAAGACTGTAGCTGTTGCATTAGGAAATCTAACTGGTGCTGATGGGTCTGTAGAAATTGGAGTAGAAGTCGCTGCTGCTATATCCTTACCCTTAGGGTCAGTAGACTTTTTAGGGACATAAATAACCTTAGGCTTAGGCATAGAAAAAGAGGGAGCCTTATTGGGCTTCCTCTTCCGTCTCCTGGGCTTCTGAAACCCATCCTGGTCCTGGGTCTCTGGTGGAACAACCTGTATGGGTCTTGGTGGGCTTTCCTTTACCCCAGAAGGACCTACATGTGATGCGGGAACTGCAGAAACCATACAGGCTTCCATCTCTTTCTGTGTCCTTGGTCTCACACTACAATCATCAAATTTGTGCCCGAATATCTTGCAATATGAGCACCTAGAGGGTAGCCAATAATATTCAAGTCTGAACCTTCTAACAACATCAAAAATCTCAGCCTCAGCAAACATAGGGATATCTCGCAAAGAATTAAATTCAACCAAAACCCTTGCAAATACTGCCCTGCCTTTCTGTTTTTCACACATTTCAGCAGTATATCGATCAACAGCTATAGGGATACCAATGGAACTGACCAGATGGCTAAGAATATCATAAGTCCACAAAGCAGCTGGCATATCATAAATATTTACGATAAAGACTTAGATTAATAATGTAACCAAACTTTCGTTCGTGAGGTTAAGGGCTTGTAAAATAGGTTTGAGTTTCAAAGATGCGTTTATAATGAAAGATTTCAAGAGTGATTATGTCGACTTAGCCAAGAGTGAAGATGTTAAACAATAAAGATCAGAACAATAAGTGTGAAATAAACAATAAATAATGCTAATCAAAGTAAAGAATTCGATAAATAACGCAATGAAAAGTAAAGAGCAAGAACACCGAGATTTGTTATCGAGGAAAAGCCCTTAATCCTTTTGAGGATTGCCGGCATAAAAACCCCGGGAGGAAGCAATCGTCCCTGCCTTTGTTCTCTTATTAATGATTGTTAAATGTTTACAAATGGTGGAATTCGGTTGATCGATGTATCTAAGTGTAAAGAAAAAGTGTGTGTGTGAATACAAGTGAGTAATGTGCAGATAAGTGAAAGTGAGATTGAATGCCTAAATCGATCAACTTCCTTCGTTTATATAGAACTAGAGGCTAACTAATTATGCGACATTGTAGGGATCTTCCTAGTCTTCAGCAAGTGAACGTTGTGGAAGACCTTGACCAGTCTTGTGGACGTTGTAGTCATTTCCCTCGTGCAAAACTTGACTTGAACTCCGAATATCTTGGCAGACCAAGTCTTCTTTTGCGTGTAGAAATTTTATCCCATGTGTGAATTCTTCTTTATACCGTTAGAGGTATTTTGCTCAGCTCTATATCGAATATTCCAGAACATGCATGCTTTTTTCACATGGAAACAACAATAATACTCGAAGTATATTGTTAGCAAATAAGTAATAGGTAATCAGCATATTCTCCTATCTCAAGATCCTGGGATGTCAAGATCTTGGACCTTCAGGATATTGACACTTGAAATTTCACCCATAACAATTGTCCCCAAAGTTATTTAAATAAAATCTATTTTGTTAAAATAACTTTGAATCTTCTAGAAAAAGCTTTGACCGGAGTCAATTAGTAAATTTTGAAACCATCTTAAAGATAAGACGCGTGTAAGTAAGATAACCAAGAGTCTTGATTCGATAGATAAGTAAATAGCTTTAGACTTCCAAAGTCACAACACTTTCCATTTTCCAAAAACACTCATCTACGCCATGTCTTTGAAATCTCTAGGAGAATTTCTTCAAGAGGTATATACATATATATTTTTGTCAAGACTCATTCTCTATTTTTTCTAACTTATTTTTATATTTTATTTCAGTCCCTTACGGAGCTGGAAATACGACAGATCGCCAAAGACAGGATTAATGACGACATTATAGAGACGTTACAAGGATTAGTCAAGTCTTACAAAGAATCCATCGAGACTGAAAAAGAAAAGGGGTTAGAAGTGAAAAAAGCGTTGGAGGCCAAAAATAAAATTTTGAACAACGCTTTGAAAGAAATGTGCTGCGAACTTGGCGCTACGTAGGAAGAGCTTAGGAATGCTCGAGAAGAATTGGAAAGAGTTAAGTCCATTTTAAGTAAACTGAAGGAAATCAATCCTGATCTTTACTGGGATGTTCTTATATAAACAAACATAATATGGGCGATGAAGGATATAATGCAAAGACCAGAGCCCACATTTTTAAACTCTTTTGTTGGTTAAAAATATGAATCGGTAGGGGATGTGAAATGTAGAATAACAATGTATTTAGGAGGGGAGAGATTGATCTGGAATGATCAATCATGGTTGTAAAACTGCTTTTGAGTAGTTTCTTGTAAATAATTTTTGAATGAATGAAAACTATCTTTTGATCTATTTCATTTGGAATTCAATAATCAAAAGTGTTATTGAGGGTAAAAACGGAAAATGACTAACGACGTCATATGTCAGTTAATAGTTATTCTTGACTTATTCGACTACATCAACAGTAAGTAATCTAATCAAAGTAGTAATTAAAGAGTAAGATACATGCACCTTTTATAGGTAATTAAGATCCCACTTGTTGGCTATGATCTCTAGTATGCAGTATCTTTAATTATTGTCAGTCTCTAACATTTATTCCTGCAATAAAATAATATGTGTGGGAGTGGATTGATTTTTTGGAGGGGATTAAAATTAAGAAGGGGATTCTTAATTTTAAGATTCTCGTAGGGACATGGGTGTTCAAGATATAGAGGGAGTCTCAATATCTTGAACATGTTTGGGAGGCGTGGTTAGCCAATTTTGGGAGATCGATGGTAACATCGAGAACCAACAGAATTAATTTCGATGACCTTGGAATTTAACCCTTCAGCCATGAAATTAATTAACGTACGACACAGGCGAATTTATGAGAAGGTGAAAACCTTCAACCAAAAGTTGGCGTGAAAGCCAAAAGGTGAAGACCTTGTTCCACGTTGTAATGCATATGTTTGATGATGTTGATCATCCTTTGAGATCTACAAGGCAAAAATCTTAAAAACTGACGTTATCCATTTGGCTAACGCCACTCTGACGCTCAAGTTAGTATCATCATTTTGGAAAGAATAAGTAAAATGTGAATATAAATTTAAGGGTAAAAAACTATACCTGATTTTGTCGAAAAGCAAAATAAATTACACGTGATAAATCTTGAGATGGATGGCATTCCAATCTCTTGGAACCAAGTTACCTTGCAAGTCTTGAAGCCAACAAGATCCTTTTCCAGCCTCTGCTTCAATTAAATAAGGACCTTCCCACTTTGGGTTTAGCTTACCATCTGGTTTGATAAAGCCTTTTTAAGAACCAAATCACCAACTTGAAATCGCCTCAATCTCAAATTTTGTTATAAGACTTGGCAATTCGTTGTTGATAAGCTGCTATTCTTATCTTGGTCCTTTCAGTTACAGCTTCCAAATCTTCTAGTAACAACTCTTTATTTTTTTCATAAGTTAAAAAACTAATTCTAGCAGTAGGTAGATCCATCTCAGTGGGTAGAACTGCCTCAGCTCCAAATACAAGTGAAAATGGAGTCTGTCCAGTAGCACTCTTCGAAGTTGTTCGATCAGCCCATAAGACAAATGGCAATTCTTCAGCCCATTTTCCTTTGGCTTGTCCCAGTCTCTTTTTTAAGTTATTCATGATAATTTTGTTACTCGATTCTGCCTGTCCATTAGCTTGTGGGTGGACTGGAGTAGAAGTAATCATCTTAATACCCCATCTTTCACAAAAGTTTGTAGTCTTTTTTCCTATAAATTGTGACCCATTATCACAAATTATTTCCGCTGGAACTCCAAACCTTGTCAATATATTTCTCTTGATGAAAGATATGACATGTGATTCCTGAATTTTAGCATATGCTTCAGCTTCAATCCATTTCAAAAAATAATCTGTCATAGCCAGGAAATATTTCTTTCCCGCTGAAGACTCTGTCATTGGCCCAACAATATCCATTCCCCATTTCATAAATGGCCATGGTGATAGAACTGGGTACATGGGTTCCGCTGGTTGATGATAAATGTTGCTGTGTCGTTGACATGCATCACACTTCTTTGCATATTCCTCAGCATCTTGTTTCATAGTTGGCCAGTAGTAACCTGTCCTCAAGATCTTTGAATATAAAGATCTTCCAGCTGTGTGATTCCCACACTCCCCTTCATGTATATCTTTAAGAACCTCATTGGTCTCAGGAAATTCTAAGCATCTAAGATATGGTCCTGCAAGAGATTTTCTATACAAAATACCATTTATCATAGAATAGTGTGCCGTTTTCATACGAAAGTTCCTTGGGTTTTCGTCTTTAGGGATTGTCCCATTGTTTAAATATTCCATTATGGGTGTGATCCAAGAATTCTCTGTTTCTATATCTTGAACGGCCAATATATTGGTTGATTATATAGCAGGATGTAATACATGAATTATGGGAATCCTAGTTTCAGGTGACATCTTAAGTGTTGATCCTAGATTTGCTAAAGCATCAGCTTCAGTATTTTCTTCTCTAGGCACTTGTTCTATATCAAATAAATCAAAATTCTCAGCTAATTTTTTAACAATTTCTAAATATTGTATTAATTTTTCACTTTTTGCAGTATATGTCCCATTAAAATGATTAGCTAAGAGTAATGATTCTACATACACCTTAAGGTTTCTAATGTTCATATCTTTAGCTAGTTGTATACCAAAAATTAAAGCTTCATATTTTGCTTCATTATTAGTAGCTATAAAATGACAGTTTACTGCTTGGGGTATAATATCCCCCTGTGGCGATTTTAGTACTATACCTAGACCCATTCCTTTAACATTAGCTGCACCATCAGTGTATAAAATCCATTTTTCAGTAACTTCTTCTAACATTTTTACTTCTAGATCTACTTCAGGTTGCAAATCAGTACTAAAATCAGCCACAAAGTCGGCTAAAGCTTGAGATTTTATAGCAGTCCTAGGTTCATAAATTAAATTAAAAGCACTTAGTTTTACAGACCATTTAGCCATTCTACCAGATACTTCAGGTTTTCTAAGCACACATTTTATAGGATAATTAGTCTTAATGTGTATAGCATGTGTTTCGAAATAATGCCTAAGCTTAGTAGACGCCATAACTAATGCAAGTATAAGTTTTTCGAGATGAGAGTACCTGGTTTCTTCGTCAATTAAACTTTTACTTACATAATAGACGGGATGCTGTTGAGCTTCCACTTCCTTCACTAAGACAACACTGACTGCATTTGATGATACTGCCATGTAAAGATATAGAGGCTCATCATCTTCAGGCTTCATCAGCAGTGGTGGGGTAGATAAATATTTCTTTAGTTCTTGAAAAGCTTCTTCCTGTCTTTCTCCTCATTCAAATCTTTTATTCTTCTTCAAGATGTCATAAAATTCTTTGCACCTATCGGAAGATCTTGATATAAATCTGTTCAAAGCTGCCAGTCTTCCCGTTAATCTTTGAACATCTTTAGCATTCGAAGGGGAATTTAAGTTCAAGATAGCTTTAATCTGTTCTGGACTTGTTTCTATTCCTCTTTTGGTGACCATATATCCCAGAAATTTTCCAGCTCCTACTCCAAAATTGCATTTTGCAGGATTCAGCTTCATATTGTATTTATCCAGGATGTTGAAGGCCACTTCAAGATCTTTCAAGTGATCTTCAGCTTTCTTCGATTTCACCACCATGTCGTCTATGTAGACTTCCATCGTATCCCCCAGTTGGTCTTTAAACATCATGTTGACTAACCTTTGATAGGTTGCACCTGCATTTTTAAGACCAAAAGGCATAGCAATATAACAATAAATACCTGTCGGGGTCATAAAAGCAGTAGCTTCTTGATCTTCAGGCTCCATCTGAATTTGTTGAAATCCAGAAAAAGCATCCATAAATGTGAGTATCTCATGTCCAGAGTTTGCATCGACCATTGCATCAATATGTGGCAGTGGAAATGGATCTTTTGGACAGGCTTTGTTGAGATCAGTGAAGTCCATGCAAACCCTCCATTTTCCATTCTTCTTTTGTACCACCACTACATTCGCTAACCATTCAGGAAATTTTACTTCCCTGATCATCTTTGCTTTTAATAATCTTTCCACATCTTCTTGGATTATAGCATTCTATCTGGAGCAAATTTTTTTCTTTTTTGTTGAATTGGCTTGAAACTTTTGTCAATTCCAAGCTTGTGGGTAATCACCTCTTTAGATATTCCAGTCATATCTTCTTGTTTCCAGGCGAAAGTTTTCACCCTATTTCTCAGGAAGTTAGTGAGTTGAACCTCCAAATCCCTTGAGATCTTTGCGCCTAATAATACTTTGATGTTAGGATCTTCAGGGATCAGAATAACTTCTTTAACATCTTGTTCTTCTGGTTCGTTGACATCGAAGATCCTCTTCTGTAATTGCTATTGCGAAGTTGGCCTTGCTGCTGACTTCATGGTCGATGTATAGCATTCTCTGGCTTCTTGTTGATCTCCTTTAACAGTGACCACTCCCCAAGGTGTTGGTAATTTAACACATTATTGATACGTTGATGGTACTGCCTTCATTTCATGAATCCAGGGCCTTCCTAATATTATATTGCAGCCTGGAAGAGTATCGACCACACAAAATTTGTGCATGGAATTGATTCCTCCTATATATACTGGAAGTTTAATTTCTCCAACAGTATATTTAGTTTCGCCACTGAATCCAATTAGTGGAGACGCCTTGCCAATAATATTATCTTCAGAAATGTCCATTCTTCTTAGGGTCTCTAGCTTGATTATATTCACTGAGCTTCCATTATCTATTAAGATCCTGCGTACATAATGGTTAGCAATAAAAAGAGTGACAACCAAACCGTCATGGTGAGGTTCCATTATGTCATCAAAATCATCGTCTTCAAAAGAGACAACATTTGAATCCGAAATTGAAGCTTTCTTCACGCCTTTTTCTCCTTTATCTCCTTTGCTTTGTTTTGCAAATCTTTTGGCTGCTGAATATGTTGTTCCACATACTTCTGATCCGCCAGAAATAGTATTAATTACTCTTGCATCTTGAGGTGGAGAATATGCTTTTTGAGTTGAATTAGGCCCTGCAAACTTTATGCCCTCAACATCCTTGGCCTTCTTTCTTCCAAGGAGTTCTTTAAGATATCCTTTGGCCAGAAGAGTAGATATTTCTCTCCTCAACATCTTGCAATCTTCAGTAAGATGGCCAAAGTCTTCATGGTATGCGCACCATTGGCTAGGATCCTTCTTTTTGAAATAAGAATCATTTTTCTTTTGTGGCCATCTTACTTTGTCTCCAAGATCTCTAAGCGCCATGATAATGCCCGGTGTCCCTACTGAAAAGCAGTATGTTGAAAGGGCATGATATTCAACCCCATCATCTTCATCGACTGCATTTACTTGATTATCAACATGTCTTGTGTAGGGTTTATTTCTTGGCTTGAACACTGGAGTTTCGCCTTTCCTATTTGGACGGTCATATGATAAAGCTTCTAGTTTTGAAGATGTCAGCTCATTTTCTTCAAGTCTTATAAATCTTGCAGCCCTTGCTTTAGCTTCATCCAGATTTCTGAATGGCGTCATTACAAGATCTTCCTGAAATTTGGACCCTTTATGGAGCCCTCTCTGCAAAGCTTGTATAGCAGTTAACATATCTAATTTAGGAATATTAAGAGATTCTTTTGTAAATCTAGTCATAAAGTCCCTAAGTGATTCGTGTGGTTTTTGTATAATTTTATAAAGATCATCAGTCAATTTTTCAAAGGTTCTACTGCATGAGAATTGACTATAAAATAAATTAGTTAAATCAACAAAGGAATTAATAGATAAAGGAGGCAAACTCTGCAGCCATTTTAGGGCTGATCCTGAAAGTGTAGATCCAAAGCTTCTACATAGGCAGGCTTCTTTTAGGTTGGATGGAATAGGCACAGTCTCCATTTTTTCCAAATATAGCGCGATATGCTCTTGAGGGTCAGTAGTTCCATCATATGGCTTCATATTTGGAACCTGGAACTTCTTTGGGATCTCTACATTTGCGATCCTGTCACCATATCTATTAATAAGATAAGATGCAGGGTTCACTTCTGGAATTGGATTACAAAATCCAGGAACGCTGGAGATCATATCTTTGAGCCTCTGGAATTCTCTTGCAATATGTTCGTTTGATCCTTGTTCCTGCGATGAATTGGTGAAAGCAAATGATCCATTAAAATTATTAGAATTATGCAAACCTGCACCCATAGTGGCAGATGTTCCAACATCATGAGTATTTTGTGGAATATTGTTCCCAAAATTCTGAGTTGCAGTTGGGAACGACGTGTTAAACGGCGCAGATCCAGGGGCTACAGATGCTCCTGGAGTGGAAAATAAATTCCTTGGTGTGATTGGAGGTCTATTTTCTGTAATTCTGGATTCCAAAATTCTAAATTGAGCTTGATTGAATTCTTGATTTGCTGCAACAGTGTTAGTTAATTTCTGCAAAATAGAAAGTAGATTAGGGACTTCTTCATCGTTGAGGTTTTGAGCAGCTTCCTTGGATCCAATATTATATAGATCATAGCGTTGGTTGTTGAAAAAGTCCGATCCTCTCACAGATCCAGATCCATCATAAACTTGAGACGCCTCTCTTACTGGTGTAACACCAGTAATATTGAATTCGTCATTTTGATCAGCTGGTCCCTTGTCTTTGCTTTGTTTTGGAATTCGAGCAGCATTATTCTTGTTTCTTCGATGCGAATTGTTTCCTGGAGGAGGAGCCATCATAGAAGAAGAAACAGCAGGAGTGTTTTGTGAAGAGTTAGTTGGTTGAGTCGACATTATCGGAATTAATTTCGGAAAATTGGTTTTGATAAAAATCAAAAGAATTTTTAGTCGATCGAAAGCACCTTTTGCCTCACGGTGGGCGCCAAATTGTTTTGGTCAAAAATTACCTAAGAAAATTTACGATAAATACTTAGATTAATAATGTAACCAAACTTTCGCTCGTGAGGTTAAGGGCTTGTAAAATAGGTTTGAGTTTCAAAGATGCGTTTATAATGAAAGATTTCAAGAGTGATTATGTCGACTTAGCCAAGAGTGAAGATGTTAAACAATAAAGATCAGAACAATAAGTGTGAAATAAACAATAAATAATGCTAATCAAAGTAAAGAATTCGATAAATAACGCAATGAAAAGTAAAGAGCAAGAACACCGAGATTTGTTATCGAGGAAAAGCCCTTAATCCTTTTGAGGATTGCCGGCATAAAAACCCCGGGAGGAAGCAATCGTCCCTGCCTTTGTTCTCTTATTAATGATTGTTAAATGTTTACAAATGGTGGAATTCGGTTGATCGATGTATCTAAGTGTAAAGAAAAAATGTGTGTGTGAATACAAGTGAATAATGTGCAGATAAGTGAAAGTGAGATTGAATGCCTAAATCGATCAACTTCCTTCGTTTATATAGAACTAGAGGCTAACTAATTATGCGACATTGTAGGGATCTTCCTAGTCTTTAGCAAGTGAACGTTGTGGAAGACCTTGACCAGTCTTGTGGACGTTGTAGTCATTTCCCTCGTGCAAAACTTGACTTGAACTCCGAATATCTTGGCAGACCAAGTCTTCTTTTGCGTGTAGAAGTTTTATCCCATGTGTGAATTCTTCTTTATACCATTAGAGGTATTTTTCTTAGCTCTATATCGAATATTCCAGAACCTGCATGCTTTTTTCACATGGAAACAACAATTGTAACACCCCAAGCCAAGGCTCAGAATATCACGGAAATCATATAGCACAAGGTGGAATTAATGTAGAACATGACTAAATGCAAATAAAGGATTCAGTGAATCCTTACAATAAAAGAAACAAGTAACAAAATATAACGGAAGCAAGTAATCGTCAAAGTTTACAAAACGACATCAAAAGAATGCTATCAATCCTAAGTACAATGCAACATAAGGCAAAAGGATCCTTGATCCATATAAGTCCAGTCCGGGTTCCACAGCAAGCAAACAAATCAAACTCCACGCCCTGGATAACCTGGTTACCTGAAAGTGTACTAAGCATAGTCAACACAAGGTTGGTGAGTTCGTAGTAATGGTCCATTAGAAACCATCACCAATAATCATAATATACGAGTAGAGGCAAAACATGACTTACAGTGAGCCTCTATGAACAACACAACAATATCCACAACGAGATACACAAAACAAGTAAAACGCGAAATAACATTATACTCAAGTAACGTACATAACATCAACTCAAAAACAGGTATCATATCCTCTTCAGTGGGATTGATATACAATATATCCTCTTCAGTGGGATTTATCCTCTTCAGTGGGATTCATATACAATATATCCTCTTCAGTGGGATTCATATACAATATATCCTCTTCAGTGGGATTTATCCTCTTCAGTGGGATTTATATACAATATATCCTCTTCAGTGGGATTTATCCTCTTCAGTGGGATAGATACACAACCTAAGTCATATCCTCTTCAGTGGGATAGATACACAACATCCATACATCACAAGCCATCAATCATCAAACTAAAGTAAACTATACGCACATACACTTAGGAGGATTCTACTTTCTTCGAATCCTAGATGCTTATATATAGGGTCACCCGCAGCCTTCCCACCACATCTAGAACCCAACGAAGGCATAACCGACTTCCATGTATGCACGTCTATCCTAGCAGTAATAATAATAATAATAATATATATACTTCGCAACTTAACTAAGTCAATCAAACGAAATGAACCGTTTCATCAATCTCAATCACAGAGCCGTCGCATCCCAAATCAATCAAACTACAATGCACATACATTTCATACGACTTTACATTTAAGGAATTATAGATGCTTATATATAGGGTCACCCGCAGCCTTCCCACCACATCTACAATTCATTAAAGGTATCATCGTCTTCCGTGTATGTACAACTATCCTAATCACAATATCAAATCATTACAAGTTCATAAGGGTAAGCAATTGCGTATAATAACTGAGTACGCGAATTATTAACGTCAGATCATATGTCATACGTATGTAAGACCATAATGCATATCAAATGCGTATCAATAACGTCATCAATGCAACAATAACAGTATGTTTGAGTGTGCACCGCACAAGTCAAATATAACAAAGCGTAAATGAATATCCAACACATTCTCAACATCCATCAATTCCTCTAAACAATGCGTACATCCACTTCGGAGGGTTTTACTTTCATCAGGTTCTAGATGCTTATGTATAGGGTCGTCCGCAGCCTTCCCACCACACCTAAAACCCTTTGAAAGTAAAGCCGACCTCTATGTATGTACTTCTAACCTAGCGAGTTACAATATCACAAACACATTTGTAAACCATCACTCGATCAATCATAACTATCTACCAAACGACAATCAATCAGAAATTAACTAGACAGGCAATCAAGTCAACCAAACAAACACACAACACGTATATGTACACTTTCAGCCCGAATCTCTATTTAGTAGGGAACTACGAAACTCACCTTGATCGGCAAATAAGCTTAAGTCGAGTAAATGAAGGATTAATAGCGAGTATTGGGCCCCACGTGTTCACAACCTATCAAAGCATGCCATATATCATAATTTCAACTCTATAATCATAAACAAGTTGGTTTAGCACAATTAAGTCAAGTCACAAACCCTAAACACCTTTACAACTTTAACGAGTAGGAACAAGACGCATTCGACTCGACCTTGGAGGAAAGGTGCGGAGCACCATTGAGGAGGTGCGGAGCACCAAGCCAGGTGCGGAGCACCAAATAAGAGGTGCGGAGCACCAAAGGTGCGGAGCACCAGAGGAGGTGCGGAGCACCAGAGAGGTGCGAGCACCAGAGGAGGTGCGGAGCACCATTGAGGAGGTGCGGAGCACCAAGAGGTGCGAGCACCAAGGAGGTGCGGAGCACCATTGAGGAGGTGCGAGCACCAAGCCAGGTGCGGAGCACCAGAGGAGGTGCGGAGCACCAAGGAGGTGCGGAGCACCAGAGGAGGTGCGGAGCACCAAGGAGGTGCGGAGCACCAAGGAGGTGCGGAGCACCAAGGAGGTGCGGAGCACCAAGGAGGTGCGGAGCACCAAGAGGTGCGGAGCACCAAGGAGGTGCGGAGCACCAAGGAGGTGCGGAGCACCAAGGAGGTGCGGAGCACCAAGGAGGTGCGGAGCACCAAGAGGTGCGGAGCACCAAGGAGGTGCGGAGCACCAAGGAGGTGCGGAGCACCAAGGAGGTGCGGAGCACCAAGGAGGTGCGGAGCACCAAGGAGGTGCGGAGCACCAAGGAGGTGCGGAGCACCAAGGAGGTGCGGAGCACCAAGGAGGTGCGGAGCACCAAGAGGTGCGGAGCACCAGAGGAGGTGCGGAGCACCAGAGAGGTGCGAGCACCAGAGGAGGTGCGGAGCACCATTGAGGAGGTGCGGAGCACCAAGAGGTGCGAGCACCAAATAAGGAGGTGCGGAGCACCATTGAGGAGGTGCGAGCACCAAGCCAGGTGCGGAGCACCAAGGAGGTGCGGAGCACCAAGAGGTGCGGAGCACCAGAGGAGGTGCGGAGCACCAAGGAGGTGCGGAGCACCAAGGAGGTGCGGAGCACCAAGGAGGTGCGGAGCACCAAGGAGGTGCGGAGCACCAAGGAGGTGCGGAGCACCAAGGAGGTGCGGAGCACCAAGGAGGTGCGGAGCACCAAGGAGGTGCGGAGCACCAAGGAGGTGCGGAGCACCAAGGAGGTGCGGAGCACCAAGAGGTGCGGAGCACCAGAGGAGGTGCGGAGCACCAGAGAGGTGCGAGCACCAGAGGAGGTGCGGAGCACCATTGAGGAGGTGCGAGCACCAAGCCAGGTGCGGAGCACCAAAGAGGAGGTGCGGAGCACCAAGAGTGCGGAGCACCAGAGGAGGTGCGGAGCACCAGAGGAGGTGCGGAGCACCAGAGGAGGTGCGGAGCACCAGAGGAGGTGCGGAGCACCAGAGGAGGTGCGGAGCACCAGAGGAGGTGCGGAGCACCAGAGGAGGTGCGGAGCACCAGAGGAGGTGCGGAGCACCAGAGGAGGTGCGGAGCACCAGAGGAGGTGCGGAGCACCAGAGGAGGTGCGGAGCACCAGAGGAGGTGCGGAGCACCAGAGGAGGTGCGGAGCACCAGAGGAGGTGCGGAGCACCAGAGGAGGTGCGGAGCACCAGAGGAGGTGCGGAGCACCAGAGGAGGTGCGAGCACCAAATAAGAGGTGCGGAGCACCATTGAGGAGGTGCGGACACCAGTCCAGATCCTTGGTGCGGAGCACCAAGGAGGAGGTGCGGAGCACCTGTGCCCAGATCAGTTCCAAAACACCCCAAACACGAACCAAACTCAACCCAAACCCCATTTTTGATCACCAAACCGACTAGTGATGTTTCAAGACTCATTTTGAAGCTTATACAAACATATTTCAACACAACTAAACATAACCCCTATCTTATTTTCGATTCAAAACATCATAATCACCTCCAAATCATTCAAACCCTAATTAAACCCTAATTTGACCCAAAACAAGATTTAAGCCGATTTAGGACTTGTAAATGTACGAGATGACTAGAAACGAGTAAACTAACATAAATAGAAGTAAATAGGATGAATTAGACTTACCAAAACTTCTTTCCCGACCTAGAACCCGATTATGGCAAAAATGGGTAAGAAAACTTGAACTAAAACTTTTGATTCTTCAATATGACGACAATGAGATGAAGATACTAATGATTCTCGAGTTAATCTAAACCCAAAACACCAAATGATACTAGAGAAACGAAGAACTAGAGATGTTCTTGCTTTTGGTCTAGAGAGAAAAGAGAAGGAGAGAAAGATAAGAAATGAGAGGTAAAAGAGAAAGATAAGGGAAATGGGTCAAGGGGCTGATGGGTCGTGGATGACCCACGGGCCGACCCGTTTCTCTTCTCAAGCCAAATTACAATCGTTAGACATTTAAACACCGATCAAAACACCTTATTGACCCGAATACAACACATTGCCATTTAATTCACGAAATGACCCAAATAACTTCCACATTGTCATTTAATCACCAAAACGACCTGAACACATCATTAACCTATATCGTTAGTCATATTACACGTAAAGTCAACGAGTCAAAATTCACGGATGTTACATTATTCCCCCGTCAAAAGAATTTCGTCCCGAAATTCAACAAATCACTAATCGTCAAACAAATGCGGTTACTTAGGCCTCAACTCTAGCGATCTCCACCACACATCAACCCATTTCTTGTCTTCGGCGACTTCACAATGAAGTCCATCACAATTTGTTTTCCTTCAAACCTCTCTCCCGTCTTTCACTACACGCTATTTCGCATCTCAGAAGTCTATAAGGGTTTTGACCACACGCGCGATGTTAGGAAGTTAAGCATATACAAAATTCAGTTATTGAGATGGGACAAGCCCGGTCAGTCACCCGGAAAAGCCTCGGGAGACTCAAGATTAGCAGAGACGACGTTAGTTCTCAGATTCTTGAGACGATAGCTCTAAGGACCCTAAGAACCCTACCGTTAGGTATTTTTACATTCGTAACCCTACTACACAATTAAGAATCATATTAACCGTTGGTATTCAAATTGTACTCACTTAATCATCAAGAACCTTAATATCATGGAGCACAACGTACGTGAAGAGTTTGTCGTCTTCTAGAGTCAAGGCACATGCACGGGGTATTAGATTGAATTTAGCTAGAGAGTCGTTAAACAGCCAAGAATTTTAAACATATATTTTCAAAACACACGAACGAATGTAACCCTAAGGAGTAACGTTAGGATAAATGAGGTCATAGTCGGTTTTGACATCGAGTAATGCCATAACAGCAAATCCGTGAAGAGAAAGGTACCTTAACCAACGTTTGGATCATTTTGGCCTCCAATGCCATTTCCCGCAAAAGCTCGGCCACGAGGATGAATTTGATGGCCTTGTTGGCCACGGTTTTGGTTCGGCCCGGTAATTTGGAGTTGATTCGGATGGACCGCCACTTCAACTTGTTGTCCAATCCATTGCGGACAATTATTTCGGTAGTGATCAGGGCTTCCACATTTAAAGCACGTACCCCATGGAAAGTTGCCTTGGGGATGAATGGTTTGAAGAGGTACTATATTCAATGGCGCCGCTTTCGGTGCTCTACAATTCTTGGACATGTGTCCAACTTGGTTGCAATTAAAACACGCCCTGCATTGAACGTTGGTGGGGTGGTGACTGTTGCATCTTTCACATAATGGGTGAGGTCCTGCATAAGCTTTCTTCACCGGTCCCGTCGCCGCCATCACTCTACCCCTATTAGCATCTTTGGGATTAAACCTTCCCATTTTCTTCACCCCACTTGATTCTCCCACTTCCTTTCTCTTGTTTGTTGAGGAGTTACTTAAAACACCGCCTCTCAACAAGTCTTCAGTCACACTCCCGGCTTGGTTAACAGCATCGGCCAAAGTAGTAGGCATGTTAGAGTTTACATATGATCGGACTTGAGGATTCAAGCCCAATACAAACTTCTGAATGGCCTGAGGCTCGGTACCCACCAAGTGAGGAATGAGGGTAGACAACTCTTGAAATCGTCTAACATAGCCCTTGTAATCGGCTCCTTCCATGTTGAGATTAACAAACTCAATGGCCAATTTTGTAGTTCATAGGGAGGACAAAACTTTGCCTTCACTTTGTTCTTGAAGTCAATCCACTCCAAGTTATAAGTCCGCCCCAACGTTATCTCTTGGTTCCACCAACTCAAAGCGTCATGTCTAAACATGCCGGATGCATAAGAAATCCGGTCATCATAGGTGCAATGACTCCTTTCAATCACCGCCTCGATCGCCTCAAACCACCTTATACATTCCGTGGGACCACCTTTTCCATCAAACTCCGGTGCCCCACAACTTTTAAAGTCTTTAAATATACATCCTTGTCGGTATCCCCCGTATTGATTATACATGGGCATGCGGTTATCAACTCCCACCGGTTCCTCTTCTTCCTCCTCCACAGCATGAGGTTGAGCATTTTCATTATTCACATTCTCTGGGGCTTCATTGTTTTGAGGCCCATTGTTTTGCCCAAGACTTTCCGTGACTTGAGCAATTATGGTCGGCATGATATTGGCAACCGTTTGAGCGATCACCTCGGCCAAGTTTAGCTCAGGGGCTTCACCACGACCCCTTCCTTGGCCTCTACCACGGCCCCTACCTCTACCTCCTTGTACCTCCGGTTGAGCTTCCGGTTGAGGTTCTTCCGGTTCAGCTCGATAGTTCGTTCCGTCTCCCCTTGGTCTCACCATTTCTATAAAGCAAGTGACACGTTGACCCGAGAGTTAGTCTCAAATGCTCACATGTTAGTCACACAAGTAGTCAATGTTCTCATACCGATACCACATACTCATTTCATATCATCAATCTAAGGCAAGAGTACTAGAATCTTATGAGATTGTTTACTTAGCATATTATCATGTCAATTTCCTTACGATCATTCATTATTAATTCAAGTAATCATGCTCACTACATCATAAAATCAAACAATTAAAACAAATGGGTTAAGTATAATCTGAATTCGATATGCTCTCTAGTTATTGACCGGGTATGTATACAGGGTGTACCAACGGCTAACCCTCCACCCAATCAACTTCCATTAAGCATATCGGTTCCCTATTATACACTAAGCCAAGCAACCAACACGAATGATTCAAAGTATAATCCGAATTCGATATGCTTTCTAGTTATTGACCGGGTATGTATACAGGGTGTACCAACGGCTAACCCTCCACCCAATCAACTTCCATTAAGCATATCGGTTCCTTATTATACTCTAAGCCATGCATGCGTAATCCATGATGTCATTAACTTGTTATAATATTGGGCGACCATAAAAGAGTTGATCGGGTTCTTTTAGGGTTGTCACAATATTATACTAAGTTAATACCATAACTTCATTTTGCTCTAAATCATCCAACAAACATCAATCAGTAGCAACAATCCATATCAATGACAATCCATTTCAATCAATGCACACATTAACCACATTGTACCCATTCCACATTCATCACGTTGAATTCAAGCCATCACATAAGTGGTCTTAACTACGAACTCACAATATACACTTTCTAGGGTTCACAGAGTTCACGTTGCACACAAATTTCCTAACCATGCATGCTATATGAAGAGTTTTAACTTAAGTCGTAGTCTAGGTCAAACCGCCTAATTCTCTACGACCACGCATGGGCCACCATTCTGTAACACCCCAAGCCAAGGCTCAGAATATCACGGAAATCATATAGCACAAGGTGGAATTAATGTAGAACATGACTAAATGCAAATAAAGGATTCAGTGAATCCTTACAATAAAAGAAACAAGTAACAAAATATAACGGAAGCAAGTAATCGTCAAAGTTTACAAAACGACATCAAAAGAATGCTATCAATCCTAAGTACAATGCAACATAAGGCAAAAGGATCCTTGATCCATATAAGTCCAGTCCGGGTTCCACAGCAAGCAAACAAATCAAACTCCACGCCCTGGATAACCTGGTTACCTGAAAGTGTACTAAGCATAGTCAACACAAGGTTGGTGAGTTCGTAGTAATGGTCCATTAGAAACCATCACCAATAATCATAATATACGAGTAGAGGCAAAACATGACTTACAGTGAGCCTCTATGAACAACACAACAATATCCACAACGAGATACACAAAACAAGTAAAACGCGAAATAACATTATACTCAAGTAACGTACATAACATCAACTCAAAAACAGGTATCATATCCTCTTCAGTGGGATTCATATACAATATATCCTCTTCAGAGGGTTTTACTTTCATCAGGTTCTAGATGCTTATATATAGGGTCACCCGCAGCCTTCCCACCACATCTACAATTCATTAAAGGTATCATCGTCTTCCGTGTATGTACAACTATCCTAATCACAATATCAAATCATTACAAGTTCATAAGGGTAAGCAATTGCGTATAATAACTGAGTACGCGAATTATTAACGTCAGATCATATGTCATACGTATGTAAGACCATAATGCATATCAAATGCGTATCAATAACGTCATCAATGCAACAATAACAGTATGTTTGAGTGTGCACCGCACAAGTCAAATATAACAAAGCGTAAATGAATATCCAACACATTCTCAACATCCATCAATTCCTCTAAACAATGCGTACATCCACTTCGGAGGGTTTTACTTTCATCAGGTTCTAGATGCTTATATATAGGGTCACCCGCAGCCTTCCCACCACATCTAGAACCCAACGAAGGCATAACCGACTTCCATGTATGCACGTCTATCCTAGCAGTAATAATAATAACAATAATATATATACTTCGCAACTTAACTAAGTCAATCAAACGAAATGAACCGTTTCATCAATCTCGATCCCAGAGCCGTCGCATCCCAAATCAATCAAACTACAATGCACATACATTTCATACGACTTCACATTTAAGGACTTATAGATGCTTATATATAGGGTCACCCGCAGCCTTCCCACCACATCTACAATTCATTAAAGGTATCATCGTCTTCCGTGTATGTACAACTATCCTAATCACAATATCAAATCATTACAAGTTCATAAGGGTAAGCAATTGCGTATAATAACTGAGTACGCGAATTATTAACGTCAGATCATATGTCATACGTATGTAAGACCATAATGCATATCAAATGCGTATCAATAACGTCATCAATGCAACAATAACAGTATGTTTGAGTGTGCACCGCACAAGTCAAATATAACAAAGCGTAAATGAATATCCAACACATTCTCAACATCCATCAATTCCTCTAAACAATGCGTACATCCACTTCGGAGGGTTTTACTTTCATCAGGTTCTAGATGCTTATGTATAGGGTCGTCCGCAGCCTTCCCACCACACCTAAAACCCTTTGAAAGTAAAGCCGACCTCTATGTATGTACTTCTAACCTAGCGAGTTACAATATCACAAACACATTTGTAAACCATCACTCGATCAATCATAACTATCTACCAAACGACAATCAATCAGAAATTAACTAGACAGGCAATCAAGTCAACCAAACAAACACACAACACGTATATGTACACTTTCAGCCCGAATCTCTATTTAGTAGGGAACTACGAAACTCACCTTGATCGGCAAATAAGCTTAAGTCGAGTAAATGAAGGATTAATAGCGAGTATTGGGCCCCACGTGTTCACAACCTATCAAAGCATGCCATATATCATAATTTCAACTCTATAATCATAAACAAGTTGGTTTAGCACAATTAAGTCAAGTCACAAACCCTAAACACCTTTACAACTTTAACGAGTAGGAACAAGACGCATTCGACTCGACCTTTTTAGAAATGAGAAAATATTCATACAAAAAGAGTGTTACTACTAGAAACTAGACTCTCTCACGATTCCAACGATAGGTCATACGACTTATTTGGACTTACGGATCAAAAGTTACGACCTTTCAAACTAAAACAGGTTTTGCTGGAGGAAAGGTGCGGAGCACCATTGAGGAGGTGCGGAGCACCAAGCCAGGTGCGGAGCACCAAATAAGAGGTGCGGAGCACCAAATGATCAGGGAACCTAGTCCAGATTTGTGGTGCGGAGCACCAAGGAGGAGGTGCGGAGCACCTGTGCCCAGATCAGTTCCAAAACACCCCAAACACGAACCAAACTCAACCCAAACCCCATTTTTGATCACCAAACCGACTAGTGATGTTTCAAGACTCATTTTGAAGCTTATACAAACATATTTCAACACAACTAAACATAACCCCTATCTTATTTTCGATTCAAAACATCATAATCACCTCCAAATCATTCAAACCCTAATTAAACCCTAATTTGACCCAAAACAAGATTTAAGCCGATTTAGGACTTGTAAATGTACGAGATGACTAGAAACGAGTAAACTAACATAAATAGAAGTAAATAGGATGAATTAGACTTACCAAAACTTCTTTCCCGACCTAGAACCCGATTATGGCAAAAATGGGTAAGAAAACTTGAACTAAAACTTTTGATTCTTCAATATGACGACAATGAGATGAAGATACTAATGATTCTCGAGTTAATCTAAACCCAAAACACCAAATGATACTAGAGAAACGAAGAACTAGAGATGTTCTTGCTTTTGGTCTAGAGAGAAAAGAGAAGGAGAGAAAGATAAGAAATGAGAGGTAAAAGAGAAAGATAAGGGAAATGGGTCAAGGGGCTGATGGGTCGTGGATGACCCACGGGCCGACCCGTTTCTCTTCTCAAGCCAAATTACAATCGTTAGACATTTAAACACCGATCAAAACACCTTATTGACCCGAATACAACACATTGCCATTTAATTCACGAAATGACCCAAATAACTTCCACATTGTCATTTAATCACCAAAACGACCTGAACACATCATTAACCTATATCGTTAGTCATATTACACGTAAAGTCAACGAGTCAAAATTCACGGATGTTACAACAATAATACTCGAAGTATATTGTTAGCAAATAAGTAATAGGTAATCAACATATTCTCCTATCTCAAGATCCTGGGATGTCAAGATCTTGGACCTTCAGGATATTGACACTTGAAATTTCACCCATAACAGATACCCTGTTTATCGTCAGAGAAAGAATAATGTGTTTGTGGTAAAGGTAAGGTAGTCCTTCACAATGGATTTGTAGTTCCTTACAATCGCTTCCTGTTAGTAAAGTACCGGGCACACATTAATGTGGAGTGGTGTAATCGATCTGAGCAATCAAATATTTGTTCAAGTACCTTAACAAAGGTCCAGACAGAGCAACAATGGTTATAGAGGAAAATGTTACAAAGAATGGTCAATCTTCAACTGAACAAATTCTGAGCATTGATGAAATAAAGAATTACTTGGACTGTCGGTATTTATCACCCTGCGAAGCAGTATGGCGGATGTTTGCATTCCCTATCCACTATTATTATCCAGCAGTCATTAGATTGACCTTTCACTTTAAAGACCAACATATGATCACTCTCTATGATTCAGACAGCTTACCCGGCCTTGTGAATCGGGAAGGAATCAACGAGATAATGTTTACCCAGTAGCTGGAGTTAAATAGACAGGACAAAAGAGCACGGAAATATACATATGCTGAGATACCGACCAAGTATGTATGGTATGGCAAGGATAAAGTCTGGTCCTGGCGAAAGGAAAAGAGAAATTGTATTGGACGCATTGTGTACTGCAATCCAGCTGCAGGACCCCGATACTATTTGAGAATTTTGTTGGGTGTTGTTCGAGGACCCAAATCCTGTGAAGACATCAAACAGTTATTGGTCGTTATTACGATACATATAAAGAAGCTTGCTATGCACATGGTCTTCTAAATGATTACAAGGAATGGACACATGCTATAACTGAAGCTAAATTTTGGGCTTCTGGTTCTCAATTGCGAGATTTATTTGTTACCATTTTTTGTGAAGTTGCAAGTCCCCGACAGCTTTGGGAAGACACTTGGGAAATATTATCTGAAGATATTTTGTACAAAAAAAGAAAGCAATTCATGTACCCTGCATTGCAGCTTTCGGAAGAACAAACAAGGAATTATTGTTTGGTTGAAATAGAAGAAACATTACAGCGGAATGGAAAGTCGTTGGAAGATTTTAGTGACCTCCCAAAGCCAGATGGAAGATTACTGAATGCTATGGATAACCGCTTGATAAGAGAAGAACTTAGTTATAGCTACGCACAGGCAGCTGAACATGAACGTCTCTATCAACAGTTGAACCCAGACCAACTGTATATCAGAGCGTCATTTCATCAGTGTACGAACAAAAAGGAGGTTTCTATTTCGTGTATGGACCTGGTGGCACTGGTAAAACATTCTTATAAAAATCTATACTATCTCGGCTACGGTCAGAAGGAATAATTGCTCTTGCCGTTGCATCCTCAGGTAATAAACATCAACGAATTAAAAAGCCAAAACATTAAAAAATGAAAAACATTCAAACCCAAGAAATACATATATCTTCCAATGATATTCCCGTTTTCTGAAATCGAATCTAATATTTAAAGATGTTTTAACTTGAAAGAAAATCCAACTTGATATAGGTATCGCATCTTTATTGCTGCCTGGTGGACGAACAGCTCATAGCCGATTTGTAATACCGTTGGAGCTCATGGACAGTAGTACATGTGTCATTAAGCAGAAGACACAATTGGCAGCTTTAATGCAGGAAGCGAAGCTAATTATATGGGATGAGGCGCCAATGACCCAAAAGTATGCATTTGAGGCTCTGGATAAGACTCTTAAAGACATATTGGGTTTGAATAAACCAGAAAACAGAGATCGGGTTTTTGGTGGAATGACTGTTTTGCTCGGAGGTGATGTTATGGGTGAAATTTCAGGTGCCAATATCCTGAAGGTCCAAGATCTTGACGTCCCAGGATCTTGACATAGAAGAATATTCTGATTACTTGTTAATACTTTGCTAACTTTATGTTTCAAATATTATTATCATTTCCACGTGAGATAAGCATGCAGGTTCCAGAATATTCGATATGAAGCTAAGGAAAATACCTCTAACGGTAAAAAGAAGATTCCACACATGGGATAAATCTTCAACATGCAAAGAAGACTTAGTCTGCCAAGATAATCGGACTTCAAGTTACTTGACTGATCAAGATACGCTCCAACGTTCAATCAACGAAGACCTGGAAGATCCCTACAATATCGTATAGTTAGTTAGATCTTAGGTCTATATAAACGAAGGAGGCTGATCGATTTAGGCATCTAATCATATCTTATCTTTCTGCTCACTACACACTTGTATTCACACACACACTGCTCTCATTTACTTTCCTTTACACTTAGATACATCGATCAACCGAATTCCACCATTTTTAAACATTTAATCAATAATTAATAAGAGAACAAAGGCAGGGACGATTGTTTCCTCCCGGGGTTTTTATGCCGACAATCCTTAAAGGATTAAGGGCTTTTCCTCGTCAACAAATCTCGGTGTTCTTGTTCTTTACTCTTTACTTTTAAAGCATTATTTACTTTGATTAGCATTATTTATCGTTATTTCATTTATTTCGATACTTATTATTCTGATTATCATTGCTTTACACCTTTATTCCTTGTTTGGTCGACATAATCATTCTTCAAATTCTTTTTATTAAACACATCTTTGAATCTTAAACATATTTTACAAGCCCTTAACCTCACAAACGAAAGTTTGGTTACATAATTGATCTAAGTCTTCAACGTAGATTATCTTAGGTAATTTTTGACCAAAACAGGTGATTTCAGACAGATTCTGTCGGTTATTCCCAAAGGAAAACGTCAGGAAATTGTCCAGTCTTGTATTAATAAGTCTCTCTTATGGAATTGTTGTCAGGTTTTTACATTGTCCCGTAGTATGCGTGTGAATGAGTATTCTTCATCCGGAATCATAGATAGAGAGAAACAAAAGTTTAACAAATGGATACTGGATATTGGAGATGGTATTGTAGAGGCGAAGATGAAAGAAGGTGAAGATGAACCTACCTGGATTCAAATTCCAGAAAGATTTATTGTTCCATATACTACCTCTCCGATTCAAGAAATCATCAATGTGACATTCCCCAATTTTGATGATAACAAAGATGATGACAACTACCTTCGAGAAAGAGCTATATTGACCCCAAAAAATACAGATGCAGACGAGATAAACGAGCAGATGTTTAACAAGTTAAAACACCCTGCACGACTGTATAAAAGTTCAGATGAAATCTGTAAAGCTTCTTCGGAAACACCAGGACAGGAAGAATTATATCCAATTGAGTTTTTAAACTCATTGAACTTCCCGGGTATGCCGCCCCATGAACTGAACCTGAAGGTGGGCCTTTCTGTTATGCTTCTAAGGAATGTAAACCCGAGCAAAGGCTTATGCAATGGGACTCGATTGATTATCACAGATCTTGGGAGATTTGTCATTAAGGCAAGAATAATAACAGGGTCAAGATTAGGAGAAACAACGTTGATTCCAAGGATAACACTAACGTCAATGGCATCAAAATGGCCATTCATAATGAAACGCAGGCAATTCCCTGTTAAACCTTGCTATGCAATGACCATAAACAAAAGCCAGGGCCAATCACTCAATCACGTCGGATTGTATCTACCTAATCCTGTTTTCAGTCATGGGCAACTATATGTTGCCCTGTCTCGAGTGACCCGACCTGAAGGCCTCAAAATACTAATAGTAGAAGATCGGGATTTGGAGCTTACAAATCATACACGCAATATTGTATATAAGGAAACTTTCAACAACCTTCGTTGATTTTAATAGAGCAATTATTCCTAATGTCATCTCCTGCCGTGTCTTATTTTTGTTAAATAATTACATCTCAACTAACAAGAACCCTTTCTTTCAATAACAAAGATATCTATATCTATATATGTGTATATATACATATATATATATATATAAGATATCTATATGTATATATGTGTATATATGCATATATATATTTGACATAAAACTAACATCAAGTACATACCGTTATTCATATTTAGCTTTTCCAAATTGTAGGCTCCTGTTATATGGTTAACATAATGTTGCTGAGTTTTCTTCCATTATTAGCAGACTTCTGCTGCATAAATAAGAGAAATGACAATTTAACCTAACAGACAATATAACATAGCAAAATTCTTAAAACAATGAAACTTACCCTGTTTCCATTGCAGCGTACCATCTATAGTGTCACACTGAGCAAATCCAGTAAATAATGTGTCACACTTAATAAATCCACTAAATAATGCAATTGATAATTGATAAAGATTCATGAATAGCTGCATAATCATGGGTTTATTTGTTATTCTTATCAAAAGATGCAGTTCATAGAAACTCCACAACATGTACAAAGACATAAGAAATACACATGCACCTGTTTCTTTATCAACTTGAAAAAACAAACTCTTATATTTCATTTACATAATTCCAAGCTCAAACATCCAAATAAAGAAACAAAAAAAATATCAGTACTAATATTACTAACAAACATAATGCACACTTAAATCATTATTTGAATCCGATCAATACTTATCAAAACAGATTGCAAAAATAATACATCCCAAATATGTCTAAAACAAACTTGAAATATACAAAATCACATCTCCGATAAGGAACCAATTATCAAGAACACAACTTTCATTACAATTTAGAAAGAAATTATGATTCACATGCAAGTCAAACCACATTAAACATTTGTTCATATATCAGTTTTCAACATATATCGTCATCAAAAGTATCAATACAACCATCTACTATAACGATGGGATCAAAAAAAGGATTCCCGGAATCCTGATTCACAAAATATTAATTGTGATATGAAATTTAACTACATCACAATCACATTAATAAAAGAAACAACAACCAAACCCTTATGGCCAGCCCCAGATGTCTGCATTAGCCATATCATCAGAGTGATACCTACCATCCCCTACATTCTCCTCTGCTTCTTTCAACTCAGTCACACGAACACTGTAGTCCATCTGGAACTGAACAACAAACCCAGGGTTGTCCCATCGGTTGCAAGGCATATTCATGAGCTGCTCCAACACTTCAACATCAAATGTCTCCACCACTATGTCTCTCCGATACCAGCGGATCTGATCATTTCCCCAATAGATTTTTATGTTGCCTCTCCTCGAAAAAGACCACCAAACCACAGTCCTCCAACCATCTTTAGCCATTATGAATCTTCCAGGCTCAAATTTTTTGCGCAATGCCCTCATCAAATCCCTGAATTGTGGTGCCTCATGCCCTGGTAAATTCCCCGGACTATATATATCCCTAAGCATACTTTCCTCCAATTTCAACACCTTCTTTATCCTTTCAATCTTCACCATTCTCCGATTACTTTTCTTAAACCTAAACATCCTTGGAATATCAAGGAAAGTCCAAGAATTCACACGAACACGAACCATCTTCTCTTTTTACTTGAATGTTCTTTTTTATTGATTGTTGTTGTTTTTATATAACCCTAAATCTTGAAAATATATAGTTATAATGTATGTAGTGCTCAATTAAATAATATAATAAATAAAACTTTTCACATTCTGATACAACGTACCCCATTATGATCAAAGAAGGAACAGTGTATCTCTTCAGGCAGTTTCAACTCTTTCGTATTCATCCTCACTATTTTATTATAGATATTGAAACCATATGCATATAGTCCATTATTTTCAAATATGTATCCATTCTTGGAAATTAATAAAAGTCCTTGAATTCTGATTTTTAGACTGTTTTCTACCCTAAGTTAAGTATATTTTACAAACTAATCCTTTAATAAATTTAGCAATTGTTAAAAATTTAAATATTAGTTGATATTCCATTACATAAAAAATACATTTATATGTAAATGATTTCAATTGTTTAATGCAAATTCTTACAATATTACTTCTTTACTAATTTAATAATTTTAAATATTAACTTTTAATTCATTTTTTATCAATATAATTAAAAGTTGTTTTGCAACATTATATCAATAAACAATTACAATAATATACTTAGAAATGTCTTTTATATACACAGAATCGACCTTATTATGACCTTATATTCATAATAGTTTTTCTTTGTTAAATCCCATTTACGCTTCTTCAATTTAACTCTAATTTTATGTATATCTATTTACCTTTTTTTGTCAATTATTACCCAATTATGAATAACTACAAAAACATGTTTATAATGCATTTTAAAAAACTAAAAGATCACATGTTACTTTGTAAAAATGCTAAACAAATATGGTTAAATCTTTCACTACTCTTGAACTAAACTTAATTGTCAAAATAATAATAAGAGATAGACATATAGATACACATATATTGCCCATTTAGTTCATAAGAACAATTTAAAATCATAACCAATATTATTATTCTTTTTAAAACACATATTATGCTCAAACACAAGAACCTTTAACAAGACAAAAATCTTAATCAAACTTTCAAACCCAAGCATAATCGACCATACCAAACTATCGAACCAAAAAAAATCGAATACTAAACATTGTCATTAGGTATGTCCTCAGACAAATACCCATCGTCATCCATCACAACATCCTCTACTTCCGGTTGATCATCATCTTCTTCAACGACAGGATCATCCGCCAATGCATACCAAAACCTTAGTGCTACAAAACGGTGTCAAATATCCTGATCAAATTGGTTCTAAAAAAAACTTGGCATAGGGTCAATATAACCAGCCTGCACAAGTTGACGTAACCATTCCACATCATGCGAACTCAGAATCTCAACAACACTATGAAACGAAGAATAACCATTTCCCCAGAAAACTTCCACCACATTCATTATTTCGAACAAGATCCAGCATGTTACAATAAAACCAGGATCGACAATTTGTTCATGTGGATGATTAAAATCCACAATTCCATCTGCTGGCGGATCAAATTTTTTCCTCAAAACAGCCATCAATCTCCGTGTTTCCCAAGAAACTCTCCCAGCGGGGACACCCATTTGTAGTGCATCCCTCAAAATAAATTCTTCCAACCACAACACACCTGCACTTGTTCTCACACGCTTCCTTCTTTGGTCACTCATGTTAAACACATAATTCTGCCACCTCTGGCTAAAATCCCAATCCTGCAAATATGTCATATTTTTGTTGATTAATTGTTGAACTTGCTTCTACTTGATCGGTAACATAGAACAAATGCACACCTTATATAGCATCTCAATAAACTCATGACATACTTAATTTATTGAGATATTTATTTATGAAAAAAAAGCGAATAGTTTTCTGCTATGAACGTATCAATGCTTACATAAATGATAATTATTATTATACGTATATAAACTTAAGAAACCTACATAATTAAACGTATGAAATTCATTAGCAAAAAGTCTTTGTCCAACTTATTAGCCCAAAATTGTAATTCAATTTAAGAAATCTCGGTAAAAAGGCCGTCACCCCTGGTTCGAAATTGTATTAATCACAAGAAAGCACAGGCAACATGGCTGAATGATAAAAGGGACCTGTGATTCAAGAAGTGAATCAATTGAGTAAACTGGACAGGCCCAGAACAGCAAGAACTATCAAACTAACAATATAAACAATAAAATGAAAATAAAGCTAGTAGCCAATCTTTATGAACCCATGAACTGAGCAGTATCACCTTCACCGCAAAACACTTCATCACTATCAGACACATCTTCAAAATCATCCTCAGTAGGAACAATAGGTTCAGCTAAGGAAGTACAAGCATCAGCAGTGTTAATCTGGCAAAGTGCATCATACTGGTTCCGAATCTCAACAGCAGGGCCAGGGGGAGTGAGAATAGAATCATGATCTGTATGAGCCAGTGTACCTGAGTGAGTGCCTGGAACTGTAGTAGGATCTGTGAGTATCTGTAGTGGTTTCTGAGGAACTGGAGCAGCAGGAAATCTGACTGGTGCTGATGAATCTGTAGTGGCTGGAGTAGAAGTAGCTGCTGCTGGAGCCTTACCCTTAGGGTCATTTGTCTTCTTAGGGACATACATGACCTTGGGCTTAGGCATAGAGAAAGAAGGGGCCTTCTTGGGCTTCCTCTTTCGTCTCTTGGGCTTCTGAAACCCATCATCTGCCTGATAATCTGCTGAATCAACCTGTTTGGGCCTTGGTGGACCCTCCTTGGTCCCTGATGGACCTACCTGTGATGCTGGAGCTGCAGAAGCCATACAGGCTTCCATCTCTGTCTATGTCCTTGGTCTCACACTACAATCATCAAATTTATGCCCGAATATCTTGCAATGTGAGCACCTAGGAGGTAACCAATGATACTCAAGTCTGAACCTTCTAACAGCATTAAAAATCTTACCCTCCGCAAACATAGGAATATCTCACAAAGAATTAAACTCAACCAAAACTCTAGCAAATACTGCCCTGCCTTTCTGATTTTCACACATTTCAGCAGTATATTTATCAACAGCAATAGGAATACCAATAGAACTGACCAAATGGCTAAGGATATCATAAGTCCACATAACAGCTGGTAGATCATAAATATTAACCCATAGGGCAACCTTGTCGTTAGCTGGTTTAACAAACCAGATTTCAGGTTCCCACTTCCTAAGCATAATGGGAATATCATTAAATAACCATGGCCCATTCTCAAACACATGCATCTGGCCCTGATCAGACTTGAACTTAAACAAAAAGAAATCCTGGTCATTCAATATCACATCCTCCAAGCCAAACTTTTTCCACAAACGATTAGCATGAAATTGCACAAAAGGGAAAGCAGGACGTTTTCCAATAAAATGACCAACTAGAGTATTACTCCAACATTCACTTTGTTGCAACAAAAGATCACGTGGAATAATAGCTCTAGGCACACCAAAAGAAATATCAGGGGGAATGAATCTCAATGTACCTTTTTTGCGAATGTTTGTAGCATCCTGAAAGATAGAAGCATAAGTACGAGGCTGCTGTGTCTTGGGACTATCAGGGTGTCCACCAAGATCATTCGGGGAGACATCATTCTTTGGTGCATCTTCTGTAGTAGTATGTATGTCATTTACATGACATGCAGCTGGTTTAAAGTAAGTAGAACCTGGCGGAAACTTTGGAGGATCCGGCATAGGAGGCACATGAGAAACACCAACATTTGCATGCAAACCATGCCAAGTTGGTTCAGCGGTCGACTTCACACCATCACCATGCAACTCATTCAAGTCTCTACCTTCATCAACATGCGAAACAATATTTTTATCCCAAGAATCAGCCACTTTTTCAATGGTGTCCGTGTCACATGAATTGTCACAAAATTTTTCGGTTTCAAGCTCAACACCAAAGTGTTTGTCAAGTTCATGTACAAGTGGGACCCGTGGCTGTGAAATTGACCCCGCATCAACTGGATGTTCTCCATTATTTTGCACATCTGGTGAATTAGTAACATGTTGCTGCACCTTAGACCCTTGAGACATGTTTTTATTTTTGGATAGAGACTCTATCAATTCATTTGCAGCTCGAATAGCAGAAGCGTAAGAACAGGCAGGTTGTGCATTAGTGGTAGACTCGACAGCTTGTAACTTCCCCATAGGATCCAAACCAGTAACAACGAGCAAGGGAGTACATGGCGTTGTTTTCTCGAACATGGGATTTGTGTTACAATTATTTTGCTCAACACCTGTATCCTTCTCATCATGCAAGGTTACATTTGTATCCTTTAAGTCAGCTGCCGGACCAGTGGTGGCCAGTGGTGGCTGAACAGTAGCAACCCCTAAATTAGGGTTTTCGGTGAGCTTTTTGACTAACAATGTAACATCCGTGAATTTTGACCCGTTGACTTTACGTGTAATATGATTAACAATATAAGCTAGTAAGGTATTTTGCGTCGTTTTGGTGATTAAATGACAATGTGGAAGTTATTTGTGGTCGTTTTGTGAATTAAGTGGCAATGTGTTGGATTCGGGTCAATATTGAGTTTTGATCGGTGTTTAAATGACTAACGATTGTATTTTGGCTTGAAAAGAGAAACGGGTCGGCCCGTGGGTCATCCACGACCCATCAGCCCCTTTGACCCATTTCCCCCTTATCCCCTCGTTTGCCTTTCATTTCTTATCTCCCTATCTATCTATATCTTTCTCTTTTCTCTCAAGTAAAGAAAGCAAGTAAACCATTTCATTTCTATTGCATCGTTTTGGTGTTGGGTCTGTTATAACACTAGAATCATAGTCACGTGTATCTCATTATCGTCTATACGGAGAATCACAAGTTGAAGATCTTGCATTTTACCCATTTTGTACCTAATTTCGGGTTTGAGCTCAAGAGAAAGTTTTGGTAAGTCTAATTCATCCCATTTACTTCTATTTATGTTTGTTTATGCATTTCTAGTCGTCTTGTACATTTACAAGTCCTAAATCGGCTTAAATTTAGTTTGGGTCAATTAGGGTTAATATAGGGTTTTGAATCGTTTGGATCGTTTGATGATGTTATGGATGGAAACGAGGGTTTGGGCAAGTGTATTTAGGTACTAAAAGGTCATATGTATCTTCAAAACGAGTCCATAAGTCTTAGATATCGAAATAGGGTTTTGGTTCATGTGTTTAAGGTTTTGGATGTAACATCCCAAACTTTTCTTTAAGATTTGACTAACGCTGTTAAGTCAACCTCATGTGTGTCGTTAAGTCTAGTGTGAATATACGCATATACGTAGTTAATGTGTGTTATGTGTGAGGTTTGAAAACCTAAATGTTAATGTAGTATAAATGTGTGAAATATGAAGAAATTATGTCTATGTAGTGACATTTAATGAAGGGCTAATGTTGTATATGGGCAATAAAGAAGTTTGTGACCAATAATGAAGGATTAGGAAGCCTAGGGACTAGTTTTGACATGTGTGGAAAGTCAAAAACGGGATTAGTAGCTTAGAGGCTGTCATTAGGAGGTTATTTGCAGATCTCACTTCTTCTAAACAAGCCCTAACTGATCCTAAGTCATTCCATAGTCTTCTCTCATCAAATCTCAAGCCGAAAAGTCGTTTTGTGTGTGAATTGGTGTCATTGTCAAGAGTATTTGCATTCTATTTGTCATTGCAGGTAATAATCAATTCATTGATCGTATTTTCAGATCATGAGTCGTGTGTGTTGAATCAAATCTGATGAAAAGGGGTTTGTAAAGGAATTAGGGTTTCATTGTGTTCTTGGTTAATTTATGTGTTTTAATCAAGTATTTGGCCTAAAACGATTGTAAACGATGTTTTAACGATTTGGATTGATAAGAGATGTTTTGATGATCAAAGATTAATGTTTTTGTGTCAATTCGATCGGTACTTAAAGAGTTTTGGGGTCATTTTCTGGTAAAAGGTCGAAAAACACGTTTCTGCACTTCGAACGAAGATAACCTTTATCTTCGTAAGAACGAAGATAACCTTTATCTTCGTAAGAACAAACTATCTTCGAACGAAGATAACCTTTATCTTCGTAAGAACGAAGATAACCTTTATCTTCGTAAGAACGAAGATAATCTTCGTTAGAACTGTAGCTAAGTTCGTAAGAAGGATTTTCCAGACTAAGTTCGTGAGGTTTGTTAAGTTCGTTTGAGTCCCAAATGACTTATATTTCATATGTTAATGTAGGATAGGTGTCGGGGATTACTGATAAGCACTATTAGCTATTTGTTTGCGCGCGTACACTACTACCAGGTAAGATACACTACTTTTGTCACGCTGAGGGTTCAACAAGCAAAGGTTTCATACTTATAACTTCCTTAACGGTAACTTATGATATATGTGGGTATCTCGGGTTACACGGGAGGTATTATGGGATATGTAGTTGACCATGAGACCTGAAATGCAGACCCTAATGTAGTGAAAAGAAGTATTGTTTAATGTAGTATATTGTTATGCAGTTTATGTAGAATTATGAAGTGTCTTGTTATGTGTGTAATGTAGAAATGAAGTTGTTGTGTGACATATGCATACTACATGGCTTGTACACCTAGCTCACTAGACTTGGTAGGTTGCCATGTTACTTGCACGTTTAAGGGCCCAAACGAAATGAAGGTAATGTGTGATTATGTTTAGGTTATGTGTGTTGCCTAAACTATTATGTGTGAAATCGAGCTCGTAAATATAATGCAGGGAAAGTGTTAGCTTAACCCGTACAAGTCTTAGCCGGACGAGTACGTTGACGTAGTTGTTGCTTGGGTGGCTCTTTGCAACATGGTCTTTATAATGCAGGGCGAGTAATACGAGGGGTTTGACCAACCTCACATACGGATTACTCTTGGATTGGCTTGCCATTCCTTAACGACGTACGATGATTAGCCTTTGGTTGATCATCCAGTCGGGTGTGATGCAGGGCACACTTATATGCAGATAACGAAGATATGTGTGACAATGTGTGAACTAATGCAGGATAGGCACATTAGGATGTTTATCCTAATTGATATGAAGTTGATATGCAGTTATGTGTGTTGTGTGTTGTGCCTAATGAGGTTGTCTAATAACGAAGAAATGTTTTAATTGGACAAATGCTTTTGAATTAAGTGTGATCTTACTTAGCTATTCTTATAGCTAACACTTGTTTCTTTAATGTGGTTGTTCCCTCAGGTTTAGCTTGATGGACTAGTGACGCAGGACTTGGGAGCTTGGGTAGATGCAATGAAGGAGCCTTAGCTACCCATAGACGATTCTTTCTTAGACACTTAGTTACATTTCGTACTTAATGTCGAATTTATGTAGTGTCGTGTGAACGGTTGTTTTATGTTGGGCAACCGTTGGGTTTTCATTTGAACTATTGTTTGATATGGCATGTAACACCAAATAAATGCAGAAACCGAAATGTTTTTATCGGTTTGACTTTTAAAGTCTTTTCTTCCGCAATTTGACACCGTTAGGTGAAGGTTTTTGAAAACCCATATTTTTAAACGTCGGGTGTTACAAGTTAGGGAAGTTTCTATGTAGTGTATCCCTAATTGTCGAAAGTAAACACCATGTAGCAAACTTTAATGACGTTAATGTCTCGAGAGCGTGGAAATGTGTGAAGATCGGTGAAAAGTTATAGCCGGTGAAATGAGTATGACGATTACGAAGTACATGAAGTTAAATGAAGTTTAAAGGTAGGTGAAGAGTGAAGTGTTTGGTAGACAATGTTGTTGAGTCTACAAGTTCAAGGGACTTGGACTTGAACCTGACAAGTAGAGTAAATGCTGGATATTTGAAGGGTGATAAGTGGGTGATGCACAGAAGGGTTACCGGGCACACGTATGAAAGGATATAGTTACAATTCCGGTCGCGAACGTAATTGTAAATGTATCATGACACGTGTGTGTTTGTGAGACTGTGTCTGTGTTGATCCCAATGAAGTGAAGATGACAATGGTGGAACCATTGAATGGTATCCCATTTAATCACGTGAAGAGTAGACACGTATGAATGAAGTAAAGGAGGATGAAGTTGAAGCAAGTAAAGAAGTCAAATCAACGGTTGATCCAACCCTTAAACATGAAACTCCTCCATTCCAAGAGCACTATGATATGATGTGAGGTTTTATTCGAGCTGCTAAATGTGAAAGTAGTGCTTGGGATTAAGATTGAAGGTTTGAGTTCGTATGGAATTCAATTAGAGGATGAAAGATGTGACGCATACTCTGGATTATTTTGGAATTATGACTCGTTTAGTTTTGATTTCGTTACGGGACGATGTGTGACAATTGAGACGAGTACCTACGGGGGAGATTCTTCCTTATTACATGAAAGTATAAGTAATGTTGATATCCTGTATTTGTACGGGATCTTATGTATGACTGTTTCTCAAGATGAAGAGTTTTCCCTTAAGAAAGGAGTAAAAAGTATAATGATGGGGATATTTATAGTTTCCTAAAGTTTATGAAGTAAAAGCATTCAAGAGTATTTGATTTCGAAGTGATCCACTAATGCAAGGCAAAGATTATATTCTAAAGTCGAGCCTACTCGTAGTTTTGAGACGTTCTATAAAGTTCTCGGTTTCGTTGCGATCGTGAGGTAGAGCCTTCAGGTGAGGTATGTCTAGTGTTACTTTCATGCAAACGCATCTTCCATTTTGTTCTCTGTTATAGGAAGAAGTTATTGTTTCCGATTGTGGGATCTATTTATCTTATAAGATGGATTTACAATGTTGCTACCCGTTGTTGATAATGAAAGTTCCAATGAATTTATGCATACGCTCCTTATGATGACCCTATTGAGTTTCTGAAAACGCCTTTATGATAACGAAAGTCCTTGTGTATGAAGTTAAGGAATCAAGTTTGGAGTATTCTCTAGATCGCTCAGTTGTCATGTTAGTGATGACAATATTGCCTAATCTAAGTATGACGTAAGACATCATATTTGTGTAGAGAGCGTGATTACGAATTTCAACTCGAAGAGGCTTAGTTTTAAATTCGTCAAAAGTGAGTAAAAGTAAAGGAGCAGCCGACATGTTATGTTGAAAGGAGCAAAGTTTTATTTAATGGCTAAATCCGTGGTTGTGAGGCTATGCTGAGTGTTTGACTACGGTAAATCAGCTCAAGGCAATGTTCTTTGAGACAAGAATGTAGTAGAAATGAAGCATAGTCAGAAGAGGTGAGACGAACCATCATGAAGCAATACGTTTAAAAGTAAGATTTCAGTGTCCGAAAACGTAATGACCGAAAGTGGTACTTAAGGAGGTTTGTGAACCGTGGTGACATGCTTAAGTGAATGCCGTCAGAAATGTGATAAAATCTATTATGATACAAGGCGTAGTAAGATACTTGTCTTTTATCACGTTGGAGCCACAACAAAAGTAGTTTTCTTTAATTAACCTCTTAACTGGATTATCTTATGTGTGTTGGATTTTCCGAGTTATAAGGGAAGTTATGTGGGATTGTAGGTATGATGTAGTGGTTCTTTATGATATGATGACGTGTTAAGTAAAGTGGTTATATGTATATGTAGTATGTCGATTATAATTATGTCGCCATGAAATGATTGTTATGTGATGGCTTGTGTGGGGCATAAGTGTGAAATATCTAGTTCACTAGATACGCGTAGGAATTGCTATGAGTTGTGCACGTTAGTGGGATTAAACGTTAAAGTGGATATGGGACTAGTTAGGTAATGTATATACCTAATGTTAAAGTAATATGTGAGATAGACGTGGGAAACCGTTCTAGCCTTAGTGCTAGTGCGTAAAAAGTAAGAAAGATATAAATACGTGAGAAATGCTATAACTAAGCATGTGAGATAGACGTGGGAAATCGTGCTAGTTGTAATGCTAGTGCGTAAGACGTGGGAAATCGTGCTAGTTGTAAAGCTAGTGCGTAATATGTAAGTGGTATGAATATGTTGATAAAGATGTAAGACGTGAGGATAAGTATGAGGTATCGTTGAAAGGCATAATTAGGAGTATATACTCTGCATTTGTTGATATGAATATGTGTGACAAGTTTATGTGCGATATGCCAAGATGTGATATGAAGTTACGTTTAAGTGGAAAGTCTATGTTGATACAGGCAGGAAGGTCTTATCCTTCAAATGAATAGTCTTTGCTGAATGTAAAATGGGGTGATACCTGATTTGATTTAAATATTGAATCAAAGAAATGCCGAAGCGAATGAAATGTAAAGTGAAAGAGAAAAGACTATGTAAGAAGTTCAATGAGTTGGATATGCTAAGTTGAAGAGACCATAGGTCTTGATAGGATATTCATCCAAGTAGTGCAAGGGTGCTGATTTGAAGTCCAATTTGTGATGGCTAAATAACGAAGGAGTTAGTGTGTGTACAAAAATGTGTGACTTGTACACAAGTCAAATCTGAGCACCGAGCGCAATATGGAGAGATGCAACAACCGGTTATTTCAAAGCAGAAATGTATTCATATGACGACTATAGATTATGTGACAAAGTGGTATATGTCCCCTTGGGGCAATGATGAGGTACGAGTCGGGGTAGTATAGTTGATAAAAATGTTTCTTTTCTCGTCACTCATGAGCATGCAAGTTCAAGCCAAGTCGGGTCTATTAGATCGAATTAAAGAAGAACAAGAGATGGCATTAATGAAGGATAATATTGATAAAGAGAGTATTGGGAAGAAGAAACGACTTGTGATGGAGACTAATAGCCGTGGGTTTAAAACATACAAGGGTCGTATTTGGGTGCCACTGCTTGGTGGTAACCGGAGTTGATCCTTGAAGAGGTCCATAGAAGTAGGTATTCGATGCATCCCGGTGTCACCAAAATGTATGCAGATTTGAAACCGATTTATTGGTGGCCGGATATTAAAGGTGAAGTAGCTCATTTTGTAGCAAAGTGTTTGACATGTGCACGTGTGAAAACGGACCATAAAAAGCCGTATGGTTTGTTGCATCAATTAGACGTTCCCAAGTGGAAATGGGATCATATCACGATGGACTTTGTAACGAAGCTACCGAAAACGCCGAAAGGGAATGATATGATTTGGGTGATTGTAGATAGATTGACGAAGAGTGCTCATTTTCTAGCTACCCGACAAGATGTGCCTTTAAAGAAGATGGCAAAGATGTATATAGATGAAGTTGTCTCGAAACATGGAGTTCCATTGTCTATTGTCTCGAATAGGGACACTAGATTTGTGTCTAAATTTTGGAAGGGTCTTCAACGAGAATTGGGTACTAGAGTGAACTTGAGTACCGCCTATCATCCTCAAACCGATGGCAAAGTGAGAGAACCATCCAAACCTTAGAGGATATGTTGAGAACGTGTGTATTAGACTATGGTGGAGCATGGGATGAACACTTGAAGTTGATTGAATTTGCTTATAATAATAGTCACCATGCAAGTATTGGAATGCCACCATTTGAAATGTTATATGGGAGAAGATGTAGGACTCCAAGTTGTTGGATGGAGCCCGGTGAAAAGCAGTTAACCGGTCCTGAAATTATTGAAATCTCCGCTGAGAAAGTTAATGTAGCTAAAGAAGCTTTACGTGTGGCCAGAGAAAGGCAGAAAACTTATGCAGATAAGAAAAGGAGACCAATGGAGTTTAATGTAGGTGACTTAGTGATGCTGAAAGTGTCACATGGAAAGGAGTAATCCGATTTGGAAAGAAGGGCAAGTTGAGTCCAAGATTTATTGGACCTTTTAAAATCTTGAAACGCATTAAGTATGTAGCATATCAGTTGGAATTACCTCCAGAATTGGATGGAATTCACAACACCTTTCATGTATCCTACCTAAGGAAGTGTCAAGCCGAGGAGTCAAGTGTGATTCCAATTCAAGATGTGAGCATTGACCCAATGAAGAAAATGGTTGAAAAACCGGTGGCAATACTTGGAAGGAAGCAAAAGAAGTTACGCAGGAAAGTGATAGATCTTGTCTTGATAAAGTGGAAGCATAATCATGGAGAAAGCTTGACTTGGGAAACTGAAGCAGTAATGAAGGAGAATTATCCCGAGTTATTCCTTAATGATGAGATTCCGGGGACGGAATCCTCTTAAGGGGGAGGTAATTGTAACATCCCAAACTTTTCTTTAAGATTGACTAACGCTGTTAAGTCAACCTCATGTGTGTCGTTAAGTCTAGTGTGAATATACGCATATACGTAGTTAATGTGTGTTATGTGTGAGGTTTGAAAACCTAAATGTTAATGTAGTATAATGTGTGAAATATGAAGAAATTATGTCTATGTAGTGACATTTAATGAAGGGTTAATGTTGTATATGGGCAATAAAGAAGTTTGTGACCAATAATGAAGGATTAGGAAGCCTAGGACTAGTTTTGACATGTGTGGAAAGTCAAAAACGGGATTAGTAGCTTAGAGGCTGTCATTAGGAGGTTATTTGCAGATCTCACTTCTTCTAAACAAACTATCTTCGTAAGAACAAACTATCTTCGTAAGAACAAACTATCTTCGTAAGAACAAACTATCTTCGTAAGAACAAACTATCTTCGTAAGAACAAACTATCTTCGTAAGAACAAACTATCTTCGTAAGAACAAACTATCTTCGTAAGAACAAACTATCTTCGTAAGAACAAACTATCTTCGTAAGAACAAACTATCTTCGTAAGAACAAACTATCTTCGTAAGAACAAACTATCTTCGTAAGAACAAACTATCTTCGTAAGAACAAACTATCTTCGTAAGAACAAACTATCTTCGTAAGAACAAACTATCTTCGTAAGAACAAACTATCTTCGTAAGAACAAACTATCTTCGTAAGAACAAACTATCTTCGTAAGAACAAACTATCTTCGTAAGAACAAACTATCTTCGTAAGAACAAACTATCTTCGTAAGAACAAACTATCTTCGTAAGAACAAACTATCTTCGTAAGAACAAACTATCTTCGTAAGAACAAACTATCTTCGTAAGAACAAACTATCTTCGTAAGAACAAACTATCTTCGTAAGAACAAACTATCTTCGTAAGAACAAACTATCTTCGTAAGAACAAACTATCTTCGTAAGAACAAACTATCTTCGTAAGAACAAACTATCTTCGTAAGAACAAACTATCTTCGTAAGAACAAACTATCTTCGTAAGAACAAACTATCTTCGTAAGAACAAACTATCTTCGTAAGAACAAACTATCTTCGTAAGAACAAACTATCTTCGTAAGAACAAACTATCTTCGTAAGAACAAACTATCTTCGTAAGAACAAACTATCTTCGTAAGAACAAACTATCTTCGTAAGAACAAACTATCTTCGTAAGAACAAACTATCTTCGTAAGAACAAACTATCTTCGTAAGAACAAACTATCTTCGTAAGAACAAACTATCTTCGTAAGAACAAACTATCTTCGTAAGAACAAACTATCTTCGTAAGAACAAACTATCTTCGTAAGAACAAACTATCTTCGTAAGAACAAACTATCTTCGTAAGAACAAACTATCTTCGTAAGAACAAACTATCTTCGTAAGAACAAACTATCTTCGTAAGAACAAACTATCTTCGTAAGAACAAACTATCTTCGTAAGAACAAACTATCTTCGTAAGAACAAACTATCTTCGTAAGAACAAACTATCTTCGTAAGAACAAACTATCTTCGTAAGAACAAACTATCTTCGTAAGAACAAACTATCTTCGTAAGAACAAACTATCTTCGTAAGAACAAACTATCTTCGTAAGAACAAACTATCTTCGTAAGAACAAACTATCTTCGTAAGAACAAACTATCTTCGTAAGAACAAACTATCTTCGTAAGAACAAACTATCTTCGTAAGAACAAACTATCTTCGTAAGAACAAACTATCTTCGTAAGAACAAACTATCTTCGTAAGAACAAACTATCTTCGTAAGAACAAACTATCTTCGTAAGAACAAACTATCTTCGTAAGAACAAACTATCTTCGTAAGAACAAACTATCTTCGTAAGAACAAACTATCTTCGTAAGAACAAACTATCTTCGTAAGAACAAACTATCTTCGTAAGAACAAACTATCTTCGTAAGAACAAACTATCTTCGTAAGAACAAACTATCTTCGTAAGAACAAACTATCTTCGTAAGAACAAACTATCTTCGTAAGAACAAACTATCTTCGTAAGAACAAACTATCTTCGTAAGAACAAACTATCTTCGTAAGAACAAACTATCTTCGTAAGAACAAACTATCTTCGTAAGAACAAACTATCTTCGTAAGAACAAACTATCTTCGTAAGAACAAACTATCTTCGTAAGAACAAACTATCTTCGTAAGAACAAACTATCTTCGTAAGAACAAACTATCTTCGTAAGAACAAACTATCTTCGTAAGAACAAACTATCTTCGTAAGAACAAACTATCTTCGTAAGAACAAACTATCTTCGTAAGAACAAACTATCTTCGTAAGAACAAACTATCTTCGTAAGAACAAACTATCTTCGTAAGAACAAACTATCTTCGTAAGAACAAACTATCTTCGTAAGAACAAACTATCTTCGTAAGAACAAACTATCTTCGTAAGAACAAACTATCTTCGTAAGAACAAACTATCTTCGTAAGAACAAACTATCTTCGTAAGAACTGTAGCTAAGTTCGTAAGAAGGATTTTCCAGACTAAGTTCGTGAGGTTTGTTAAGTTCGTTTGAGTCCCAAATGACTTATATTTCATATGTTAATGTACGATAGGTGTCGGGGATTACTGATAAGCACTATTAGCTATTTGTTTGCGCGCGTACACTACTACCAGGTAAGATACACTACTTTTGTCACGCTGAGGGTTCAACAAGCAAAGGTTTCATACTTATAACTTCCTTAACGGTAACTTATGATATATGTGGGTATCTCGGGTTACACGGGAGGTATTATGGGATATGTAGTTGACCATGAGACCTGAAATGCAGACCCTAATGTAGTGAAAAGAAGTATTGTTTAATGTAGTATATTGTTATGCAGTTTATGTAGAATTATGAAGTGTCTTGTTATGTGTGTAACGTAGAAATGGAGTTAATGTGTGACATATGCATACTAAGTGGCTTGTACACCTAGCTCACTAGACTTGGTAGGTTGCCATGTCACTTGCACGTTTAAGGGCCCAAACGAAATGAAGGTAATGTGTGATTATGTTTAGGTTATGTGTGTTGCCTAAACTATTATGTGTGAAACCGAGCTCGTAAATATAATGCAGGGAAAGTGTTAAGCTTAACCCGTACAAGTCTTAGCCGGACGAGTACGTTGACGTAGTTGTTGCTTGGGTGGCTCCTTGCAACATGGTCTTTATAATGCAGGGCGAGTAATACGAGGGGTTTGACCAACCTCCACATACGGATTACTCTTGGATTGGCTTGCCATTTCTTAACGACGTACGATGATTAGCCTTTGGTTGATCATCTAGTCGGGTGTGATGCAGGGCACACTTATATGCAGATAACGAAGATATGTGTGACAATGTGTGAACTAATGCAGGATAGGCAAATTTAGGATGATTATCCTAATTGATATGAAGTTGTTATGCAGTTATGTGTGTTGTGTGTTGTGCCTAATGAGTTTGTCTATTAATGAAGAAATGTTTTAATTGGACAAATGCTTTAAATTAAGTGTGATCTTACTTAGCTATTCTTATAGCTAACACTTGTTTCTTTAATGTGGTTGTTCCCTCAGGTTTAGCTTGATGGACTAGTAACGCAGGAAATGTGAGCTTGGGTAGATGCATTGAAGGAGCCTTAGCTACCCATAGACGATTCTTTCTTAGACATTTAGTTACATTTCGTACTTAATGTCGAATTTATGTAGTGATGTGTGAACGGTTGTTTTATGTTGGGCAACCGTTGGGTTTTCATTTGAACTATTGTTTGATATGGCATGTAACACCAACAAAACGCAGAAACCGAAATGTTTTTATCGGTTTTGACTTTTACGGTCTTTACTTCCGCAATTTAACACCGTTAGGTGAAAGATTTTTGAAAACCCATATTCTTAAACGTCGGGTGTTACATGGATATATTTTTCTGCATAAAATCTGCAGGTCGTGGGTTTGCCCAGTAGGGGCGTAACCTACGCCCTTGGGGCGTAAGTTACGCCAATGGAATTTTGCTTGGGCGTAGGTTACGCCAGGTTTGGGCGTAGCTTACGCCTAGCATTTTGTTTACGCCTAAAACTCCCCTGAAAACGCCACACTTTACGCTAAAACTAGAAGGCGTACCTTACGCCACTTTGGCCGTAGATTACGCCTATTAAAAATTGTATAGCCGTACCTTACGCCACTTGGGTCTGTAGGTTACGCCTGTTGTAAAATGTGTTGCCGTAAGTTACGCCCCTCTATTTGTGAATTTTTCCTGTTTGACCAAGTTTGACTTTCTGGACCTTATTACACGACGAGCTTCGTTCTAAATCACTTCTTAACTTATTTAATGATGATTAAGAGTTTTAGAAGTCATCTAATGTCGAGAACTACTTTGAAAACTGCCGAGTTTTTGATAAACTTCGTATATGTGTGTATGTTTGTTGATGTGAATGTATGTTATCGGTATTTAGGTTTTGAACGTGAAGCAAACATTGAACGATTGTAACTCGACTTTATATCGATCATAAACTTTCATAACCACTCAAGGTGAGTTCCGTAGCTCCCTACTCGTTTGAGATTCGGGCTGAAAAGTGTAAGACTTATGTGTTTACTTACGTTGTTGATTGATTGATTGATTTGGTAATGTTGGATTGATGAGACGGTTTGTCATGTTTGATTGACTTGGTTTATGTTTTGTTAAGTATTTTATTTATATATTAGGATAGACGTACATACATGGAAGTCGGTTATGCCTTCATTGGGTTTTAGATGTGGTGGGAAGGCTGCGGGTGACCCTATATATAAGCATCTAGGATTCGAAGAAAGTAGAATCCTCCTAAGTGTATGTACGTATAGTTTACTTTAGTTTGATGTTGATGATTGATGGATTGATGATTGATTGATAATGATTGATAGTTTGTGATTGATGATTTATGATTGATGAAGTGTGATTGATAGTTTATGACAAATGAATTGAGATTGATGATTAATGATCTGTGATTTGTAATTGAATCCATGTGTCTGAGTTAGGCATGATTATAAGATCATATTGTTTATCCATCTGATATGAATTCTGAGCATCCAAGTGTATAGATGTATGCACTTTGTTATGGATGTTGTCCCCGAGTATATAGACATATATATCTCGATGATTTTGAGATACTGTTAATTGAGATGACAGGTGGGTATCGTTGCATAGGTGACCTGAGTTCACGCATAAGATAGGCACGATTGGTTATTTATGCATTTGGCACTTGTATTGATGTTTATATCATTTGTGTATATTCATTTCATATTACTTACAGTGTGTAATCTTGTTGTGTTGTTGTTGTTGTTGCATAGAGGCCTGAAGTAAGTTGTATTACGCCTCTATTCTTGTATTGTGATTATTGACGATGGTTCCTTGTGGACCATTACTACGAACTCACCAACCTTGTGTTGACTATGCTTAGTACACTTTTCAGGTAATCAGGTTATCCTGGGCGTGGAGTATAGTGCTTGCTGTTAACCCGGACTTGGACTTATGGATCAAGGATCCATTTACCTTCTTTTGCATTATACTTAGGATTAATTTGCCATCTTCTGAATGTTCTTTTGTAAACTTTGATGGCTAGTTGCTCCTTATGTATTTTGGTACTTGTTTTGTATTGTATGGATTCACTGAATCTTAATTTGCATTTAGTTCATGTTCTACATTAATTCCACCTTGTGCTATATGATTTCCGTGATATTCTGAGCCTTGGCTTTGGGTGTTACAGAATGGTGGCCCATGCGTGGTCGTAGAGAATTAGGCGGTTTGACCTAGACTACGGCTTAAGTTAAAACTCTTCATATAGCATGCATGGTTAGGAAATTCGTGGGCAATGTGAATTATGTGGATCCCCTTGTGAGTTCGTAGTTAAGACCACTTATGTGTTGACTTGAATTCAATGTGATGAATATGGTATGAGTACAATGTGGTTAATGTGGGCATTGATTGATTTTGATTGTCGTTGATATGGATTGTTACTATTAATTGGTGTTAGTTGGATGATTTAGGGCAAAGTGAAGTTATGGTATTAACTTAGTATAATATTGTGGCAACCCTAAAAGAACCCGATCAACTCTTTTATGGTTACCCAATATTATAACAAGTTAATGACATCGTGGATTGCGCACGTGTGGCTTAGAGTATAATAAGGAACCGATATGCTTAATGGAAGTTGATTAGGTGGAGGGTTAGCCATTGGTACACCCTGTATACATACCCGGTCAGTAACTAGGGAGTATATCGAATTTGGATTATACTTCGAATCATTCGTGTTAGTTGTTTGAATGCATGATGTATTGAACATGATTACTTGAGTTAATGATAGACAATTGTAATGAACTTGACATGATAATATGATAAGTAATAATCCTCTTAGGGTTCTAGCACTCCTGCCTTAGCTTAATGATTTGAATTGAGCATGTTATATCGATGAGAGGACATTGACTACTTGTGTGACTAACATGTGAGCATTTGAGACTAACTATCGGGTAAACGTGTCTCTTGTTGTATAGAAATGGTGAGACCCAGGAGAGCAGGGACAAACTATAGGGCTAATTCTGAAGAACCTCAACCGGAAGCTCAACCGGAGGTGCAAGGAGGTAGAGGCCGTGGTGGAGGCCGTGGTAGAGGCAGAGGTAGGGGTCAAGGTAGGGGTCAGGGTGAGGCTCCTATGCCAAACTTGGCTGAGGTGATCGCTCAAACGGTCACCAATATTATGCCTACTATTATTGCCCAAGTTACGGCTAGTCTTGGAGAAAACAACGTAGCTCCAAACATTGGGGCTCAAAACAATGAAGCTCCGAATAATGTGAACATCGGGGGTGTTCAACCTCACGTTGTGGAAGACGAAGAAGAGGAACCAGTGGGAATGGTTAACGGTATGCCCATGAATGGTCAACAAGGAATGTATCGTCAGGGGTGTCTATTTAAAGACTTCAAGAATTGTGGAGCACTGGAGTTTAATGGAAGGGGTGGTCCCACGGAGTGTATAAGGTGGTTTGAAGAGATCGAGGCAGTGATAGAAAGAAGTCATTGCATTTATGATGACCGGATCTCTTATGCATCCGGCATGTTTAAAGGTGACGCCTTGAGTTGGTGGAATCAAGAAATAACTCTGGGCCGGACTTACAACTTGGAATGGGCTGATTTCAAGAATAAAGTGAAAGCGAAGTTTTGTCCTCCCTATGAGCTACAAAATTTGACAATCGAGTTCGTCCATCTCAAAATAGATGGATCCGATTACAAAAGTTATGTTAGACGATTCCAAGAGTTGTCTAGCCTCATTCCTCATTTGGTGGACTCCGAGTCTCGGGCCATCGATAAATTTGTGTTGGGCTTGAATCCTCAAGTCCGATCCTATGTGAACTCGAACATGCCTGTTTCTTTGGCCGATGCGGTTAACCGGGCCGGGAGTATGACAGAAGACTTGTTGAGGAGTGGTGTTTTGAGCAAATCCTCAACAAACAAGAGGAAAGAAGTGGGGGAGTCTAGTGGAGTGAAGAAAGTGGGGAGGTTTGATCCCATAAATGCTAACAAGGGTAGGGTTATGGCGGCGGTGGAACCGGCTAAGAAAGTTTATACGGGACCCCATCCTTTATGTGGGAGGTGCAACCAACATGTTACGTCCCACGGTGTATCAATATACCAAAGTATATTGTACACAGGATAGTTGTAGAGGGGGGTGAATACAACTTTTCTCGAACTTTACAAACTTTTAAGCAACGTTTTAAGACTCAAAATACTTAATGCATGTAAAGAACAAGAATCATTAAAACAGTAAAGCAGTAAAGGATAAAAGCATTCTTGAACACAGATTGTGATTTTCAAATGTAACTCTTTATTAAGAAATAATCTATACAAAGAATTACAGGGTTGTTGCGGAATAAAGATAGCCTACAAATATCTAAACAACCCTATGAAATGACAAACAACAATCAATAAGTTTCAGCTCAAGAGACTCAGCCCAAGCTGATCTCGTACAGACTAAGCTGTGTGTAAGAGCAGAGAAACTTTGTGTGAAGAATGATTCTCAGGAAATGCCACACATATGCATACAAGGAGTGTTGCTTTTATAGGCGAAAGCTCCTCGTCACTTGGTGTCCAAATCAACCACGTAGTCTTCTTGTATTGGACGATCAAAAGAATAATCGATCGTGCCTTCATCGTACTTGTGGTCCCCCACGTACTGCAGCACATTCTTCATCGTCCAATAAGAGTATGGACACGCATATGTAAACAACCACCAACCTGGATACTAGGAATATTCCTAGTCACGTCATAGTCCTTATCTTCAATCCAGGTTGTTATCTTCACTTTGATTGTTGACACAGATTGGGCGGTTTGTCACGGCACCAATCTGCCTAAGTGTTCCAAGCTGACTGCTAGTTCCAATCTGTCTTCCACTAACAGTTTGGTCCTCTATCTTCAATCCTCCTCTTCGACTTGGATTGAATGCTTTAATATTGTTGATGCAGCTTGAATAACACTTGCTTCCATATAGTATTACAATTACGAACATGAAGCGTGATCTGGGTCAGTTACATATCGCAAGCTGTGTCAGCTTAGTCTGACCCAGATCAGATTACAAGAACCAAAAGATTACTAAGTGTTTATAGGTCAGATTTGTCATCATTAAATTTACAACAAACATTGGGACTCAACAATCTCCCCCTATTTGATGATGACAAAACCCAACTACACTTCTAACTATCAGCTTACAAAGAATCAAAGAAAAATATGACTAACAGCTTGTGACCCTTTGAATCTTTTGGGTTCTTTTCAATCTGATATGAAATTCTAACAAGACAACTGAATTTGTACAACTACTTGTATATTAGAGAAATACAAAGTGTTACAATAAGACTCTATTCCCCAATTAATTCTACAGTTTCTTGTTTAACTTCAAAAGATGGAGCAATCGTCACATCTACCTTCCTATCTAGTCCTTCATTAATAAGGAACTGCTCATACCCATTACCTTGTTCACTGAAAGCAACACAAAATCTGTACAAGGTAAAAAGGTGCATAGTTGGTACCTCTTTTTTGCTCACAACTTTCCTTTTAGTACCAATGGCTGCAAGATCTTCTTCATCTTCTTTATTCAATTGTTCTTGAACAGCCTTGGCAATTTCAGAATCAGACTTAGTTGCAGCAACTCTTTCTCTTTCTAGTCTGTCTTCCACTACCAACTTATAAGCCTGTTTAATTGTCATTTTGAGTTCATGTGCATTTTGAGCAGCCAACTCCCAATCTTTTTCTTCTTGGGTCAAGACTTTCAAACCACTTGACCCAGCTTCAGTTTTCCTTTTCTTCAATTGAAACTGAGACAGAGTGACTGTGTCATCACTTGAAGAAGATTCAACATTTACTTCTTTGGGAGCTGTGTCAGTTTGCACAGCTTGTTCAGGCACAGCTTGCACAGGGTCAGCTTGGACAGACTTCATCTTTCTTTTCAATTTTTCAACTCCACCATCCTTCCTTATATCTTTTTCAACCACAACTTCCTTCCTTATTCCTCCAATTTCTTTCCTTATATCTTTTTCAACCCAACTTCCTTCCTTATATCTTTTTCAACCACAACTTCCTTCCTTATAGCTTTTTCAACTCCAACTTCCTTCCTTATATCTTTTTCAACCACAACTTCATTCCTTATAGCTTTTTCAACTCCAACTTCCTTCCTTATATCTTTTTCAACCACAACTTCATTCCTTATGCTTTTTCAACTCCAACTTCCTTCCTTATATCTTTTTCAACCACAACTTCATTCCTTATTTACTTTTTCAACTCACAACTTCCTTCCTTATATCTTTTTCAACCACAACTTCCTTCCTTATTTCTCCAATTACTTTTTCAACACCATCAGTGGTCTCCCCCTCAATTTTATCACTCTCCTTTTCAACTCCTTCATTCACATCCTTTGTACCACCAGACTCAGATTCTGGTATTTTTATCTCCTCTTCCTCACCAACCACATTAGAACCATACACAATCATCCTCCTATCAGCCTGGTTATTTCTTTGTCTTACCCTTTCAAAATAAGCTTCAATGTCCTTGTCCACCTCAGCTCTTTGCCTTTCGATTTCAGCTTCATTCATTTCACTTCTCTTTTTCTTAGAAGTGGAGCCCTTCTCCCCCTTTTTGTCATCATCACCAGGAAAAGAACTCACAGGAGTGGCAAAGAAGTCTGGAATTCGATTGTTAAGGACATCAATCTTTACATTTGTAAGACAGCAGGCTCTTCTTAATTCAGCAAAATCATCCTGGAGGAGTGCAACCTTGTTCTTGAACAGCCTTGGCAATTTCAGAATCAGACTTAGTTGCAGCAACTCTTTCTCTTTCTAGTCTGTCTTCCACTACCAACTTATAAGCCTGTTTAATTGTCATTTTGAGTTCATGTGCATTTTGAGCAGCCAACTCCCAATCTTTTTCTTCTTGGGTCAAGACTTTCAAACCACTTGACCCAGCTTCAGTTTTCCTTTTCTTCAATTGAAACTGAGACAGAGTGACTGTGTCATCACTTGAAGAAGATTCAACATTTACTTCTTTGGGAGCTGTGTCAGTTTGCACAGCTTGTTCAGGCACAGCTTGCACAGGGTCAGCTTGGACAGACTTCATCTTTCTTTTCAATTTTTCAACTCCACCATCCTTCCTTATATCTTTTTCAACCACAACTTCCTTCCTTATTCTTTTTCAACACCATCAGTGGTCTCCCCCTCAATTTTATCACTCTCCTTTTCAACTTCCTTCATTCATTTCACTTCTCTTTTTCTTAGAAGTGGAGCCCTTCTCCCCCTTTTTGTCATCATCACCAGGAAAAGAACTCACAGGAGTGGCAAAGAAGTCTGGAATTCGATTGTTAAGGACATCAATCTTTACATTTGTAAGACAGCAGGCTCTTCTTAATTCAGCAAAATCATCCTGGAGGAGTGCAACCTTGTTCTTGAAACTAGTTGAAGCTTCAATCAAATCCTTCTTGAAATCTGCTTGTGACTTATTAGCAGCTTGAAGCTCAACAGTTACTTTCCTTGTAAATCTGGTTGCAGCATTTTCGATCTGACCCAGAGTCCCTTTGTTCCTTTCCATTTCTTCATTGATTTTCTTAGTTAGACTTTCAAGGGACTCTGTCAGCTTCTCTTGGTTCTTTTGCATAAGGTCAACTGCTTTCACAACACTCTCTTTAAGTGCAGTCTGTTCCTTAGACATTTTGTCCACCTTCTTATCCGTCAATTCTTGATCCTTTTGGATCTTTTCCAAGCATTCAGTCAGCTTTGAGTTCTCAACCTTGTGAGTTGATATGACCTCAGTGAGCTGACCCACCACATCTGAAAATGAGAATGTGGCAGCTTGGGAAGGACTTGCAGTTGGCTTAAAAGCCACTGACTCTGGAAAGAGCAGCCTGCAATCCTTAATTTGGTCAATTGGGGAATATAGAAGGGGGTGGAGGTGTAAGGAATCTTGGAACATTTGCTCATGAGAGTGAGTCTCATGAGTGGATCTTTCAGAAATGATAATGAGTTGATCAGCCTGAGAAAGATTGACGTTTGATTCAGGCTGATGGCTAATGGGAATTGGTTGATCTTGATGATGATCAACCCCTCCACTAGCAACTTCCATCAGATCATCCCTTGAGGATGGATGGGCAAACTCATCATCGAATGAAGAGTCACTTCCGGAGATAGTGACTATGTTCTCATTGACATCGTGAGGACCATCAATGGTTCCCTTTGCTGCACAAGGGGCTGACATGACTGCCTTAAAGACAGCCAAGTAACCTACAGAGTCCCTCTGTCCAAGGACAGATGCAGACACAGACCCTGCAGGTGTAATGTTAAGGGTAGAGGATTGCCCTTCAACAATGGTGTGTTGTTGCACCAAAGTATCACGAGGGAGAATTGTGGCCTGTACCTCTTCTTGTGACATAGAAGAGGCATTGGCAGCCAGTGCAGACTCAGAGTGTATTAAGGGAGTCTGATCAGCTTTGGGAAGAGCAGCAGTGTCACCTTGGCGTTCGATACTACTCTCCTTTGTCTGCACCAAAGTATCACGAGGGAGAATTGTGGCCTGTACCTCTTCTTGTGACATAGAAGAGGCATTGGCAGCCAGTGCAGACTCAGAGTGTATTAAGGGAGTCTGATCAGCTTTGGGAAGAGCAGCAGTGTCACCTTGGCGTTCGATACTACTCTCCTTTGTCTGACCATCCTCAGATTGTACGTGCACAGACTCTGACTCTTGGATCTGGGCTAGATCCATTGTTATCCCTTTAATGATATCATCAACCTTTTGGGAGGCTGATGATGGCGATTTCGGCACAGACTCAGTATGACCTTGGGAGGAGGTCTTTGTTTCAATACCTTCACCCTGTTTGGAGGGTTGGGTAGATTCAGTTGTCCCTTTTATCTCGTCTACACCCTTTTGGGAGAGTGTAGATGGGCGAGGTGAATTCGGTATGTCAGCTTGGGTATCAGGGACAGCTTCGGAACGTTCCTCAGCTTCCACTGAACCAGGTGGGACTTCTAATGGTTTTGGAGTTGAAATTTTACCCACCAAAGCTGACACAGATTTCCTTGTGGATCTTTTCTTTTTCACAATGCGAGGCACTAAGTCCTCAACACTGGGTTGTTTTGAAGCTGATTTGAATTGGAGTGAGGGTGCGGCTAGGGTGGCTGATGATGTGGCCAACCCTTCACCCTCTTTTGAAGGAGAAGAATGCATAGATCCAGAAGAGTTTGAGGGTTCAGAAGCATGTGTACCTGGGTCCCCCTGATTGGCAGATTGAGTGTCAGACCCAGATCGCGTCGAAGAAGGGACAGCTTCCCTTAATGCTTCTTGTTCCTCCTCTCTTCTCCTGCAAAAATCAAGGTAAATCTGCATTGCTCGGGTTAGACCCTGCACAGATACCTTAGGACTGTTGAAAATGTTAGAGTTAATGGACTTGCACTCTACAGTCTGACCAGTTGCCAGGCTGTAATCATTATCAAGGATAGCTTCAATAATGAGTGCAAGAATCCTACCATAGGGAATGGTAAGACTCTTTTTATTTACACGCTCAACAAGGTCCTTAAAGATTAAAGCAGCAAAATCTATTTTGGTCATAGTGACCATTGCATGAAAAATTTGCAACTCTAGGACATTAGGCTGATCAAAGCTGCCTGCCTTTACTTGTAAAGTTTTTGAAATTGTGCTCAAAAGGTAATTCCAAATACCAGTCAAATATTTCATTTTAACAACTGAAGCCAGTGGACCAGTATATCCAACTTCTTGTAAAACATTTTTGGCTTCAGTATGAGACACAACAGGATCATATTCATCATCAGGCATATATGACAGCTCAAATGCAGACTTAAGCCTTTCGTAAGAAATATATACCTTTTTCTTACCGTTTAGGACTGAGCCATAGATTGCAGCATCTCCCTTCTTGTTTTGTTTCACAACACAGCTTGCCCAGAATTCACACAGGAGATCTTGAAACACCCAGTCTGGTTTCTCAATCATTACTTTCCCAAACGGATGATACCACATGAAAGTAACAATCTCATCATATCCTTTTGCCCATGAAGGAGGATGAAGATTAGCATAAACCAGACTTCCAATCTTGATTTTACCAGTATCAAGATCGGAGGGAACAACAACTACCTTATCTCCAACCACATAAGGAGATAACTTATTTGCACTGATTGGAGTTGGAAAATGATTTTCAGATTCAGAAGAAGATTGAGAATTATTTGATGATGATGCCATTTTGAAAACAAATTTAGAAGAAAGTAAATTTAATAAAACAGTAATCAGATTAGAGAAAAAAAATTGATTTTATGAAAATATGAATAAGTGATTTGAAATTTAGGTTAGATTGATTGTTTTATTCAAACCCAAAATATCTGATTTGGAAATAGTGGAGAGAGAAAGATTTTGATTGGATGAACAACAAGTAGTGGTGGTACTTTTTCAGTAACCGGTATGGTCCACTACACGTGTCACATCCCAATAGGATCAATACGTAAGCTAAATAAAATAATGAAACAAATTAAACGCACTGAGATATTTAATAACAAAAATAACGACGAAGCTGGGTCAGACTCAGCTTACTCACTTTTACTTGATAAACATCAAGTATAAAAGAGTAGTCTGTGTCAGACACAGCTTGCCCAGAATTCACACAGGAGATCTTGAAACACCCAGTCTGGTTTCTCAATCATTACTTTCCCAAACGGATGATACCACATGAAAGTAACAATCTCATCATATCCTTTTGCCCATGAAGGAGGATGAAGATTAGCATAAACCAGACTTCCAATCTTGATTTTACCAGTATCAAGATCGGAGGGAACAACAACTACCTTATCTCCAACCACATAAGGAGATAACTTATTTGCACTGATTGGAGTTGGAAAATGATTTTCAGATTCAGAAGAAGATTGAGAATTATTTGATGATGATGCCATTTTGAAAACAAATTTAGAAGAAAGTAAATTTAATAAAACAGTAATCAGATTAGAGAAAAAAAATTGATTTTATGAAAATATGAATAAGTGATTTGAAATTTAGGTTAGATTGATTGTTTTATTCAAACCCAAAATATCTGATTTGGAAATAGTGGAGAGAGAAAGATTTTGATTGGATGAACAACAAGTAGTGGTGGTACTTTTTCAGTAACCGGTATGGTCCACTACACGTGTCACATCCCAATAGGATCAATACGTAAGCTAAATAAAATAATGAAACAAATTAAACGCACTGAGATATTTAATAACAAAAATAACGACGAAGCTGGGTCAGACTCAGCTTACTCACTTTTACTTGATAAACATCAAGTATAAAAGAGTAGTCTGTGTCAGACACAGCTTGCCCTCAAAATTTTAGTAAAACTCTAAGGGGTCAGATTTGCTATTACTTAGCTCACTACATTTTACAAATTAAGCATACCTAGCTTACTTATAAGGTAGTTGAACCTTGATTCATCCAATGGCTTTGTGAACAAGTCAGCAAGCTGATTGTCTGTTGGAATGAAATGGAGTTCAACATCTTCTTTCATCACATGATCCCTAATGAAATGATATCTTATATCAATGTGCTTGGTCCTTGAATGAAGTACAGGATTGTTTGAGATTGCTATGGCACTGGTACTGTCACAAAAGATTGGAGTTTTTGTTGCAGTGACACCATAGTCTTGAAGCTGATATTGCATCCAAAGGATTTGAGAGCAACAGCTTCCAGCAGCAACATACTCAGCTTCTGCAGTTGAAATGGAAACTGAATGCTGCTTCTTACTGGACCAGCTTACAAGTCTATTACCTAGCATTTGACAAGCTCCTGAAGTACTTTTTCTATCAATCTTACAGCCTGCAAAGTCAGAATCTGAATAGCCAATTAGATCAAACCCTGAGTCTTTGGGATACCAAAGACCCAGATTGGGACTACCTTTAAGGTATCTAAAGATTCTCTTTACAGCCTTAAGATGAGATTCCTTAGGACTAGCCTGATATCTTGCACAAAGACATGTAGCAAACATAATATCTGGTCTACTAGCAGTTAAATAAAGTAATGATCCTATCATACCCCTATAAGCTGTGATGTCAACAGATTTTCCATTTTTATCTTCATCCAGCTTTTCACCAGTTCCCATAGGAGTTTTCATAGGTGAGCAATCACTAAAACCAAATTTGTTTAAGAGATCTTTAACATACTTTCCTTGGTTTATAAAAATTCCATTTTTAGTCTGTTTAACTTGTAAACCCAGAAAATAGTTTAGTTCTCCCATCATGCTCATTTCATACTTTTTAGACATTAATTCTGAAAACTTTTTGCAAAGTCTTTCACTGCTAGAACCAAATATTATATCATCTACATATATTTGTACCAGCAGAATATCACCATTATACTTTCTCACAAACAAAGTCTTGTCAACATTACCTCTTTTGAATTTATTAGCCAATAAGAATTTAGACAAAGTATCATACCATGCCCTTGGAGCTTGCTTTAACCCATAGAGAGCCTTGTCAAGCTTGAATACATGGTCAGGAAACTTTGAATTTTCAAAACCTGGAGGCTGTTCAACATAGACTTCTTCTTCCAACTTTCCATTAAGAAAAGCACTCTTCACATCCATTTGATAGACCTTGAAACCCTTGTGAGCAGAGAAGGCCAAAAACATTCTGATTGCCTCTAATCTTGCCACTGGTGCAAAAGTCTCATCATAATCAATTCCATCCTCTTGTCTGTAACCAAGAGCTACCAATCTTGCTTTGTTTCTGGTCACAACTCCCCTTTCATCCATTTTGTTTCTGTAGACCCACTTGGTTCCAATCACAGTCTTGTGATGAGGTCTTGGAACAAGTTCCCAAACCTTGTTTCTTTCAAACTGTGTTAGCTCATCTTGCATTGCATTAACCCAAGAGGGATCTTCCAGAGCTTCATCAACCTCAGTTGGTTCCACTTTGCTTACAAAGTTGACAAACATGCAGAAGTTGCCTGTTGCCTTTCTTCTTGTTTTCACACCAGAGAGTGGATCACCAATGATTTGGTCAATTGGATGACTCTTTGTCCATCTAGTAACAGGGACAATGGACTGATTCAGATTTGATGGTCCAGCATGATCAGTTTGAGGAAGAGGCTGATCAGCTTGGACAGGAATGGAGGAGTCTGAACCAGTTGAAGAGTCATTAAATGGATTCTGAACTATGACTTCAGTAGGAGTAGGATCAGTTTGAGCATCTTCAAAGATTGGAACTTCTTCTTCTTCTTCTAAAAGTTGCTCCCCCTGAGTTTGAGCATTATTAGCTCCAACTGGAGGATTTGTTGGAGGCTCATTCTCAGGTACAGCCAGTTCTTCAAAGTTGAAGTCTTCATCTTCAGGAGGAGAGCAAACTGGCTTAGAACAACCTTCATCAATGCTTACATTTACAGAGTTCTCAATTGTTTTAGTTCTCTTGTTGTACACTCTGTAGGCTTTCATCATTGTTGCATATCCAAGAAGGATACCTTCATCTGACTTCTCATCGAACTTACCAAGGTGGTCTTTCTGGTTTAGAATATAGCAAGGACTTCCAAACATTCTTAGAAAACCGATCTCAGGTTTTCTCCCCCTAAGAAGTTCATATGCAGTTTTCTGGTGTCTTTTCACAATGAGGGATCTGTTCTGGGTAAAGCAAGCTGTGTGAATTGCTTCAGCCCAGAAATGAGACTTCACATTGTTTTGAGCCATCATGGATCTGGCAGCTTCAATAAGAGTTCTGTTTCTTCTTTCTGCAACACCATTTTGTTGAGGAGTTCTAGCAGCTGAGTAGACTTGTGAAATTCCCTTTTCTCTGCAAAAAGAGTTAAGAGTGATATTCTTGAATTCAGTTCCATTATCACTCCTTAACTGCCTAACAGGCCTTTTGTAAAGAATTTCAGCTTGCTTGATGAAATCAATGATTGTGTCAGAAACATCTTAAGAAAATTTGCATCAATTGAAACCTCACTAGTTCTGGACTCAACATATTTGGAAATCATTTTGTCAGAGTCAGATTTAGTGTTATTTGAAATAGACTCAGATTTGGTTTGTGACACACTTCCTTGAGAACCAGACTTCTCATTCTTTAACATCTTAACCTTTTGTTTTGGAACACTGTGGTCTCTAACTTTCCTTTTCATTCTCCTAGAGTTCTTGTTTGTTTTAATATTGGAATCTGACACAGACTGGGTAATGGTCAGTTTGGATAAGTCAAGACTTTCTTCAGGTTTTAACTCAACAACCTTATCAGTCTCAGACACAGCTTCAGCAATGGTTTGGCCAACAATTTCAGGATCACTAAACCCAATACCAGATTTCTGAACCAACTTAATTGGTTTAGAGTTCGTACCTTTGGTTTGGACTTTGGGTGGTGAAGGAGGCTGATAACAAGGCTCCATAGCACATACTTCAGCTATGGCTATGGCCCTGTCATAATCACCATCAAAAATAGCTTGGATCTGATGAGGTATTTGGACATTGACACACTTTGCAACTCTTTTTGAACTAATACACCATGATTCAGTAATTTGTTTAATTTTCAAAAACTTTTCTTCTGCAGTCTTAGCTTCTTTTACTAAAATAGAGTTCAATTGCTTTTGTGCTTTGACTTCAGACTCAAGTTTTTCAATGGTGTGATTTTTGACACTGACATCAAGTTTCAACATATGAATTTCCTTCTTAAGTTCTTGATTAAAGTGTTTTTGCAAAAGGACCTCATCACCAAGTTTGTTCAGTCTGGACAGTTTATCATAATCAGATATATTAGAGAAAGAAGTTACCTCAGGTGGAGCAGTCTGACTGGTGGATGCCTGGTGAGCTGACTCTGACTGCTGTTGCATACTGGCCAGATCTTCAGCAAATCGTCGAGTAGCTTCTTTAGCCATGAAACATTTGGCATCTTTGTACAACTCATCATCAGATGATGTAGCACTTTCAGCCCAGTCTTTGGCTACCAGACTTTTCTCATTTTTGTTCACCTTCTCAGTCAGCTCAGCTATTTGTGCTTTCAAGGCTTTGTACTTAGTCTTGAGCCTTGAGTATTTTTCACCACTTCCACCTTTGGCTGGCACAGCTTGAGCAGTTTCTTTGGATCTACAATCACCAGCCATATGTCCAGTTTTGCCACACTTGTAACAAGTGACTTTGGACATATCAAAAGGCTTCTTGGCTCTATCAGCTTGGCCACTTCTTCCATTTCCTTTAAACTTGTTAAAGGATCTCCTTCTGATCCTTTCAGCCAACATAGCTACCTCATTAGCCAGTTCATCACCATCAGATTTCTCATATTCAGATTCAGCACAAACAGAATTATGGTTAGACATCACAGGAATATCATCATTTACATATGGAATGATCTCATTGCTAATAGAACTAGGGTGTTCAGTCATGGAAGCAACAAATGCAGCAGCAGGCTGATTATAAGAATCACCCATAGCTATTAATTTTTCTGCCTCTGAACACTCTTGGTTATGAAGCAAACCAAAGAGTCCAGGGAGATCAAGATCATGGTAGACAGCACTTAATTTAACAGATGAAATATAATTGTTCCATTTAGGAGGTAAAGAATCAAGAAATTTGCTCTTTAAAACACTATTACTCTTATTAATTCCAACAGCAGCTAAATCATTAACCAAAGCATTAAAGCGGGTATGAGTGTCAGTTAAGGATTCATTTCTCAAAGAGAAGAATCTTTCATACTTCCTTGTTAAGGTAGTTATGGTGGACTCCATGGAAGTAGAACAACCCTCAAACATGACAGTCAAATGTACCACATTTTCTTTGCTGTAGAACACATTTTTATTGAATGATAAAGGTCTTTGGGCACAGCCTGGACAATGAAATTTCTGGCCTTCACGTCCAAGTTAGCCATTCTCCTATCCTCATCCCCCCAATCTGCCCTATCCTTTACTATGGATTTAACTGTGGCAGGAATGGTTGGATAACCTTCCCTAACCACAGCTTCAACCACTACAGTCTGTGTAGGAACATAAGGACCATCCTGAAGGATGTCAGGCATATTGTTATCGATGGATTCAAGGAACAAAGACATTCGACCTTTCCACCCACTGAAATCATCTTTGTCAAACATGGGTGGTCTGGTTGAAGAACCATTATCAATATAAGATGACATAATGCTTTACTATAATGAAAATATGCAAGGATCAAGTCAAGTTAATTCTCAACCACCGCTCTGATACCAATTGATACGTCCCACGGTGTATCAATATACCAAAGTATATTGTACACAGGATAGTTGTAGAGGGGGGTGAATACAACTTTCTCGAACTTTACAAACTTTTAAGCAACGTTTTAAGACTCAAAATACTTAATGCATGTAAAGAACAAGAATCATTAAAACAGTAAAGCAGTAGAAAATAAAAGCATTCTTGAACACAGATTGTGGTTTTCAAATGTAACTCTTTATTAAGAAATAATCTATACAAAGAATTACAGGGTTGTTGCGGAATAAAGATAGCCTACAAATATCTAAACAACCCTATGAAATGAAAACAA
>CM067173.1:81509168-81529364 GCA_034093135.1 Erigeron breviscapus | reverse complement strand
TCAAACAAAGAGAAGGTGAAAAGACAAGAGATTTTATTGTCAAATACACCAACGAAACACAACAAGTGCGAGGGCTACCGGAGAGTCAAAGAATTTCGGGACTCATCCATGGGCTGCGCACAATAGACCTCATTGAACACCTGAGCACCGATTTACCTGATATACCTATGATGGAGCTGGACAAGGGCGCCCAAAGCTTAGGCCTCACATCGGGTTGGATCCTCAGGAGAGCTTAGAACGCTGACTTGCTCCTCGAGAAGGAGCGAAAGATATGGACCGGAACGGAAGGTTCCCCCGGTACGGAAGAGAAGACAATCAATGGGGAGGAAGAGACAAAGACAGTGGGATCGATATCCTGTCCAGTCTCACCAAAACCCCGAAGCAGATTTTACTCACGGAGCGGATCGCTTCGACTTCCCCAACCCCAACCAAGCTCATAACGAAAAAGAAAAACATGGAAAAATACTGTGACTATCACAGGGACCATGGGCATGACACAAACAACTGCAGAAACTTAAGAAGGGCTATAGAAGAGGCTGTAGAATCGGGAAAGTTGGACCACCTTGTCAAAGAAATCCGCCAAGCAACAAGAGTAAAAAGTGAATCAGACAAAGCTGAGAAAACACCACCGGCACAAATCCTCATGATACGCTCCGAGGTGCACAGGGACCACCCACAGGAGCAGCATTATCAATTCCCGCCGCTTGGGGACATACACCCTTCTAGCGAACCAATTGTGATCGAAGCTGACATTGCGGGACTAAAATTGAGGAACGTTCAGATAGACGGTGGTAGTGAATGCGAAATCCTCTATGAAAAATACTTCTCCAAATTACCGAGGAACGTCAGAGAAAAGCTGCGAAAGGTTGAAAGGCCACTCATAGGATTCGCAGGAGAGCGAACATGGCCCATCGGGGAGCTCCGTGATTAGAATGTACAATCGGGAATTACGCCGACTGGAACGGGAAAAATTACGATTTTTTCGGTTATCAAGCAGACTTTGTGTGATGTGTTGCGGTCGATTTGCTGCCTTGGGAGAGAAGCAATGCGAAAGTTTGGGATCATAGCATCAACGATCCATTCGCAAATAAAATTTCAAAGCGAAGTAGGTATAACCACATTGTCATCCAACCTACTAAACGAACAATGGGTGCATGGGAGTAGACGGAGCTCTTCAAATGACGAAGATAGAGAGCCTCCCATAAGCCCATAAGCGAAAATGCCCCCGGAAACGCCAGTGTTCAAACGGATACACAAAAGGAATCGACGGGCCAAGAAGCATAACAAATTTAGAGGCTCGGGGAAAAGAACAGAGGCCCACAAGGACCTCCGTCAGAAAGTGAATTCCCTAAAAAGACGGAAGGGATAAGCCTGACTAGCTACCGGATAAGTCCCAATGAAGAAAGCTAGCAGCTAGGAACTTTACTATGTAACGTCCTCCTACCAATTATTTTACAATAAAATAAAGCTTTCAAAATATTTTTTAAGATCGATCAATAAACTACTAAACGCAGCATGTTAAAAGTAAATAAACAAGGGCTTCATGTATGTTCGCAAGGGGAACGAACCATTAACATTCATGGAGCAATAAAAAGAGCCTCCCGAGTATAAAGGGAAAGGCCAAAAAGCCACTCAAAGAGGGACTCATTGTAAATGATGAAGTTAAGGGTAGGTTCATTCATTGCAGGTATTAAGGTAATATACAGAGACCTCCCCCAACACGAAGGGAAGCCGGTTAAATATCTGTCAAATTGTTCATAGGCACGCAGGCCACCAAAAATAAAGGAGCAAGAGAGAAAAAGATTGTTTAGGGAATTACACAACCATTGTCCTAAAAAGTCCACCAGCAAACATCAGGATTAATAAAGAGACTCATGGAGCAACCTGTAGGAGATCAGATGGAGAGGCTTCGGGATCAGAGGCAAGCTTACGAAGGCAGGCAGAGTCAATATTGACCAAGTCATCTAATGCAGAATCAAGGCGAGCAGCTGTATCTTCAGGGATAATGCGGCCCTCCAGATTTACCATACCTTCCTCAACTAGAGCACGCATTAATCCCGCCTCTGCATCAACCCTGTTTTCGTTGCATACCTTCAATAGTAGCACGGCGACCTCAGGACCATTGAGGAAAGACTTGCATACACGGGGAATAACTTCAACAATCAATCTACATACATCCCGGATTTTTCTGCAAGCGCGTCCTGTGCCTCCTTAACCAAGCCATCTTTCTCCCAAACTTGGTTGATCAGAGCCTCGACCTCCTTCTCCTTCTCCGAAATGATTCCCTGAGTATCAGTCCTTGCAGTACTCAATTCAGATTGAAGAGCTCCACAGTCCAACTCCAAGTCAGCTACCTTTGCGTCTAGAGCATGCCTCTCCGCCATCAAACTCTCATGTTGCTCTTCCGTAGGCCCAGACTCCTCAGAGGCTTCCCGCAATCTCGCATCCAATGCACTCCCACTAATAGCACTACAGAAGATTGAGCGGTTAAAGAAAGCAGACAGCTCTGGGACCTCCATGTTCATCAACCCGCTGACCCACCCAGAAGGAAAGAAGCATCAAGAGCCTCCTCGAGAGGGTTGAAGGCTGCAATCACAGATAAGGCTAAGTTCATTATGACAAAAAGAATAACAAAGAGGCAAAAGCCATAGAAGGACTTACAAGATGACTGCAAAGGTACTTTAGCAGCATTAGCCTTAGATTTCTTCAATCGGGAGCCACTGACACTTTTAGACGAACCTTTTCTCTTCCTCAAACAGCTCGCAACAGTGTTAACCTGAGTCTCCTCTTCTGCATCTTCGCCAGCGCTATCAGAAATATCCACAGTATCCTGTTCCTCCACTTGTTCCCGAGCCACAGGGACAGGTGTCTCAGCCAACACCTCTGTAGCTGACCCCTCCTGCACCATAAACGAAGAGGTAGGTGGAGGAGCCAGAGCTACTGGCTTAAAGACAATGCTGGACAATGAGGTATGCCTATCAATTAGTTGCTTAAAAGACATCTCTGTAACAAAAGTAACCTGGATAAATACTCATCTCATTCGCCAAAACAAAAGAGAACAAAGAACAACATGACGAAAGACAAAGTACGCAAAGGAATTAACCTACCCTGACCATCAAACTCAATCGCTACATCCAATGTGTCATACTCCCAACACCTTGCGACTCGAGACTTAAACAACACTGCCTCTGGGTATACACATAGTTTTAAGCTATAAGAAGACAGGCGATCAACATCCGCCTGCTTCACACCAAAGACACTAGGAACACCTATGGATTTGTATTTCAATCTACTCATATCCAACAAACCAATATGACTAGGAAGAATCAACAACTGATCCACGAAAATAAATGAGTCCTTCCAATCGCTAACCTCAGTACCGCCAGCAATAAAAAGTTCATAATCACCATTCTTAGAGACGGTGACCCAATCACCAGATTCCTTCAACTTATAAAAGAAGTTGAATAAAGCAACAGATGGTTCTATATGGTTGGCATAACACAGGACTTGGAAAGCAATGATTTTTGCAATACCAGTTGGATGAACAGTAGAGATGTGGCATTGGTAGTAATCTACGACGGCAAGAAAGAAAGATGAGAAGGGGATCCTAAGGTTACCAAGAGTAAAAGCTTTCACATACAGACCCACAAAACCCGCCGGGGGGATCACATATGGATTCCCCTCTTCCCGGACAACGGACTAAATTAGGGTTTTGAGAGAAATATGCAGCTACGAAGATCTGATAGGCAGAGCGATCCAACACACTGGTGATATTTTCTATCCCTCTTTTCGACATTGCGATTATAAGGAATAAAAAGCAGACGGATGAAGAAAGTATACCTGGGTAAAGTCTGACGAAACGCGAGGACAGAGCATAGTCACATAAAACGTGGTACGCTTCGGAACGGGTACGCAATATAGGTACGCAATTCGCTCTTTGTGACGAATTCGGTACGTAGGGGGTATACTCATTTCGGTACGAAGCGATACGAAACGGTACGGTATAATACGGTACGGTACCTTTTATGTATATTCAAAGGAAAACCTCTTTTTTATTTAATTTATAAACTAAGGACAAATATGGCACATCAATAGAATAAACACCTGTCATTCAAAAAATAAGAGAAGTGGATAAAATAGCAAGTGACAACCAGCTGTATGTGAGTAACTCAATATTTACTAATATAAAAAAAATATTCATATATTAATATTAATATAAAGACATGCGGCTGGTACATTATTGTGTTGGAAGAATTGGTGAACTTTTCAAACTCTTCATTACTTTATGCTCAACATGGTTGGCCATCATCTGCTTCCATGGCGGTCCAAGTCCATCATCTGCTTCTGTGATGGTGAATCCTAATAATGGGTTGGATCTCTAGGTAATCCATATTATTATTATATTATATATTTCTCATCTTATATTCTTCTTCTAAAGTGGTGAAGTCCGGCAACCATCCCATCGAAGACCACTATGTCCGGCGACCAAAAACCGAATTGAAATCAAAGAAAACGAATTGAATTCGGTGATTGCAAAACAGATGTCGACGATTGGAATTGACTCGGTTCGTCGTACCCTGCCGACTCGGTTCACAGTATTCTATCAACTCAGTTCGACGTACCCCTATCGTTCTGAACGTTTTCGTATTGCGTCCCGGTACGTTTTGTACCAATACGCAATATGCAGGATTTTGAGCGTATTCTGTGACTATGGGACAGAGTGTGGAAAGCAGGGTCAAAGTAGAGGCACAAAGAAAGAAAACCCTTTTCTTCTTGGCAATAAATTGGTATTTATATAGGTAATAATCACGGGTAACTACCCAGTGATAGTTACCCCGGGTTTTGTGCCAACAAGTTGCCGCTAAGGGATAAGCCATCATTATGACAAAAACGACTTTAATAACGTTTACACGCCTGATTAAGGAGCTACGAGACACGGAGCAACGGAGCATATTTTCTTTAGCTTCGAAGGTATGATTTTTTTTTATTTTGCCTTGTTTTAAGTCTAATGCGATGTTCTACAGATAGAACCTCCCATCACACTGAGGGGGCTTGATGATGTACCCTATACGGAGCTCTACCTCCGTATCCGAAGCAGAATACGAAGCCACCTTCGTACAGGTAAATTTACTTATATGACCAGAACGGAGCTCGACCTTCATTCAACATTATTGATCCAGAGCCCAAGGTAACAATTACCCAGCTCCGAGAAAATATATAAACAAAGATTGGATATAGATCTTTTCCATGATTATTCGAATAAATATACATATTAAGCTCCGATTTACTCGGACACAATTTGACAAAAGATCAACACAAATCTCCTGAAGAAGGAAACAAGATATTCACAAAAGAGGAAGAGATTTACCCTAATTCTCTTATCCTCCTCTCCAAGCTATTTACCCTCTATATAAATAAAGGAGGAAACCATACGGCACATCATACACAATTCTCTGAAATACATAACTTACATTCGACCTCCGAATCCATCCAAAAAACCCTAAACTATCCCATAAACTCTAAGTCGCACGAAACGACTTCGGACTGACAAACATAGGCGTAAAGCGGCCGCAACCCTATTACCTTTAGGGAATCGCCTACGAATCATCATCAACACCCTCATCCTCATCCCCATATTCATACCTCCGGTTGAGCCATTGTGCGATTATTTGATCAAACAGTTACCAAGGCTCCTATTCCTCCGTCCGATTGGTACTTGACCATTCCATGTGTTACTGACGGGATCATTTCGAACGTCTGTATCCCTGGTCTTCCTAAGATTGCCTGGTACGGCGAAGTTCCTTGTACTACCATGAAGGTTACCCTTTCTGTTCGTTCCCAACGCCCTTTCCCCACTGCATTCTTACATACAGCTTTCCTATGGGTCTGGCCTTACTTCCGGAGTATCCTTGCAACGAAGCATCTGTTCTCTTAAAGTTCGTTCTTGTCACGGGGTGTAGTCTCTAAAATACCCCCTTATAGAGAATATTGCATTCGCTCCCTGTATCTACACATATTTGTTTAACTTTTGAAATCTCAAAAAATGCAGAAATTACTAGGGGGTTCCTGAAGATGGCTGGGTTACAAATAGATGGGAATGTAATCCTTGCCATATTTCCTCTGTATACTTTTGGGAAGCTTCGTTCCGCCTTCTGTCTGTCCCTAATAATGGTGTAGATGGTGTTCTCGGGTCCTTTTCTTTTTTCATCTATTTCTTCTTCCTTTTTGAGATTCTGCTGTTGCCTCACACTTTTGTCCAGATGTGCTAACTTTCCTTCGTTAACAGCTTCTTCTATTGCCTTCCAGAGTTGCCAGCAAGCATTGGTATCATGACCATTGTCCCTATGGAACTCGCAATATTTCTCCTGATCTTTCCTATTCCTCCCATTTAGCCTAGGCGTTGGGAAGGTTTTTGCAACACTTTCAGTAAACAATATTTCTTTGAGACTTTTGAGCATCTCCGAAAGGTTTACCTTGAGATATCCTTTGTCATCCTTGTAATATTGGTTGTACCTTGCTTTGTTTTCTTTATCATTTCCCTACTTCCCTTTTCTAGCTCACCGGGGCTTCCTTGTCCTATGGGGGGCTTGCTTCCTCCTTCGAGGCAGTGTATCTAGCATCTAAATATACATATGCTCTTTTTCGTACAACTTCATATGTCTTCTGGAGATCTCTATAAAAAAACTCAACCAATCCTTTGCTTTGAAGGCCGTATACAAGCCCATATATCCTTTGAGATTCGGGCAAATCCACAATATCCTTCGTTTCAGTAGTGAATCGATCTATGAATGCCCGACAACCCTCCATATCTCTCTGTTTAATCGCGTGAGCGTCCACGTGAATTTTCTTATGCTTCTTCTGTTGGCTGAAACGAACTCTGAATTTTTCTTTTAGGTCATCAAAACTGACGATACCATTCCCCAGCATCTCTCTTGAGTGCATATCTGAACATTCGGCACGCAACTGCTACGTTACATACCTTCATCTCCGCTTCCCCTTCGAATACTTCCAAGAAATCATCTCGATCGCTTTTTCCATCATAGGTCCCTAGATGCGAGGGATACTTTAAGTCCTTCGGGAAAGGGTAGCTTTGTATCCATGCAATGAATGGAGAATTATCAGCATTTCCTCCTACCGTCTGAAATTCCAATAAATTCTGATATGACGAAGCTCCCCAGTTCTGGGGACCATTCGTCCCATGATTCGGTACGGACCCGGAGTGGCATAATGGGGACCTCCGAAGCCTTGCGAGACCCCTTGGATGGGAGTGGTGTATTGTTGTGCGTTGTATAGTGGTGCATAATACTGATGGGTTTGAGCTTGCCCCATTGGTTGGTTACCATATAATCCTCCTTGGGGATTTCCCGGAGGCTGGGTTCCGTACTGCTGGAAGTTGTATGGGTGCGCTCCAGGATGCGACCCGTACAATCCTCCGTAATACTGGGCTTGAGGTCCTTGGTGATCTTCCGGAGGTACATTATATCCAGGGGGAGTGTTGTACGCTGGATTTGTATTATTTCCTCCGGTACCTGCCGGAACATATTGATTATTTGATGTGGGGATAAATCCTGCTTGTGGCACATTGGCTAGTGGACCCTAAGATCTGCGGGTCCTGTGGGATGTTGGTTTCTGCGACAACTCCAGCTGGGGCTGTTATTTCTGTCCTTGGGACTTCAGCCACTTCCCTCGTTTGATGCGGAGGTGTTTGTTGCTGAGGTATTCGATTCAGAGGTGTTTGGGAACGAAGGCCGTCACTGTGCAGCCCGAAACCATATCCGTCTCTGACCCTTGACCTGATGTCCTGAGGATATCGTCGAAGCCTTCTCGAAGGAGTCTCCACGTCATAGTCGTCCTCGGTCTCATCGTCAAAGTTCAATACCCTACTAGTGTTGCTTAATGCTCCAATCCTCCTCTGTAGATGCCTCATTGTTTCCTGGATGTGGCTATAGTTTCGAAAGATGTAGTCTGGATCAAACCGTTTCAGGAATGGCCGGTTTGCGTGTTTCCCTGAACACACAAACTGTTTGAGATGTCTTTACTGCTGTCAAGATGCAGAACCAACATTACACTCAGAGTTAATGTCTTTACTGCTGTCAAGACGCAGAACCGACATTAACTCAGCTAATGTTTAAACTGCTGTAAATATACGCAGAACCAATCATTAGCTTACGACAATGTTTCTATTGCTGTGAATACGCAGAAACAACATTGTCTATATTACCTATTGGAAGTATTCTGTTTCTCCTGCTGTTAATACGCAGAAACACAATTAACTTAACTTCCCTTTGGAAGTACATTAAGTTAATATTTCAACTGTTGTTAAACGCAGAAACAATATTAACTTAATGACTCTTTACATGTTATGTCTAGAACCTGCAAAATACAAATAATAAACAAACACATAAACATAAATGGATCCCAATATGATCAACAATATATGCCAAGGTAATATTATTGACAAACGGTAATTACAAGATAAATTACAAGACTTGAATATATACAAATATATGTAACACGTCTATAATGCTTTTGTCACCGAGAAACATGCACTATGTAATCTCTTCAAGTCCTTTCTTGATAGATTAATAAGCTGAAGTGGATCGTAGATTCAAAGCAACTCTTTGTGCCCAGTTGCTCTTGTTGACATAACAACAGCGGCTGCACTAAAGTCATCTACTCTCCAGTAATCCATGTCACCAAGCATGTTTTGCGGCCACTTCTTCAAAGGAACCCTACGAACATTCTTGATCTTATTAATAAATCTAACAATGATCTTTTCTCCGTTCGGTCCCTTAGTAACACGCTTCTTTATCGGAGTTGGTTTGAACTTGAACTTTCTTGGATCTGACTCTCCACTCTGTTTGAGATGATTGTCATTCTTGATCCAGCTCTCATACAACTTCGCATGCTTGTGATTACCAATAAGCCTAAGCCCTGCAAGACCATAGAAGTCTGCCTTGGGCATTGAATTAAAAGCTTCAAAGTTAGGCTCAAGGTACTGACATCCATCAAGTCTTTTCATCATGAAAAGTCTCTTTTCCTCGTCAAAAGTCCAACTGAGGATAAGTTCTTGTAAACCTGATGCACGAGGATCTTTGACGTACTCGAAATACCTATGTGGAAGAGGAACATCCAATTTGCAATATGGATGATTTGGATCTCCACGATAAACATTTGGTATGACATGATAATACTCATCTTCATCATCAGAAGCAAAAGCATCATTAATATCTCTGCCCTGTTCATCCGTGAAACTGCTAACTACAAGTTTAGCACCTCTTCCTGTACCCTTCTTGTAATAGACTGAAAAGGTCAAAACCTGAGCAGGAAGCTCATAAAAGGATTTGGTCTTGCGTTCCTTCTGACCTTCAGACTCTAAGAGATTCGGGTTTGTAACAATAGCATTTTCAAATTCAAACCTATGCTCAGGTGATACCATCACTCCTTGCCAATCTGAGCGAGGTATCCATTCCCCCTCCCCTGAGCCCTCCGATCTGCAGCTATGTCATCCAAGTCTTTGATAGCATCGATGGCAATGAGCTCCTCATCAATCTCGGATCCATAAGCATGAGTTTGGAAACCGACATCTACATCTCCAGTCGGTAATGGGAAAGTATCATCAACGATACGTTTCCCTTTGTCTTGAGCTGTGGGAGCCTGAGAGGTACCAGCAGCATCATGCTGGCTTTGCTCCCCCTGAGATGTAGCAATCGGAGGGCCAATCCGAATACCCTTTGATAATCTTGAGATCTCTTCTTCTTGTCTGTCCAGATCATCATTCCCATCCTCTCTCCTTTTGATAGGATCTATCTCCCCCTGAGATCCAAGATTATCAACTATCTCATTTAGCTCTTTGTAATCCACATCAAAGCTTGCTAGACCCTCAGTTTGGCTCTCTATGGCTTCTTTATGCTTATTCAGTTTTTTGACAACTCTTTTCAGATGCTCCATTGTCTCAGACTGAATCTTTTGTAGAGCCTCGTGTCTTGTCTGAAGTTGAGTGTTTTCTTTCTTCAACTCTTCAAGCATTTGATGGTGTGACTCTTCTTGCTTTGAAAATCTTTCAGTTAAGCTTTCAATCAAGACTCTCATATCCTCTAGTTCTTTCTCCAAGCCAGACACAATGTCTTCATTGGATTTTGAGCTGCTTGGTTGATAAGAGATCACAGATGGTTCATCTCCTTCAGCTATTTTCCTCCTCTTGTGCTGTTGAGATGAACTATCTTCATTATCTCTGGTAAGTCCTGACATTTTAAGCTCCTCAAACCTTGTAGTTTATGAAGTTTAAAAAATGTTATAAACTTCTACCACAGTCAAACTTTAAAGCTCTTAAAGCTCTTAACATTTTCTGAACCCCTGAAACTCTTAGTTTCATCGGTTCCGAGAATGTTATCAACTTTATCCATCGACAAATAAGTTGAACGATAAAATTCTTAATGTTTTCCAAGATAGCGAAACCATTTGTTTCATAATCTTCCAAAACAATACCAATTTTATCGAATCAACACGTCGAAATTAAAACATTTGGTGTTCTCCAAGGTCGCGAAACCATTTGTTTCATAACCTTCTAAAACATTTAGTTTTAATAAACGACACTTTGAATTTTACTAAATTTAACTAAAACCATTTGTTTTTTTTAAATTTTAAAGTTCAATATTATAAGGCAATTCGCACTTTATAATTTGACTCTTTTGATAAATTTCCCATTTTGAAAATTATATGAAGTCCTAAAACAAGCAAATTCCTTATATACACTCATATGGTGACAATACACACATATGGTGTCGGGTTTGACTAGTCAATGCGTGTTTTAGTTTCATATTTTACTTTCTAAAATTTTTCCATTTTAAAAATTTTAAGTCATGAAACACGCATACAGTGTCACAACACGCAAATGGTGACAAACACGCAAAATGGTGTATTTGACAATAAGAACTCGCAAATGGAGTTAACCAGTCATATGCGTGTTCTTTGTGATGACGTCATCACAAACACGCAAAATCTGTAAATTATGAAGATTATCATGATATATAATATATATATATATATATAAGGGGAAGTGAAGGTGGTGCTGTTAGGCACCTAAGTTGGGTGAAATCCCACTCACATGCTAATTTTTTAATATGGGAAAAATCATGGGGGCCCATTTTTATGCATTATATATTTATAGATTAAAAAATTAACATGTGAGAGGGATTTCACCCAAGTTGGGTGGTGTTGTCTCACACCTTCACTTTTCCCTTATATATAATATATATATATTATATATATATTAAATCTAAAGATTAGTATTTGATTACAATTAGGTAATTATGAATAGTTACACCAAAGTGACACATGTCGTGCAAAGAATGCGCCAAGTGTCGATCAAAAATCTTTTTTATATTAAATCTAAAGAAAGATTAGTATTTGATTACAATTAGGTAATTATGAATTAGAATCTTTTTTTAATTACACCAAAAGTGACACATGTCGTGCAAGGAATACGCCAAATGTTGATAAAATAAATACACAATCCTGTTTTAATATATTGGTAGATACATCGCAAGAAATACTCGTTAAGTTATTTGAAGATGTATTGTGAAAAAGAAAATAGTGTTATAGTTATAAATTTTAAAATACATGTTTAGTTTTATCCTTAAATAGTTTTGTGAATCTTTTATCATTTCACTTTTATATCTATAATCTTTTATAAAACAAACTCAACCCTCCTCCATTAAATTTAAAAACTATAATTGTCTAATTTACCTTTCATCTTAATAAATCATTATTTCCATTTTATAGAGTGTGACTAAAATGCACTTGAAAAAATTCAGTCTACATCGCTCCCTCACGCAGAAACATATAGCAAAAACTCTAACTCACAATTCGTCCCCCTCCTTCCCCCTTTCGCATCCCACTGCAAAATTCATCACATCTCCGGCCGCAATAAAAATACTTTTACGTTAATAACCATACCGTCACTGCCGCCATTACTGCCGCTGCATTATGCGGGCACCAATCTAGTTTATAAATTAACATATGTTTACAGCTACTTGTAATTATGAAAATTCACTATAATACTCCACTTACCAAACTTGAGGTCGATGAACATGAAGCTAATATAAAGTTAACGTGGATCTTTAATTATTTCATATTGTATATATATATATTGTTTCCGGTGATTGGAAAAAAGAATTTTGATATCAAATTTCAACCATAGGATCACAAAACTAATTAATCCCAACCGTTATAATAGCTCCTTTTTTTGCGTAGATCTTTGAAAAGTTGTTATCTTTTATTACCCCATGTGCTGATTAACAATTGAGCTTATCCATATCTTTATAAAAATCATGCCTGAGCTGACAAATCATGTCCGACACGACACGATAAGACACGAACACGATAAAGTTAAACACGAACACGACACGATAACTAATCGTGTCAGCTTTTCCAAACACGAACACAACACGATTTTTAACAGGTCACACGATAAGGGACCTGTTAAGGGACTTGTTAAAAGGTACACGATAAGGGACCTGTTAAGGGACCTGATAACGTATCTTATCGTGTCTTATCGTGTCTTAACGTGTCCTTAACGTGTCTTTGACGGGTCTTTAACGTGTCTTAACATGTCCATATATATACTACTTGTCTTATCGTGTTTTAACATGTCTGGACATGTTAAGACACGAATTAACAGGTCCAGACCGTTAAGACACGAAATACGTTAAGGCTAAACACGAAAAAACCAGGTCGTGTCGTGTCGTGCTAACAGTTCCGTATCAGAAATTGCCAGCTCTACCTGACACAACCTATAAGCTTCCCCATTTAAATCGAATTTGTTTTTCAAAAGATAATGCAACATGCTTAATAGTACTTAGGTCGTTAAATAAGTAGTGGAAAAGTTCCAAGGATATTAACTAACCATTTTTAGTGGATTGTCAGTTAGTATGTTATACCCCATGTGTCATTTTTATCGGATTGTTGGTTACTAACATACTAAACACCTAATGCCATATTAATAGTGGATAGTATTTTTGCATGTAGATTTAATTTTCGAAACTTTACAAGCCATTTTTGTTCATATATCTCACCATATATTTGATTTTTCACACTCAAATATACAACTTTAAAAGAAAGATGTTTTCATTCAAAGTATTATTATACGTTATTCATAATTGATTGATCAAATATATACTTTATAACTTGCACTAACAATATTATTCTATATTATTTGGACTGTCCTACAAGCCTAAAAAACAAAAAGAGGTGGAAGAAAATCACAAAAAATGAAATGGAATGATGCCATTGTTATTGACGATCTGGAGGACAACAAGATGGATGATGTGGAGTTTGAAGATACTACATTGGATTATGTGGTTCTTGGAGAAGAAAATTTCAATCAAAGTAAGTTTTATTTGTAAACTTTTTTGTTTATTTTCCATTTACACTTCATATACACTTAATTTTGTTTTACATGTCATATATGAATGATTTTTGTTGTTTTGGCTGACAATTTGGTGCAAGTTATACAAATAAACAAAAAAGATTTGAAAACCAATATATTACTTTGGTTTTAATTATATCAATCTAAATAACAAAAAGTTAAAACCAAAATATCCATTCGAACAACTTATACAACATGTTTTTGTTTAGTAATACTAGTTTTCAGGCCCTTCCATAAACGGATAGTCTCAAAATATATATATCAAAGATAAATATCAAAAACATAAATAACAAAACAGGTGAAAAATAACAAAACATGTCATGTTTTGTTATTTTTCACCTGTTTTGTTATTTATGTTTTTGATATTTATCTTTGATATATATATTTTGAGACTATCCGTTTATGGAAGGGCCTGAAAACTAGTATTACTAAACAAAAACATGTTGTATAAGTTGTTCGAATGGATATTTTGGTTTTAACTTTTTGTTATTTAGATTGATATAATTAAAACCAAAGTAATATATTGGTTTTCAAATCTTTTTTGTTTATTTGTATAACTTGCACCAAATTGTCAGCCAAAACAACAAAAATCATTCATATATGACATGTAAAACAAAATTAAGTGTATATGAAGTGTAAATGGAAAATAAACAAAAAAGTTTACAAATAAAACTTACTTTGATTGAAATTTTCTTCTCCAAGAACCACATAATCCAATGTAGTATCTTCAAACTCCACATCATCCATCTTGTTGTCCTCCAGATCGTCAATAACAATGGCATCATTCCATTTCATTTTTTGTGATTTTCTTCCACCTCTTTTTGTTTTTTAGGCTTGTAGGACAGTCCAAATAATATAGAATAATATTGTTAGTGCAAGTTATAAAGTATATATTTGATCAATCAATTATGAATAACGTATAATAATACTTTGAATGAAAACATCTTTCTTTTAAAGTTGTATATTTGAGTGTGAAAAATCAAATATATGGTGAGATATATGAACAAAAATGGCTTGTAAAGTTTCGAAAATTAAATCTACATGCAAAAATACTATCCACTATTAATATGGCATTAGGTGTTTAGTATGTTAGTAACCAACAATCCGATAAAAATGACACATGGGGTATAACATACTAACTGACAATCCACTAAAAATGGTTAGTTAATATCCTTGGAACTTTTCCACTACTTATTTAACGACCTAAGTACTATTAAGCAAATATTTATAAATGATTACTGAAGACACAATTGATACGAACTAATGTGTAGGAAATTATTAGTTCAAACTGAATAAAACAGGTAATTGAAAATGAATAAAAAAGATAATTGGACTGAACCCCCTGATCCCATGTACTATTTGGTACCCACTAATCTCTCAGTCAGGCTAGTGTCCAGGTGAATATCAAACACTTAATAATCCCCTGATTATCTCAAGTTTACCTTTGAAAAAAGTCTAACCTAGGATCCCTACTGGGGAGTAGCGGATAATGTTTTTCTTAGGTAGTACTTCTCTTTTCGTGTCAACTAGGCATTTTGCTTAGGTGGCATTTTCTAATAATTTTAATGTTTTTTTTAAATCTATTTTTAATCTATATTTTTTAGTGCTCATGTGACACTTCATTTGCCACGTCATCATTTGTCTACGTAGACATTTGTTTTCTTTTATCAATTTTAAATAGCAAATAAAAAAACCAAATACTAGATTATAACTCATGACCTCCAACATTTAATATTATGCACAAACCACTTGATCTAGCTTAATATTTGTTTATTTTTTGCAAACTATGGTTGATATTCAGTGAATACTAACACTAATTAAAATACATTAATAATATAATTGTCGATCTTTGTAACTTATCTCTTTCTATTTTTTTTGTATTAAATATCTTTCTTTGTGGAATATTTTTTACTTTAATATAATATAAAATTAGATTATATTGATAATTTTATCTAATATTTAAAAAGTTGACATTTAGATTATTAACGTAAACAAATATATACTCTTAACGTATATATGTTAATCATTTTTTTCAAGTAATATTACTTAAAATATTATACTTATAATCAATTTAGTGTAATGTGTAATGCATAATCTAGTTATCATAAAATAATAGTATTTATAAATATAAGTATTACAAGTAGCAGTGGCGAATCCAGAACTGCACATTGGGTAGGTCCTTAATTTACTTCAGGAAGAGTAAAAGAAATGTGACAATAGTCGGGTCGGGTCGGCTCAATTTCAAAAACCATAAAACCATAGCATTGAATCTCTTACGATTGTTTTTATGCATTAAAATATTTATGAGTTTATCGTTTAAATAATGCAAGTATCTTGCATTTCGGTATTACAAACATTATGTTAAAAACTGATTCATACTTTCCTCGCTCATTCATAACAAGATCACACATGTTAGTTATAATTTCTAAACAAACCCGATAATTGATTATTTATGGGCTAAAATGGATTTAAATTAAGGGGGTGCTTGGTTGGATGTATTTGGGGGTGGGAAATGGGTAAGATAATCAATAATAATGCTTGGTTAGATAAAAAGGGGTTAATCAATCCTAAAAGTGGGTAACGGCCCATTATAGAATAATTTGGGGGGAATTTTTATCAATACCCTACTTTTTCCTACCCTATTAATCATCCACGTTCTCTTCTTTTATGTTATATACTCTTCCTCTTTTTTCTTTCCCATCAAAAAATAACTACGACTACAATGATATATTATATACATATAAAACAACATATGAACGATTGAGGTTATTGTTGTCTCTTCTTTCTTTATATACATATAAAACAACATATGAACGATTGAGGTTATTGTTGTCTCTTCTTTCTTTCTTTATATATATATTATATAATATATATATATATATATTAATATATATATTATATATATATATTTGAAAAGTTATTTGAGAACCTTAAAAAAAGAGGAACCTTGAGAACCTTTTAAATTAATCACAACCATTAAATTTTATGATCAATGGACACAAATAATAATGGCAAGATGGTAATTAATTAAAAAACAAAAATACACTAATTAAATATTAAAGGGCAATAAAGGAATTAAATATATATAATTATTTATATGAAAACCGTCCTATTACATTTAAGAATACATTAATTATATTCTGGTGGGTTACAATTGACATCTCAATGCCATTGGGACTCACGAATCCATGATCATGTGTGCTCGTATTGTTTTTCCTTATGGTTTATAGGCATTTCGGTTTGTGAATTTGGGCTCCATATCTAATTACATTTAAAAATTCTTTATGAGCACATGTATGCAATTCTATAAATGAATATTATGAGATTAGTTGGTGATCACATGTGCATGAACGGTGTTATGAGCAAATGTATGCTTGTATTTTGTAAACAACGTTTCATAAAATTAGTTGGTGATCACATGTGCGTGAACAACCATATTGATGATCACATGTGCACGAACAACCATAACCATATTTAGTGATCACGTGTGCATCAATAGTCATATGGATATATATGTAAGTATTATGTAAATGAATTATTTAGTGATCACACGTGCATGAATAGTCATATGAGCATATGTATGTAATAAGATTATTTAGTGATTACATGTGTATGACTAGTGAGATGAGCATATGTATGTAACTATTATGCAAATGAATTATTTAGTAAATGAATAATCATATGATCAATATGTATGTAAGTATTATATAAATGAATTATTTAGTGATCACACGTGCATGAATGTATATATTATGTAAATGAGATTATTTAGTGATTATATGTGCATGACTAGTGATATGAGCATATGTATATGTAAATGAATTATTTAGTACATAAATAATCATATGAGCATATGTATATAAGTATTATGTAAATGAGTTATTAAGTGAGTACACGTGCATTAATAGTCATATAAGAAAACTCCATATAATTAAAGATAATGATTACATATTGTAACCGACTAAAATAAATGAGAGATTTGATTTTTTCAACTTTTTTAAATTAGTATATAATCAATTAATGTATTACAATATTACCCTTAAATAAATACTTGAAAAAGGTTCTTAAAAAGTTCTTGTCATTTTTTAAGTTCTTAATATAACTTTTCCCATATATATATTATATTTTATATACTGTGAATCTGTATTTCTAGGTGTTTTCAGCATACATATATATTTATATATAATCACGACTACAATTAATATATATACTTTATGTATACGTGATTTTTGTTTATTTTTACATATAATTGTTTTTTATGTATAAAATTTCTATATATAATTAACTGATGTTTTAGAAAAAAGTGCAATACTTTTTAGGCCAAAACTGATAATTGTTGGTACAAGTGTTTAATATATACTTTTGGTTATCAGCATACAAATCTACAAGGGAAGGATGCTTTTTACATACCATATGTATTGCAAAAAAAGATAAGTTTATGATTTATTGTATTGTATTTATTAGAACCAATCAATATCAATGGCAATGGTAATGATTCCTTTATGTCAACCAAGCAACATCAATGCAATGTTAGTATTCCATGGTATTTCATTGCATTCCCCTTCCCATTCCCTTTCCCATTCACCACTTTGAATCAAGCACACCCTAAATTACTCCCTAAATTACTCTAAAACCGGAGGCTAAAATGGGTCATCAACAAACTAATTACATTTTAGTTTCAAACCAAATCATCTAACTATTTCCTATTAGCAAAACCCCTCTAATGTAATACGAGTATCAATATTAACAAACTCTTTTATCTTATTTAACTTGTTACATGTTTGGTAAAACCAATATGAATAATAATTAATAAAAAAATATCTAGACAACCACAACTCCATAAAGTAACAGAAAAAGTGAATAAGGAGTTAAGGACTAGTATCATTTGCACTTTTGTCAATTTCTCATTCAAAGAATCAAATCCACACCCACCCATCATCTCTCTCATTGGAACTCAAAAATACGGCTGCTTATTTCCGGCCATTTTCTTTTCTTTTTTTTTCATCTTTTTCTCTATCGTCATTTACCTCTTTGTACAATAACATGCTAAAATCTTCATTCAATCGTTATCCAAGTTTGTTAGTTTGTTCATTCTTAAGTTAAGGTAGGTCCTAACAATATATTTACATATGTCCCCCATGAAATCTACCATATGAGCTCCATAGATTTTTTGTTAAGATTCATTAAATAGTTGTACACTTACCATAAAATTTAGGAGGTGAGCTTTTGATATGGAAATGTTCAAACTTTTTATGCACGTTAAGTAAAGCCCTAAGGACTTCGTTTAGCATTTATATACTAGTACATATATCTATATTCCATTATAAAATTGGCTGATGTAGTGGTAAATGGCGAATGCAGTTGGCCAGAAAGCTTGACTGCTCGGTGTGATTTAGCTGCCCCTCATAACCTTTCAGATTTACGAAAGGATGTGTTTTTTTTGAAAGATCGACATGGCAGGTTAATTGACTTTTCGGTTGGGGCTGCTTGGGAGGATATTCGTCCTCATGGTACTAAAGTTCATTGGCTTCACTTGGTATGGTTCAATCAATGTATTCCCAAACACTCATTCATCTTATGGCTTGCAACGCTGAGAAAGCTTAAAACGCAGGATATGCTTAGAGCTTGGGACTTGGTTGATGGATCGAATAGTAATGGAATGTTATGTCCATTCTGCGAGATATGCAACCTGACTCACATACTCACCTTTTCTTTGATTGCAATTATTCATCTCAGGTTTGGAATTCGATTTGTGCGAACCTCAAGTTCAAGTAAGGTCTTCCAGGTGGGATGATATTGTAGCGGACATTCTTGAGTTTGCACACAAGAAATCTGTCGTTAGTGTTGTTACCAAGCTTTCTTTTGCAGCTTCTGTTTACTTTATCCGGAAAGAAAGAAATGCAAGACTTTTCCCTAAGAAGAAGAGAAGCTCTGACAACTTGTTACCGAGATCATTCACACTATCAGAAAGCTCTTAACTTTTCTGTTCAAGAAGTCTAGACAAGTGGAGGAACTATGTATTGCATGGGATTTATCTTCTTTAATTATTCATGATAATTAGAATTCTGTTTTTCACATGTAATTTCTTGTAGTTGGTAGCTGTTTTCCTGTACTTTTTGGATGGTGCACGTAGTGCATGGTTGTAATAGTCAATCTAGTATTCGGCTAGATTATTTCATATTTATATTATAACCAGGGGTGACAGCCTTTTACCGGAAAAAAATATTCCATTATAAAACAAACTCATTTTTTCCACCTTACTTAATTAAGAACTTGATAAGTCTAAAATACCCTTACTTATATTACTATCTTTATAACACACCCTCTAAAATACCCACCTTATCCTTTAATTAAAATTTAACCTACTCACAAAACATACGCTCCTTCACGCTCGTTGGCTCGCTGCTTAGTGAGAGAAATGGGTTTGCTTTATTATGAAATATAGATTTATACCACCTATGGGTTTATTCGTGTATCCACACAACAAGAAGGTATCGCCACATTTAACCGCCACTTTTTTTAAGGTTGCGCTGCATCGCACGGGTATAATGCTAATACAATCATACTTAAACTTCTTTGAAGCAATTTTTCCTTTTGTTTCCATCTAATTAAACGAGCATAGTGCCCGTGCGTTGCGGCGGCTAGAAGGCGAGGACAATATAAAAGGGAGGCGGTGGTGGAGATCGAGAGAGGCGTGGAGAAGGGGCGACGCGGAGGGTGATAAAGGTCGATGAGAGCGTGTAATGATTAGAAGAAAGAAATGAGAT
>CM067173.1:81293877-81508168 GCA_034093135.1 Erigeron breviscapus | reverse complement strand
TATGTGCAAAGAAAATAGTTCGTATCGCTACCCCTGACGGAAAAGGTGTTTGTGTCTATGGTGACAAGAAGCCGGGAAATGTTAAGGTGATCTCGATGATGAAAGCCCTTCGTTGTATACGGCAAACTAAGTCACATTTTCTAGCTTATGTCATCGATTCTCGTATCGCAAAGCCTACAGTCTCTGATGTCGAGGTTGTTTCCGAGTTTCCTGATGTTTTCCCTGAAGATCTTCCAGGTCTTCCTCCTGATCGTGAGGTTGAATTTTCTATTGACCTCATTCCTGGTGCTACTCCTGTAGCCAAAGCTCCCTATCGATAGCTCCGACGGAGATGAAGGAGCTGATGACCCAAATTCAGGAACTTTTAGATAAAGGTTTCATTCGTCCGAGTTCCTCTCCATGGGGTGCTCCTATCCTTTTCGTAAAGAGAAAGACGGATCCATGCGCATGTGTATCGATTATCGCGAGCTGAATAAAAGAACAGTGAAGAATAAGTATCCACTCCCTCGCATTGATGATTTGTTCGATCAACTTCAAGGTGCTTCCTGTTTTTCAAAGATTGACTTACGGTCTGGCTATCATCAATTAAAGGTTGAAGAAGAAAGTGTAGCCAAAACAGCGTTCCGAACTCGTTATGGTTACTATGAGTTCCTTGTCATGCCATTCGGTTTGACAAATGCTCCAGCGAAGTTCATGGATTTAATGAACCGTGTCTGTCGACCTTTTTTGGATCATTTCGTTATTGTTTTATCGACGACATCCTTGTGTATTCAAAGTCGGAAGAGGAACATAGAGAGCATTTGAGAGCTGTCCTTCAAGTCCTCAGAGAGAAAAAGCTATATGCTAAGTTCTCCAAGTGCGAGTTCTGGCTAAAGGAAGTTCATTTCCTCGGCCATGTCATCTCCTCTGATGGTATAAAAGTAGATCCTTTGAAGATAGAAGCGGTGTCGAAGTGGGAGCAGCCTAAGTCTCCTACTGAAATTAAGAGTTTTCTCGGTTTGGCTGGCTACTATCGACGTTTTATTCAAGATTTCTCGCGCATTGCCAAGCCAATGACTGAATTAACGAAGAAAGGTGTGAAGTTTGTGTGGACCGATGCTCAAGAGAAAGCCTTCATGACGTTGAAAAAGAAGTTGTGTGAAGCTCCGGTTCTAGCTTTACCAGAAGGAACCGATGATTTAGTGGTCTATAGTGACGCATCCATCACGGGGTTAGGGTGTGTATTAATGCAACGAGACAAAGTTATCGCTTACGCCTCTCGACAGCTGAAGCCTCATGAGCGGAGCTATCCTACTCATGACCTTGAGCTGGCTGCTGTTGTTTTTGCTCTGAAATTGTGGCGACATTATCTGTATGGTACAAAGTGTACCCTATACACGGATCATAAGAGCTTACAGTACGTGTTTACTCAGAAGGACATGAATGTTAGACAACGGCGGTGGATGGAGTTATTAAAGGATTACGATTGTGAAATTAAATATCACCAGGCAAAGCTAATGTGGTTGCTGATGCCTTAAGCCGCAAAGGATATGCGAAGAGTAGATTATGTGCGATGATTACAAAGATTGAGTCGAATTTACTGGAACCGATTCGATTAGCTCAAATTGAAGCGTTGAAGGAGGAGAATGTGAAAGAGGAGTCTATTGGGAAAAAGAAGAAAAATAGACTTGAAATGGAAGAAAATAGTCGCGGTCTTCGAACTTACAAAGGTAGAATATGGGTTCCTCTATATGGAGGCAATCGTGAGTTAGTGATGGACGAAGCTCACAAGACTAAGTATTCTGTACACCCTGGTGCCACAAAGATGCATGCAGATTTGAAGCCTATTTATTGGTGGCCCAGTATTAAAAACGATGTGATGATGTACGTACAGAAGTGTTTGACATGTGCTAAAGTAAAAGCTGAACATCAAAAGCCTTACGGGAAGTTTCAGCAACTCGAGATCCCTGAATGGAAATGGGATCGCATTACGATGGATTTTGTAACCAAACTTCCGAGGACGCCTCGTGGTCACGATATGATATGGGTTATTGTCGATCAATTAACGAAGAGTGCCCATTTCCTCCCAGTTCGTGAGAATGCTCCAATGGAAAATTTCGCTACGTTGTATATTGATGAAGTGGTTTCTAAACATGGTGTTCCGATATCGATTGTGTCAGATCGTGATGCTCGATTCATTTCCAACTTTTGGAAGAGTTTTCAACGGGAATTTGGTACTCAAGTTCGTCTGAGCACAGCCTATCACCCGCAGACTGATGGGCAAAGTGAAAGGACTATTCAAACGCTTGAAGATATGCTCAGAGCATGTGTAATGGATGATGGTGGTTCGTGGGATAAACACCTACCTCTTGTTGAGTTTGCGTATAACAATAGTTATCACGCGAGCATTGGAATGCCACCTTATGAGATGTTATATGGTAGAAAGTGTCGGACTCCTAGTTGTTGGTTGGAGCCCGGGGAAAAGCAATTTGCTGGACCTGAAGTAGTACAAATTACGGCCGATAAAGTTAATGTTGCAAAGAAAGCCCTGCGTATTGCTCGCGAAAGGCAAAAGTCATATGCCGATAAGAAAAGGAGGCCGTTTGATTTTAAAGAAGGTGAAATGGTTTTACTCAAGGTGTCGCCTTGGAAAGGTGTATTACGATTTGGCAAACGAGGAAAGCTAAGTCCTAGATTCATTGGACCTTTTAAGATCATTAAAAAGGTTAATGAACAGGCATTTCAACTGGAATTACCTCCAGAACTTCATGGAATTCACAACACATTTCATGTGTGTTATCTACGTAAATGCCATGCAAATGAAGCGGATGTCATTCCACTCGAGGACGTAAGTATTGATCCAAACAAGCAGATTGTTGATGAACCTGTTGCTATAATGGGAAGGAAACAAAAGAAGTTACGACGAAAGACTATCGATCTAGTTCTCATTAAGTGGAAACACAATCACGGCGAAAGTATGACTTGGGAGACCGAGTCTGTAATGCGGGAGACCTATCCCCACCTTTTTGATGCTGAAGTGATTTCGGGGACGGAATCCTCTTAAGGGGGAGGTAATTGTAACATCCCAAAACTTAATCGTATAGGTTGACTAACGTCGTTAGGTCAAATTCTAAGTCCGTGATATGTTATGTGGTAAAATGTGTGTTTATATGTTTATGTGCCCTATATGTGAGATTTAATTACCTTTAAAGAGTGACAATAAAGTGGACTAAATGATGTGTAAAAGGCCTTTGTAGTGTGCGAAAGTGCTTTAGTGTGTTATATGTATCCCCAATAGGTGTTTTTAAGCGAAATAAAGTCAATATGAAGTCCAGGGACCAATTTTGCCAAAGTTGAAAAGTTAAAAACGGGTTTGGCATGGGATTAGCCTAATCTAGGTTAATTTTGCAGCCATTAAACATAATTAAAACTAATGCAAAAGTTCCTTCAATTCTTTCTTGATTTCTTAAGAAAATCTCCAAGTTTTGGTCAATCAAATCGTGTGTTTTGTATTGAATCGGATCAGCCACTGTTTGTTCAGGTAATCAATGATTTGTTGTCGATATTTTCAGATCTAATGATGTTTTATAAAGGATCAAATCTGATTTTATAAAGGGTTTTTGATAAGTTAGGGTTTATTATGTGTTTAAGCCAATTAATGATCAAAACGGAATCAAACGAGTTTGTAATCGATCATTATGATCAAAATATGTTTAACAATGTCAAAAACATGTTTTGGGTGAAGCCTAAGTCGATCGATTTCTGGAAAAAAAATGAAGAACATAGTCGTTTTTGAATTCTGGACGAAGATAGGTTTAAATTCGTTTCCTGAAGCTTAAATTCGTTTTCTGATGACTAAATTCGTTTTCTGGAAATCTAAGTTCGTTTGACAAAACGAAGTTTAAGTTCGTTTGAAGTATAAATTCGTTTGAGTGAAGTCTAAGTTCGTTTGAAGCTATTTTCGTTTAAAAGAAGACTAATTTCGTTTGTTAAATCCGTTGGCTAAATTCGTTTTGGAAACGAAGATTAAGTTCGTTTGAAACGAATTTAAAGTTCGTTTGTTATCAGAAAGCAGTTAAGTTCGTAAGAACAAAACTAAGTTCGTTTTCAAGTCCATTTAAGGTCCCAAATGACTTATATTTCATATATTAATGTATGATAGGTGTCGGGGATTACTATTAAGCACTGTTAGCTTTTGTTGCGCGCACATTCTACTACCAGGTAAGATACACTACTTTTGTCACGCTGAGGGTGCAACGAAAATGGTTTGTAAACTATAACCTCCAAAACGGTAATGTATAACTCATATGTGGTTGGGTTGATATGGGAGGTACTCGGGGATTAATGATGACGATGTTTATGCCTAAAATGCTTCCCCGTACACATGGTTATGATATGATATGCAATGATGATGATATGCTTAACGATATGATATGATGTGATATGATATAATGAACGGTGGTTAATGACGTGTTGTAATGTTGATATGTGCATGTATATGTGGCTTGTTCATCTAGAACACTAGACCTTTTTAGGTTGCCATGACACGTGCACGTTTTAAGGGCCCTAACGTGAAAAGATGATAGATGTGGATTAGTTTAGGATTAATGTGGAAAGTTGAGGTTTTTCATAAACTGTTTCCGCTCTATTAACGCCGTTAGGCGAAAATTTTTGGAAATCCATATTTTTACGAAATGGGTGTTACAATAGTCCCCTGGAGCCCTTCAATTTCTGTACCAGGCTTCTGAACAAAATATCAGCAAAATCTACTTTTAGTCCATTCCACAAGCAGTAAGCCATCTCTGCTTGTGAGGAGTTTATCTGGTCCAGGCCACCAGAACTCCCACCCATGCTCTCCACCAGATGGATAAAGAAATATTTCCATGATGGTGAGAGACCCTTCATTGTCATGGGTCCTTTCGTCTTCAAAACCCCATTTTCTAGGCACTCCTTATGCCCCATATCTAGTAGTGTGAGTCCCTAATATAGATGGTTAATTAAACCCGACTGGCAAGTACAACTGATCTTGATGGACAAGTTCAGTTTACGATCCAGATATGGATAACAAGAAACAATTAACTTGATATAAAATGTAAGAACAAAAAGGAGGCTGAAACTATATAAAGATATTTATATGTATAGTCAAGTATGTAGCATTGAGACACGTTGTTTTCTTTCTAATGTATTTGATTTATTGATATATAAACAAATACAAGGATTGTTGCGGAACAAAGATAAACACCCAAGTGTAAGTATCTAAACAATCCTGAAAAACAAGTGATCTAAATAACTTGGAAATACTCGTAAGTTTACTTAGAGTATATCTCACAAGTTGCAATGCTAAAGTTTCAAGCCTTTTGCAAGTTGTGAGAAGACTTTGTATTTATAGACCAAGTCCATGATGATGTGGACAAGATCGTACAAATGTGGTTGTAAGCATTTAAGGAATTAAACCTAATTCCTTACATGCTTATAAAAAGGAAGAGTATATAAGTCAGTTGATGTGACTTATAGTACTATGTTCCAAACCTATACTTTTAACTTGTACCTTTTATTAATAGATAAATCTATTAACTGGGTAAAGGTATGTAAAGTATAAAGTCTTCCTCGTAATCAGTGTAAAGTGTTGTTAATACTTTATACTGAGATGCTTCAGTCTTCGATCTGGTAGAATCACTCTTTGCTCGCTTCTGAGATGATTCTCTTCTTCATACTTCAGTCTTTGACTTCAGAATGTATGCTTCAGATTTATCTCGATCTGAACTGAAGTGAAGCTTCAGTGAAGGAATTCTGAGACATCTCAGAATTCTGTACAGACGTCTTCACTAAACTTCAAGCTATTTCTGAACAAATTATACTTGGTCGATTTCCGACCTAACAAATTCCCCCTATTTGTTCTGAAATAGTACATGCATCTCAGACTTCTATCTATACATGTTTGTAAGTCTGAAATGCAAGTTTTTGTTTAAGTTGTAAAAGTTTTCTAAGTACATCTTATAGATCATTGATGTCTCAGAATTTTACTTGTTGTTTTTCTAACTTAAACTTATCATCTACTTATTTGTTACAAGTTGCAACATATATATACAAACTGAAATGAATGTTACAAATGTAAATATATTACAAGTAAATTGATTAGAGACTTGCTTCTGCAAAGTCTCTAATTTCTTGCTATCAGCATTTGGATCATGAATTGGGTAGCCTTGTTCATCAACGTTTTCACCAACAACCAAACCAGAACCCTTAGTATTTTTCTTTGTTGGTTCTGCCACTACTAGGGCCTTTCCCTTATCTTTCTTTGCAATCCTTGTTCCAGTTCTGGGCTTTGTGGGTGGTCTGAACAACTCTTTTTCTACCTTCAGAACTCCAGCCAGAATCTCTTTCTTCTTTATGGCCATTTCTTTTTCTCTATTTTTCACCAAGTCCTCAATGGACATTTTGAAGGTGAGATGGTCCAGCTTTTGTTCTAATGGAGAGTAGTTTACCCCATATTCATGTTCGAGCATTTCGACAACAGCCTTCTGCACTCTTGGATCATTTTTGATTTTCTGATATCTTTCTAGTGAGAGACCAAGAGCTGCAGCATCAATGTGATCAAGAGTTCCCATTTTCTGGTGTTGAACCCTTTCTCTTTCCTTATTCTCACCCCACATAATAAATTGATTAGAGACTTGCTTCTGCAAAGTCTCTAATTTCTTGCTATCAGCATTTGGATCATGAATTGGGTAGCCTTGTTCATCAACGTTTTCACCAACAACCAAACCAGAACCCTTAGTATTTTTCTTTGTTGGTTCTGCCACTACTAGGGCCTTTCCCTTATCTTTCTTTGCAATCCTTGTTCCAGTTCTGGGCTTTGTGGGTGGTCTGAACAACTCTTTTTCTACCTTCAGAACTCCAGCCAGAATCTCTTTCTTCTTTATGGCCATTTCTTTTTCTCTATTTTTCACCAAGTCCTCAATGGACATTTTGAAGGTGAGATGGTCCAGCTTTTGTTCTAATGGAGAGTAGTTTACCCCATATTCATGTTCGAGCATTTCGACAACAGCCTTCTGCACTCTTGGATCATTTTTGATTTTCTGATATCTTTCTAGTGAGAGACCAAGAGCTGCAGCATCAATGTGATCAAGAGTTCCCATTTTCTGGTGTTGAACCCTTTCTCTTTCCTTATTCTCACCCCACATAATAAATTGATTAGAGACTTGCTTCTGCAAAGTCTCTAATTTCTTGCTATCAGCATTTGGATCATGAATTGGGTAGCCTTGTTCATCAACGTTTTCACCAACAACCAAACCAGAACCCTTAGTATTTTTCTTTGTTGGTTCTGCCACTACTAGGGCCTTTCCCTTATCTTTCTTTGCAATCCTTGTTCCAGTTCTGGGCTTTGTGGGTGGTCTGAACAACTCTTTTTCTACCTTCAGAACTCCAGCCAGAATCTCTTTCTTCTTTATGGCCATTTCTTTTTCTCTATTTTTCACCAAGTCCTCAATGGACATTTTGAAGGTGAGATGGTCCAGCTTTTGTTCTAATGGAGAGTAGTTTACCCCATATTCATGTTCGAGCATTTCGACAACAGCCTTCTGCACTCTTGGATCATTTTTGATTTTCTGATATCTTTCTAGTGAGAGACCAAGAGCTGCAGCATCAATGTGATCAAGAGTTCCCATTTTCTGGTGTTGAACCCTTTCTCTTTCCTTATTCTCACCCCACATAATAAATTGATTAGAGACTTGCTTCTGCAAAGTCTCTAATTTCTTGCTATCAGCATTTGGATCATGAATTGGGTAGCCTTGTTCATCAACGTTTTCACCAACAACCAAACCAGAACCCTTAGTATTTTTCTTTGTTGGTTCTGCCACTACTAGGGCCTTTCCCTTATCTTTCTTTGCAATCCTTGTTCCAGTTCTGGGCTTTGTGGGTGGTCTGAACAACTCTTTTTCTACCTTCAGAACTCCAACCAGAATCTCTTTCTTCTTTATGGCCATTTCTTTTTCTCTATTTTTCACCAAGTCCTCAATGGACATTTTGAAGGTGAGATGGTCCAGCTTTTGTTCTAATGGAGAGTAGTTTACCCCATATTCATGTTCGAGCATTTCGACAACAGCCTTCTGCACTCTTGGATCATTTTTGATTTTCTGATATCTTTCTAGTGAGAGACCAAGAGCTGCAGCATCAATGTGATCAAGAGTTCCCATTTTCTGGTGTTGAACCCTTTCTCTTTCCTTATTCTCACCCCACATAATAAATTGATTAGAGACTTGCTTCTGCAAAGTCTCTAATTTCTTGCTATCAGCATTTGGATCATGAATTGGGTAGCCTTGTTCATCAACGTTTTCACCAACAACCAAACCAGAACCCTTAGTATTTTTCTTTGTTGGTTCTGCCACTACTAGGGCCTTTCCCTTATCTTTCTTTGCAGCTTCAGATTCAGGATTCTGAACTTGTTTCCCCTGAACTGAGGTGCTACCAGATGGTCCCTCAGCTTGCTTCTTGGTTGCTTCAATTATTTCTTGAGTACTTGCCAGCAAACCAATAGGCACACTTCCCCCTTTGGGAATCTCTAAAGGCATTTTAGCATAAAGCTCAACAGCAGTTTTAATTGCCTTTAGTGGTTCCCAACTTTGTTGTTCAAGGCAATCACACATACCCTTTGCCATTGTAGCAAACTGAGCCCTTAATCTGAATGAAGAATTAAGGTTCAGTGCTTCTTGATCTTTTAAGTCTTTCAACATCTTCCTATCTTCTTCAGTGAAAGAAGCAGGGGGAGGAGGAGCAACAACAGTTTCCTTCTTTAGAAGAGTTAGAATCTCCTCTAACTGGTTGGATTGATTCTGAACTGAACCTTCAAGCTTGGACACTGAATCTCTTACTTCATTTACAGCCTTGTCCACTTTGTCATTTGTGTCTTTGGTCAGTTCAGCAATCATTATTCTAACTTCTGCACCAACCTTCTCAGAAATAGATTCTGAAATCTGAGCAGTTAAGTTCTGAGTGAGCTCAGACTTCAGATTCTCCAAAATACTAACACTTATAGAAGCCCCAAGTTCTTTTTCATTGACACTTGGCTTCTTAACCAGCTCATGAACTTCACTTCCAACAGCCATAAACTCTTGTTTCAACAGCTCAACACTAGATGTCAAGTTGGCAACAACCGAAGCTTGCACATCTCTCTTTGTTAACCTGAAGGCTTCTCTGATTGCAGAGCTCACCTTGTTGCAAGTCATCACCAACTCATTCAGCTTCCCAACTACTAGTCCTTCATTACCAGCAACCTTGGTTAACTCAGTTCCAAGGAACATTTGAGCACCTTTCATATCAGCCACAGAACTAGTATTGGCAGTTAGAGATTTGGTTAAATCCTCCACCCTAATAATAAGGCTTTGGACTTCGGTTTGTGTTTTCTCTAACTGTGCTTCTATATTTAAAGGAGGTGGGGGCTGAGCAGAAGCAGGAGCAACAAATGGTAGTTTACCAAGCCCTTTCAGTACTTTATTCATTTGTATATCGGTTGGACTCTCAGATTCTGTCTCAGAATCCAAGTCCTTCTCTATTGGGGCATCATAGTTGATCGGTGGTGGTACTTGGTGAATTTGGGGGTGAAGAAATTGAAGTGAAGGAGTAAATGATGGATCGGTGACATAAGCAGGAGTGGTGCCTGGTGGAAAAATTGGATTTTGATGAGATGGTGGTGGTGGAACATAAGGCTCATTGTCTTGTTCTTGTTGGATTTCTGGGGGAGGAGGAGGGGCGTTTGCGAGGATGAAGGCTGGCTCAGAATCAGATTGATTCGCCTCCAATAATCCCTCGTCAAACTCAAAGTCAGCAAGAGAATCAAGATTCTCCTGAGGTAGCTCATCGTCATCCCAGAAAGCATTCACTTTTGCAATCTGGTCAGATATGCCCTGGTTTGGGTCACTAGTACCCTTACCAGATTCTGGTTCAACAGCTGCAGAAGCAGTTGCATCGTCACCAGATTCAATGATTGTCAACTTTTCTTTAGGTCGACTAACGGGTCCTACATTCTTTTGTAGCCCACTTAGTGACCTTTCTGAACCAGCTAGTGTGGCTGAGACAGTTTTATTGAATACCTGAAGCATTGCAGAGGAGAGTTCAGGCTCATTTTCAGCAGTAGATGCCTTTGAGAAATCTCTTCCATATTCAGGTACAGAAGCTTCAGGTCCAGCTTCATCATAAGCTTCTCCAAGTATATCCATAAAACACAGGCTTAGAAATCTTGGAAAGGCGATATGCAGGCTTCTTTTTCCTTTTAATTTTGTGATGAGCTGAGAGAAAAGAATCTCAGCAAAATCTGCCTGTATCCCTTTCCAAATATAATACCCCATCTCAACTTGGGGTAGTGAAAGTTGGTCCAACCCTCCATGGTTGCCACCAAGACTTTCCACAATCTGGGTCCAGAAGAACCTCCAGCAATTACCAAATCCAGACATAAAGATGTGTCCGGAGGTCTTCAAATTACCATCAGCATCCTCCATGTCGCCATGACCGGTGGCGACTAGAACCTCCCTGAAATTGACTCCTTTGAGTCTTTTAACAAACACCTGGGAAGGTTCGAGGTAGTTCAGATGAAGGGAATTTCTGAACCCCTCAAGAGTGATAACACACTTCTTGGTGCCCTCATTGAGAGTGAAGGAGATGGATTGCTCATCTTTACTCACCACAGCAGTGTACCAGAATTCAAGCAAGTATCGATGATACATTGCCTGAGGATTTGCTGTCAGCGCATAATGGAAAGGGGATTGCTCCCAGAAATTATTGATTCTTCCCATTAGCGTTTTAGATTTCACATTTAATTGAGCCAAGAAATTGCTCATATTAAAACGAATTTGAGAAGGTGTGAAATTCTTTGGCCATGTGGCAGATGTTTTCACATCACTCGATGGAGTGTAATCAAGATTTATGAGTGATTTGTGTGAAGAAGAAGATGATGATTTAGACATTTTAAGAATCGAAGAGTGAAAGTGAAAGGAATGTGAAGAGTTAAGGAATTTTGAGAGTAAATATGAGAGAGATTGATGATTGGGAAGTAAATGAAAAACGAAGTAAATGAAAGAATGAGAAGGAATTGTGAATTTAAGATGGAATACAAAGTGATTTTCCAACTAAAAACAATTAAAAATAATTTTTTGAATTTCAAAACCCAAGACTCATAAAATATTTTATATTCGAAAATGATTTTGATTGGGTTTGAGATCCTAAAATGATTTCTGGGGTCAAATCAGCATTAAATGCAAAGCCGTTTGAGTGACCCCACCCTGCAACACTTTTTCAGAAAAAGTACTCATTTCTTTTCCTTTTACGGCGCAACTTGTGTGACACATAAGCATGACCAACGTAAGTTAAAAACATAGTATGCAGTAGGTCACGTGTACACACAATTGACCAAGTATCAAAAAAAAATATCTTGAAAGGATTGTTGTATTTCAGTGATAACACACTTCTTGGTGCCCTCATTGAGAGTGAAGGAGATGGATTGCTCATCTTTACTCACCACAGCAGTGTACCAGAATTCAAGCAAGTATCGATGATACATTGCCTGAGGATTTGCTGTCAGCGCATAATGGAAAGGGGATTGCTCCCAGAAATTATTGATTCTTCCCATTAGCATTTTAGATTTCACATTTAATTGAGCCAAGAAATTGCTCATATTAAAACGAATTTGAGAAGGTGTGAAATTCTTTGGCCATGTGGCAGATGTTTTCACATCACTCGATGGAGTGTAATCAAGATTTATGAGTGATTTGTGTGAAGAAGAAGATGATGATTTAGACATTTTAAGAATCGAAGAGTGAAAGTGAAAGGAATGTGAAGAGTTAAGGAATTTTGAGAGTAAATATGAGAGAGATTGATGATTGGGAAGTAAATGAAAGAATGAGAAGGAATTGTGAATTTAAGATGGAATACAAAGTGATTTTCCAACTAAAAACAATTAAAAATAATTTTTTGAATTTCAAAACCCAAGACTCATAAAATATTTTATATTCGAAAATGATTTTGATTGGGTTTGAGATCCTAAAATGATTTCTGGGGTCAAATCAGCATTAAATGCAAAGCCGTTTGAGTGACCCCACCCTGCAACACTTTTTCAGAAAAAGTACTCATTTCTTTTCCTTTTACGGCGCAACTTGTGTGACACATAAGCATGACCAACGTAAGTTAAAAACATAGTATGCAGTAGGTCACGTGTACACACAATTGACCAAGTATCAAAAAAAAATATCTTGAAAGGATTGTTGTATTTCAGTGATAACACACTTCTTGGTGCCCTCATTGAGAGTGAAGGAGATGGATTGCTCATCTTTACTCACCACAGCAGTGTACCAGAATTCAAGCAAGTATCGATGATACATTGCCTGAGGATTTGCTGTCAGCGCATAATGGAAAGGGGATTGCTCCCAGAAATTATTGATTCTTCCCATTAGCATTTTAGATTTCACATTTAATTGAGCCAAGAAATTGCTCATATTAAAACGAATTTGAGAAGGTGTGAAATTCTTTGGCCATGTGGCAGATGTTTTCACATCACTCGATGGAGTGTAATCAAGATTTATGAGTGATTTGTGTGAAGAAGAAGATGATGATTTAGACATTTTAAGAATCGAAGAGTGAAAGTGAAAGGAATGTGAAGAGTTAAGGAATTTTGAGAGTAAATATGAGAGAGATTGATGATTGGGAAGTAAATGAAAGAATGAGAAGGAATTGTGAATTTAAGATGGAATACAAAGTGATTTTCCAACTAAAAACAATTAAAAATAATTTTTTGAATTTCAAAACCCAAGACTCATAAAATATTTTATATTCGAAAATGATTTTGATTGGGTTTGAGATCCTAAAATGATTTCTGGGGTCAAATCAGCATTAAATGCAAAGCCGTTTGAGTGACCCCACCCTGCAACACTTTTTCAGAAAAAGTACTCATTTCTTTTCCTTTTACGGCGCAACTTGTGTGACACATAAGCATGACCAACGTAAGTTAAAAACATAGTATGCAGTAGGTCACGTGTACACACAATTGACCAAGTATCAAAAAAAAATATCTTGAAAGGATTGTTGTATTTCAGTGATAACACACTTCTTGGTGCCCTCATTGAGAGTGAAGGAGATGGATTGCTCATCTTTACTCACCACAGCAGTGTACCAGAATTCAAGCAAGTATCGATGATACATTGCCTGAGGATTTGCTGTCAGCGCATAATGGAAAGGGGATTGCTCCCAGAAATTATTGATTCTTCCCATTAGCATTTTAGATTTCACATTTAATTGAGCCAAGAAATTGCTCATATTAAAACGAATTTGAGAAGGTGTGAAATTCTTTGGCCATGTGGCAGATGTTTTCACATCACTCGATGGAGTGTAATCAAGATTTATGAGTGATTTGTGTGAAGAAGAAGATGATGATTTAGACATTTTAAGAATCGAAGAGTGAAAGTGAAAGGAATGTGAAGAGTTAAGGAATTTTGAGAGTAAATATGAGAGAGATTGATGATTGGGAAGTAAATGAAAGAATGAGAAGGAATTGTGAATTTAAGATGGAATACAAAGTGATTTTCCAACTAAAAACAATTAAAAATAATTTTTTGAATTTCAAAACCCAAGACTCATAAAATATTTTATATTCGAAAATGATTTTGATTGGGTTTGAGATCCTAAAATGATTTCTGGGGTCAAATCAGCATTAAATGCAAAGCCGTTTGAGTGACCCCACCCTGCAACACTTTTTCAGAAAAAGTACTCATTTCTTTTCCTTTTACGGCGCAACTTGTGTGACACATAAGCATGACCAACGTAAGTTAAAAACATAGTATGCAGTAGGTCACGTGTACACACAATTGACCAAGTATCAAAAAAAAATATCTTGAAAGGATTGTTGTATTTCAGTGATAACACAATAAATTCTGAGCATGGTTAGTTCCAAAGAGATCTGATCCATCTCAGTTAATAAAATTCAACTGAAATATTTTGATTTTCTGAAGAGCTTCAGTTAAATACATTTTTCTGAGCAAAAAGTTCCTCCTTAAAAATGAAGGTTTATTTTAAAGTTTGAAAAATATTTAACATTCCCCCTGAAGTGATGATCCATGAATTAATAAGTGCCAAGATAGTATCACAAAGGTGTTCGATAGCTAGGCGAGCAAAAATTACATGGATCGCTCAGACTGGTGAACCAGATCAGTGTCACTGAGGCGTTCATAATAAGATTTCCAGTCTAAGGATTTAACATACCCAACTCACTGACTAGATGTTTAAAGGTTTTGACATCTAAAGGTTTTGTGAAAACATCAGCGAGTTGCTTATCAGTGGGAATAAAGTGCAATTCAATATCTCCTTTCAGAATATGATCACGAATGAAATGATACCTGAGGTCGATGTGCTTGGTTTTCAAGTGCATCACAGGATTGTGAGATATGGCAATGGCACTAGTGTTATCACAAAAGATTGGAGTCTTTGAGTAAGTAACACCATAATCAGTCAGCTGGTTTTTCATCCATAGAATCTGAGCACAACAACTTGCTGCAGAAATGTACTCAGCTTCTGCAGTGGATAGTGATACTGCAGTCTGTTTCTTACTAGTCCAGCTTACTAATTTGCCACCAAGGAAATGACACCCACCAGTGGTACTTTTCCTGTCTATCTTGCAACCTGCATGATCAGAATCTGAATAACCATTAGATCTAGACTAGAGCCTTTGGGATACCAAAGACCCAGTCTGGGGACCACCTTTAAGGTATCTGAAGATCCTTTTAACAGCATTTGCATGTGCTTCTCTGGGATCAGACTGAAATCTAGCACAAAGGCATGTTGCAAACATTATGTCTGGGCTACTTGCAGTTAAATACATCAGTGAACCAACCATACCACGATATTTTGTATGGTCCACTGGTTTTCCATTTAGAGTATTGACCAGGATGAATACTGATGTCAGTGCAAGAGCTTCTCTAAGTAACTTCAGGAGGAGCTTCAGAAAATACATCTGCAGCTCCTTCTTCTTCCTGTAGATCATGACTTGCATCATGAAATTCTTCAGAATGAGGTTGCTCAGTGGAGCCTGATATCAGAGGAGAGGCAGCATGTACATCTGATCTAATAGTCAGTTCAGAAGGCAGTTTGAAACTGACTGGAGGATAAAATGGAATGTTGCTAGGCTTTTTTATTGTTGGTTCTGAACGGAGATGTTCAGAAGCAGGTTCAGGTGACTGATCAGTTTCAGTAATAGGATCAGAATCACCAAAACTCATTGGACTTTCTGAGGGTGGTACAGGAATGGAATTTTTAAAGATTGCAGAATTGGATTCATCAAAGGTAACATGAATTGACTCATCAACCTTTTCAAGTCTCTTGTTAAAGACTCTAAAGGCTTTGCGATTTGATGAATATCCTAGGAAGTATCCTTCATCAGCTTTTGCATCAAATTTTCCAAGCTGACTTGAATCATTCAGAATGTATACTGGACACCCAAATACATGGAAGTATCCAATATTAGGCTTTCTATTTTTGAGTACTTCGTAGGAGGTCTTCTTGTGTCTTTTGACATAAACAGATCTATTCTGAGTATAGCATGCAGTTGCAACAGCTTCAGCCCAGAAATTCTTGGGAAGACCAGATTCATTCAACATACTTCTAGCAGCTTCAATCAGCGTACGATTCTTTCTTTCTACAACACCATTCTGCTCTGGTGTGTGAGCTGAGGAGAAAATCTGAGATATGCCAGTTTCAGTGCAGAAGGACTCCAGAGTGGCATTTCTGAATTCAGTGCCATTGTCACTTCTGAGCTGACAAACTTTTCGCTTGTGTTTGAGCTCAATTTGTTTGATGAGAGCAATAATTTCAGCAGCAGCTTCACTTTTGGACCTGAGGAAAATCACCCAGCAGTATCTTGAATATTCATCAACGGTAACAAGGGTGTACTTCTTTCCTGCTCTGGTCTGAACATTCACTGGTCCAAAAAGGTCCATGTGAAGCATGTGAAGAGGTTCAGTTATACTAAAGCTTTGCTTGGTCTTGAATGAAGCTCTTTTCTGCTTACCCATTTCACAACCTGGACATGGCTTGTCTTTGTTGAAGGACATAGAGGGTATCCCATCAACAAGTTGTTTTCTAGACAACTTATTAATGTTTTTGAAATTTAGATGGGATAATCTCTTGTGCCACAGCCAGTTTGTGTCTTCATCTGCCTTTGAGTAAAAACATTGTTCAGAGGTAGAGGGATTCATATCAATGACATAAATGTTTCCCTTCCTTGGTGCAATCAGTACCACCTTTCCATCTCTGTTGAATATGGTGCCTTGTGAAATATCAAATAGAACCTTGAAGCCATCATCACACAGTTGACTGACACTGATTAGGTTATATTTCAAACCGTTCACATATGCAACACGTGTGAATTTGACTTGACCATTATTTACCACACCATATCCCTCAGTTTTTCCATTTCCATCATTTCCAAAAACTATTGAGGGCCCCTCTTGCACCCTATATTCCTCTAGCAGGGTCTGATAACCAGTCATGGTTCGGCCAGCAGCACTTGTTATAACTATTAAAATTCGTGTTATAGTACGGAAGTAAGATAATCAACAATGGTGGAAAGTGTGTGTGTTAGTGTGTGTTCTTGAGAGAGAAAGGTGTGTGTAGGAGAAGTAGGATTAATTGATTATCATATGTGTGTAAAAAGGCTTACCAGGCTTACAGAAATTGAAGGATTGAGGGGTATTTATACTCTAAGTATATTACATAAGCTCCCCTCAACCTTACATTATATACACAAAATACAATGTTTAGAAATACAACTAAGCACTATTTTATATTTCTAACATTCTCCCCCTTAGTGCTTGGTTGTCCATCATTACTTTCTATGTTGTCTCCTCCTCTTGTTTGCACGTCTTTGCTTGTTCTTCCTTTTCTTATATCGTCGTGCAGCATTTGAGGTTGATGGCTTGTCAATCTTTGAACTCCAGTAGGCTCTCTTCTTATAACTGTTCCATGAATCATTCCAAAAACTATTGAGGGCCCCTCTTGCACCCTATATTCCTCTAGCAGGGTCTGATAACCAGTCATGGTTCGGCCAGCAGCACTTGTTATAACTATTAAAATTCGTGTTATAGTACGGAAGTAAGATAATCAACAATGGTGGAAAGTGTGTGTGTTAGTGTGTGTTCTTGAGAGAGAAAGGTGTGTGTAGGAGAAGTAGGATTAATTGATTATCATATGTGTGTAAAAAGGCTTACCAGGCTTACAGAAATTGAAGGATTGAGGGGTATTTATACTCTAAGTATATTACATAAGCTCCCCCTCAACCTTACATTATATACACAAAATACAATGTTTAGAAATACAACTAAGCACTATTTTATATTTCTAACATTCTCCCCCTTAGTGCTTGGTTGTCCATCATTACTTTCTATGTTGTCTCCTCCTCTTGTTTGCACGTCTTTGCTTGTTCTTCCTTTTCTTATATCGTCGTGCAGCATTTGAGGTTGATGGCTTGTCAATCTTTGAACTCCAGTAGGCTCTCTTCTTATAACTGTTCCATGAATCATTCCAAAACTTCTTAGGGATGAAGTGCCAGTTATCACCTACAGGACGTTCATCTGGCAATTTGATATTATCTTGGAAGTTTACAGGAGGAATGTTATGGGGACCACGTTCATGACTAGGATTCCAATGAACCCATGAACCTGTCTTGGTATGAATAATTCCTTCTTGGGACTTGGGAGTTCTTGTGACAATTAGATCTCTAATCTTCTGACGCATATCAAGAGTATCTTTGATCCGTCTTATATGATCTTCTCTTTGAGACTTGATTTGTTCATCTTCTTCATTGTCAGAATCTTCATCTATTGCATTCAGAATTGATTGACAATATTTCAAGGTACCATCTGAATATTTGGGAAACTCAGAGGCACGAATGAAGATCTTTTTCTTCAGTCGATTAATGAAGACAAATCCATCCAAATTTTCAATTGGATCTCCAATCTGATATGAATCTAGCTCATAACCTCTGGCTCTTTGGTTTGGTTTTGTAAGGTTAATCCTGCTAGTTCTTCTTTCTAATCCAATCTGAAAGTCATTGAACTCATAGAATCTGATCAATGCTTGAATATGACTTTTCAATGCTTCGTAGGCTAGAAGTTGATCTGGAGTCTTGATGATCAGATAGGCATATTGGTTGTAGAGAAATAAGATGTCTGAGATCGTCATATGTTGAAAAGATTCTTCTTGAACAACATAGATATTGCCATCTGCTCGACGAACTCTGAATCGAACAAGTCTAATATTGTGGTTTTTGAGAGGAGTAAACAATTGAAGGATTTTAGTGATTGGGATTTGAAATTGCTGATACCACCATTCAGCTCTTACAGAACTTTCAGCATTCATTAGCTCCATATATGCATCTCTTTGACCTTGATGTCTGAACAGAAAGAATGCTCTTAATCGGTTCAAGGTCATGTTGAGTCTTTCACTTGGTGAGCAATAGATTTGAAAGGCTCTTTCTTCAAGATATCTAGCTCTGCACACAATTTCTTCAGGTCTTGTGTTTAATTCCAAGATTTGTTCATAATTCTCAGCAAAATATCCCTCATTGATCCGCCATATCTTATTTCTTGAGATCCTTGGATGTCTAACTCCTTGTCCAAGTTCATTGGGAGTCTCAAGATTTTCTGTATTTCTGAGATGATAAACTATCTCTTCAAAGATATCTTCTCCATATTTTTCTTGAACTACACTTGCTGGAGCATCATCAGGTTTATCAGAATCAGACTCATCATTATTACCATTTCCTGGTTGAAATGGATCAGGATCACTTGACTCATCAGAACTTGATGTGGAAGAATAATAATGAGAAATATTTCTGATGAGTGGAGGTAAATCATCCGACTCTTCTTGAATTTGAGTTCCTCCTTGAGTCTCTGTAACAACTTCTTGAACAGTTTCTTGACCATCTTGAGCTTGTGTCTCATGACCCTCTCTAATATCTCTCATATTCTCCCCCTCGGGTTGATCATCAGGATCTTGATCATCCCGACGACTTGAGATATTAGCCAGTCGACATTGTTGATCAAGTTCAGTGACTCGCTTTTGAAGAGCTTCAATTTGAGCCTGTTGTTCCTGTTGTGTGCTTTGGAAAGATAAATATGCAAGAAGTGATTGAAAAATAGATCTTTTATGTGAAGAAAGATGGGGTTCTTCTGATCTCAACCGATTCATGAGGGCAACAATTAGAGTATCGGTAGATAACCCGCTGGTGGCAATTCTATTTGGCGAGCAATCGCTTAAGTATTCGGATGAATCAGATGAATCAGAAGAAGAGCTGGAAGAATGATGTGGTGAATTTGGATCAGGAAATGATTGTGGTGGTGGTGTTGGTGGTATGGTTGTTGTTGTTGTTGTTGTTGTTGTTTGGATATGTGGGGGTGTTGGTGTTGTTTGTGTTGGTGTTGGAGTCTCTTCTGGAGAATGAATGCGTAAAGCACCTCCAGTACGTAATCTAGGTGGTTGAGATGAGGTTTGAGATGCAGGAAGTTTACCAGTGATAGTGTTTCGCGATATAAGTAATTCACTTCTTTGTCCCTCTTCAATTCCTTCAACAAAATGAGCAATTAAAGTTTGAGCCTCAGGTGGTAATGGAATAGCAGAAGTTGGCACATCAGTAGTCTCAAGTGATTCTACTGAGTGACCCGAAGACATCATGACTGTCTCAGGATTTCCTGTTGGTTCAAAAGTATGAGCAACAGTTGATGATTCGGCTTTGCAACCAGAATCGGGTTGTTGTTGGGCAACACCACTACCAATACCGGGGTCACTGAGAATGCTCGTTAATACAGTCTCAGGTTGATCCTGAGGAACAGCAGTGTCACAACGGCGTTCATACTGCTCCCCAGTCTCTGTCTGAGGACTGTTACCTGCGGCTAAAGCTGGCGTGATGTTAGCTAAGGCAGGATTTCCAAGCTGTCCTTGAGGGTCACACAAAGTGGGTCCCTCTCCGCTTGTTCCGGCACCAGTACTCAACTGGGCTTGTGATTCCGTGTGCCTAGGTGATCTAGACTCTTGTGCATGAACTGAAGGCGAGAGGTGGGGCTGGTCCTCTCTATTTTCAACACTCTCATCCTCCAAATGAGGAGAGTGTGGTGAGCGTGGCTGTTCCCCGTGTATTTCTGAGACTAACTCCTGTTGTGAGGAGTCAGAATGGCTGGGAGAGTTTGGTGCAAGCGAGAATGGGCAGTTCCCGACTTCTACTCTAGGGTAAACCCGGCGTTGATATTGGGTTAAGACTAATTTGAGGCCAACGTTTTCTTTTTGCCTTTCACCTATCCCGGACCTCTCAACCTCTCTGGTATTTTCAACCCCTCCCTCATTCCTTCCTTGTTCCTCCGGGATGTCTATGACATCATCAGCAAACTGATTTGCATCATCATTAGATGCATCATTATCAGAAGTAATCGTATCTTCTGGTTCGGGTTCTTGAAATCGGTCATACTCAAAACGAGATCTTTTAAAAGTTTTTCGAATATTAACCGGAATTGATTTCTTTCTGCCTTGAGTATATGTTGGTGGAGGAGATCGAACAAAGGATGATGAAGGTATGGTTGAGGTAGACTGAGGTATGATTGGTTGTTCAGGTGTTGTAATATCCGGAAGTGGTGAAGATTGATGAATTGGTGATTGAGGTAATTTGGGTGAAGATGGAGATGATTGTTTTTGAGGTGATGGTGTTCTGGGTGATGGTGATCGGATTAAATTGATTGTTTTGGGAAGTGGTGATCGGATTTGTCTTTGAGACCCAGTAACAGATATTGTCTCCTCAGAAGATATTGGAGAAGAAGTTTTAGCTATAGCTTTGCTTTTGAGGTTCTTTGATGAACTCTTCTTCTTCTTCTTTTGATGCACTTGTTTACTCAATTTCAACACAAACATTTCTCCTTTTTGTTTCTTTCTTTTGAGCTTACTGGAACTGGATTCACCCTCACGCTCTTTTCTTTTTCTACTTGACCCCTCACCAGGTGTCCTATGTACAGCTTGGGTAGGAACCGGGAGGCTTTCCGGTCCAGTGCTGTTCTAATCCAGTCCAGATAAGCAACTTTATCTTCATCATTATCTGACACCATATCTAGTAGAAATGATGGGATCAGGAAAGTATAGTTAGCAGCTCCTAAGTCTCTAACATACTTGTAAAAATGTATAGTCACTTGGCTACTGTCTTGAAGCCTTGGAATGCTTCTTTCATGTCTTACTGCACTGTAGACGATTGCTGTGAGAAATCTTATGAATGGAATATACTTCTTGGGAGCAGACACTTTGCCATTTACTAATACAATCAGTTGATCCCACAGAAGTTGAGCAATGTCATAGTGTCTGTTGAAAACAACACCATAGAAAATGTGCAGCATTGGCTGTGTCAGATTGTCCATCCCTCTTGTGTATGGGGTTAAGCAGTTGCTTAGGATGGAATACACATAATACCAAATCTTTGGTAGATTTTTCAACTTGAAATCTCTTGTCCTGGATAAAGGACCTTCATAACCAACAGAAATTAAAGCAGCAAACATTTCTTCATTGGACTCAAAGTCATCATAATCAAGCATGTCCATTGAAGTTTGCTTCAGGTAGTCTTAAAATCCTTCTGAAGTCATCAAGATTGAACTCAAACTCATATTTTCTATCTCTTGAAGTCAACTGATATTGAAAGTAGCCTTGACGACGAAGTTCAGGAGATTTTGATTTAGCTTTGGCTCTTGGATTTGTTGGATCATAAGGTTGAACAAAGATAATTGATCTCCACATATCAAAAAGGTAGACTTCAGCTAAGTCTTGTTCAACAGTAAGTACATATGTGAGAGGATGATTGTGAAGAATTCTTGGAACTATTTGAAAACCAGGAGCTATGAAAGGATCAAACAACGCTCTGTTATTTCTCATGCTACTTGTGTTTCGGCAATGAGAATTTCTTCAATTGATTCATTTAGAGCAACCTCTTCATCATATTCAATAACTTCTTGATGATCCATTTTTAATTTTCTGATTTAAGACATAAAACAATTTAACGCACACATAAAATAAAGTTTGAATAGCAAATAACAAGTTTCACTCAAATGATTTATATAAAATACAAAGAGGTTCACAAAGGCGATCAACTCAGTGTATTCTTTATAAATAATTTGAAATGAGAAGATAAACTCAGAAAATTAAGTATAATCATATAAGTACGATATATTTAAAAATAGCAAGGAAGTACACAAAGGCGTTCGATTCCCCGTATTTCAAATATATTGTGATTATATGATAATACAAAGCATTTTGTCACACCACACAAAATTTTAAAAAATAAAAAAATTAAAAAAATTAAAAAAATTTGAAAATTTTTCTAAGTATGGAAACTAGGACGATCTTGACAAGATCGTCCTGAGGTTGAACTCAGGTTTTGGAAAAACAACACGATCTTAAAGAAGATCGTCTCAATCATTTGTTATTGAAAAAGGTTAAGAAAGGAAAAAGAAACAATCTTGTTCAAGATCGTCTTATCTATGATTATTGGAAAAAAAAATTGTTAAGTATGGAAAAACTGAACATGGGACGATCTTGTTCAAGATCGTCTCAACATTCAATATGTTGACAAAAAGGTTTTAAGTAAAGGAAAATGAGACGATCTTGTACAAGATCGTCTTAAGGTTTTATTTCCAAAAAAAAATTTTGAAGTGAAGGAAAAAGGGACGATCTTGTAGAAGATCGTTTTAAAAACAAGTGTTAAAAATACTTCACTTCAATTTTCATTTAAAGAAAAATTCTAACACTTTAAAATATAAAGTGAAATCATCTCAATGATTTCCCTTTAAATTTAAAAGTATTAGTTTTGAGCAAACCGATCTCTTACGAGTTCAGTTACCCATTCATTTGTTTTTCAAATCAATTCTTCTACCACACAGCGTACAGACCCTAGAACGATCTTGACAAGATCGTCCTGGTCTTGGTCTCAAGGGTTACAAGGCAAATAAATGAGAAAGTGGAACTAAGACGGTCTTGGCAATATCGTCTTATTTCCAAGTCGTTCTGGAACCAAGACGGTCTTGGGTAAGATCGTCTTAGGAACAAAATGACTTGAAAATAATACGACTTTGCCAAAATCGTTTTATTTCCAACCAGGTTTTCCTTTACAACATGATTCATTTTAACATCTAAGCTTAACAAAACATTTCTATGAATCACAGTAAGTAAACAATCACAACTCAATCACTAAAATTAAGACAAATAACCTAAAACAAATCGAAGATCGTCTTAGGTCATCTTCTTCACAAAACACAATAAGTTGCAGGTTTTTGAATTTTCGAAATCACAATACTAATCATTTAAACATGTAATAAACATACACATGTAACCTAAACATGCTTCTAAATCATTCAATCATCACATAATCATCAACAGAAGCAGAAATTTTCAAGTAAAAATGGAAAAAATCTTACATTCTAAGCCGAAATATTACTTGAAGATGTGATTAGATGACAATGATGTAATGGAATGAAATGATCAGTATGAGATTACCAACAAAACCCTTATCTTGTTTCAATGATCAGCCAAAAGTTGTTTTCGAAGTGATTGAGAGTGTTTATGAGAGTGTATGGGGAACTGGGAAAGAAAAAATTGGAAAAGAAAAAATGATCAGTTTCCCTCCTCCTTAAGGAAGAGAAAACCGATTTGGTTGGGTCGGGTGGGTTTTGACCCGATTTGAAAGTCATGGTTTTTTGAGTTTTGGGCTTGTAACAAAATGGGCTTATGGTAAAAGGAAATGAGATGGGCTTATGGTTTTTGTTTTATTATACAAAAAAAAACTTTTATTTAAACTAAACAAAACAAAACAATTGATAAAAACAATTTTTATTTTTATTTTTTTTATATTTGGTTTTTCTATTATAAACAATGAGTTTATTTTCAAATAGTGCAAATACACAAACTCCCCTTAGATTCATGAATTATCCTTTTTCTCCCCCTCAAACATTGCATGATATTTAAGCACATTGCACATAAGCATAGCATCAATGTTTGACAGATAATGAATGAAAGAGAAAGAGATGAAGGATTTGTACAGAACATGCAGAGGCAAGTAAGTGTATTGGTAATGAGCACTTATTTGAGATTGTTTCTTGAAAAGAAACTCATTCCAGGATCATGTGTTGAACAGTACCCGAGATTTGGAATACTTAACACAGACCTTTATTACCTGCAAAACATAATTAAGGTTTTCTAGGTACCCACCTTTGAATGGGTCCTTTTAGGTTAGTGGAATCATTCAAAGTATACAGATGAGGTTTTCGAACAAGAGGTTTATTTGTAAGATTCATCACAATCCCATTTGAATCAACAATCAAAGATTTGGAAATCACAGCAGAAGATTTAGAATTTCTTACAGACCATGGTTTAGCTAAATTACTCAAATTTGAATCAAATTTCCTATCAGGAACTTTCTTCTTGTAATCATTAGCTATCCAACTTCTTCTAACTGTTGATTTATCAGACACTTGTGTTTTAGCATAACTAGTAGATTTTATCAATGATGATTTAGAAATCCACTTATGGTTACTAGCTAAGCTCTTCTCTCCTTTCTTAGATTTAGTCCGAGGAGTTAAAAACACATTCTGATTTTTGCTTTGCTTGGTTGAAGATTTAATATTCTGTTTCTTTTGAGTTGCAACAGTGAACCAACCATACTGATCTCTATAACTAGTTATACCATTAGATGTATCCTTAATTAGCAAAACTTGGTTAGTTTTAGACATCTTAGGTAAAGAACTAGATTGAGAGATTGCTTTAGAATCAGAGGTTCTAGAAACAGATGAAATATCAACTTTAAGCTTTGATTTATCAGAAATGGAATTCTTACCTTTGACAGCTGGGGCATGCTGACCTTTGGGTGAATAAAATGAAGTTGGAGCAAACTTAGATTTAGATTCCTTCTTTGGTTTAGATTTTTTTGGTGAGAGTTTTTCAAGCTCTTTTTCAACTTCTGGTGCAAAAACATGATCAATTTCCAAAAACTTATCTAATTCTTCAACAGAAAGATATGGATAAGTAAACTGTAATTCTTTTGGTTGAACTTCTGATTTTAAAACAGTTTTGTTAGTTAACTTTTCAATCAATGCTTTTGCTTTAGCCTTCAGATCAGTAGGAATCTCAATCTTTTGCTCTAAGTTCAATTTATTTTGGTCAACAGGGGTGATTGAAAGAGTATCAAAAGAAAGTATTTTCTTGACAGAAGCAAGATGTTTAGCTTTCAAAGCTTGAACTTTCTCTTCAATGTGAAAGAATGATGACAGCATTGAGGTGGACATATCATGTATCTCTTGAGGAGAGATGCTATCACCCTGCATGTCTTTGTTAAAATTCTCACTCCCATTGGATGAAGTGGAGCAGTCAACAGAAGTTAGATCATGTAACATTTGGGTCTTGGTGGTCTCACTTACCTTTGGTGAATAATTTTGAGTTTTCAGATGTTGAATGACTTGTTGTTGAGACTCAATTTTTTGTTTTAAACCTTCAATTTCCTTTTCCAATATGTTAGTTGGAATGTAAAATCTTTCTGAAATTTGTTTTGAACAATCTTTTTGAGACTCATTTTCAGGAATTGAAATGCTGTCTATTTCTTCTAACTCATAGATGGATCTTTTATGAGTTTTCTTGTATGTGTCATTAATAGCAACATAATCAATCTGAAATCTGTTTGGTTTTTGTCTTTCAACATCATCTGACTCAAAGTCATCCTCAGATGGTCTGATGAATTCTTGAATCATGCCAAGTCTAAGATATTTTTCATTATAAAGTGGACCAAGGTCTTCTTTTTGGATTTTTTCTAAATGTGCTGGATTCTCATAACCCAACCCAAGAAGAAGTTCTGATCTATCAATCTTTGATTTATTGTAATAAGCAGTGAAATTCAGAAAAGGATTTTGTTCAATTTTATAGATTTTTTCTTGATAGAACAAGATGTTTGCTTTCAAATCCTCAACTTGTTTTTGAAGAGTCTCAATTTCAACTCCTTTGAGAAAACAAGTACTGTTTAGATCAGAAATCTGTCTTTCATGCTTTTCACAGTTAGGTCTAAAATCTTTCATTTTATTTGTGAGAAACTCAACATCAGCTTGTCTTGCATTTGCTCTTAACCATTCATTGGTTTTCTCAAGCTTTAAAGTCTCAATGATTTGCTTGAGTGAATGGACAGTCTTTTCAAGGTCTTGACATTTGTTTGTCAAATGAGCATTGGGTGAAACAACTTGAGAACTGTTACTTGACAAATGCATTTCTTTTAAGGAATCATAGTTCACTTTGAGAGCTTCATGAGCTATTGAGAGTTCTGAAAAATCTTCATTAATTTTATCAAACTCTTGTTTAGCCATTTTCAAATTGGTTTTTAAAGTAAGATTTTGCTTTGTCAAAGTATCAGCAGTTGTTTGGACAGTCAAGTAATCATCTTTGGAAATGAATTGTACCTCACTTGTTGTTGTTTGTGAAGTAGTTTGTGAATGATTGGTTGTTGAAGTGACAGATGTCATCAAGCATGTGAGATCTTCAGAATCAGCATCAATATCTCCAAATAGCCATGGTTTCATCTTTTGTTGTTTGGCTAAGAAATTCTTTCTGATTTCAAGCTCTGAAATCATCATTGTTGTCCCTGAAACGAACGAACAAAGATTTGTAATTATTTTTGTTAAAAAAAAATTTTGGAATTAAAACGATCTTGAAGAAGATCGTCTTAAGATTTGATTAGGACGATCTTGATTGAAGATCGTCTTAAGGGTTGGTAGAACGATCTTGATAGAAGATCGTCTTAGGAAAATTTTATGTAGAAAGGTAAGACGGTCTTGAATGTAGATCGTCTTAGTACTTGGTTAAGAAAAGGTAAGACGGTCTTGGTTGAAGATCGTCTTAAAAAATTGGTTGGTTGAAAAATTTTCTAAGTATAGAAAATTCTGGAAATTTGGCCAGAATGATGTTATGATTTTAGAATTGTTGAGCAAAACCAATCTCAAAGAGATTAGTTACCCAAGGAAGTGTGTGATTCCCAATCACAACAACTTCAAATTATAAATCCACAACACACAGTTCACACAGAACCAAAAATATTAGGACGATCTTGGGAAGATCGTCTTAATACCAAAACAAGGTAAACACTAGGACGATCTTGAAGGAGATCGTCTTAGAATCCTTATGAAGATCGTCTTAAGGAAATCTGCAAGAACATCAGAAAAAGACAAAATAGTCGAAAAATTTAACAATTTTGCTTGTATTTCACTCAATTTTGAGAGTTACAACTTGATTCAAGCCCAGAAATGCTCAGAATACGATTGCGCACAACCCTAGAAACAATTCCATAGATCAAATCAACTCAAACTGAAAATTCAAAATCTCATCAACTTTCTAAAAATTTTGGATTTTGATCAATACTGTGAATTGGATTCTGAAATTTGACAGGATGTATTTAGAGGTGATTTAGAATGTATCTATGAACAAAAACAGGAAAATTGAGTGAAAATTGAGGTTGAATTGGTGAATATCAGTGACAGTTAAAACGGTTATGGTGATGAACACGAATTCTCAATTTTGAACAAAATTTGCACCAATCTGCTTGAAATTTGTTCTGGATCGTCAACAAATTGTTGTTTTTCTCTGATACCACTTGTTATAACTATTAAAATTCGTGTTATAGTACGGAAGTAAGATAATCAACAATGGTGGAAAGTGTGTGTGTTAGTGTGTGTTCTTGAGAGAGAAAGGTGTGTGTAGGAGAAGTAGGATTAATTGATTATCATATGTGTGTAAAAAGGCTTACCAGGCTTACAGAAATTGAAGGATTGAGGGGTATTTATACTCTAAGTATATTACATAAGCTCCCCCTCAACCTTACATTATATACACAAAATACAATGTTTAGAAATACAACTAAGCACTATTTTATATTTCTAACAGCACTGTCCAGAAACCATATATTCTTCTTTCGGTCTCCCTGCACACAATCAAAGATTAGTTCTTTTTGGGAACCCATCTTTGGATGGGTTCACTAGACTCTCCCTTGGCAGTCTCAGATTTCTTTGGTTCATAAGGAACAGAAGGATCAAAGGGGATTTCAGTCATTATTTCAGATGACAGAAAAATAGTTGGTTTGATGGGGTTTTCAACCTTTTCCTTTTCAGATTTCTTCTTGGTTTGCTTAGAAAAAGGTTTTGTGTTTTGTTTAGGTTGAAGAGGAGGAGTTTCAACATTTTTTAAACGTGCATTACAGCTCTGCACTTGTCTAGCCAATAGTTGAAATTGACTTTCTAACCTTAACAAAATTGATTCTTCATTAGACAACTGAGCCTTACCAGAATCTGAGGTAGATGGCTCAGTGAGGGAGAAAATTTTTTTCTTCTTAAGGTCTTTAGGAGCCTTAGATGAAGTCTGAGGGAATGGCTTTTTGGACTTAGCCTTCCTTTCTGAAACAGTTGTCTGAGCTGTTTCAGATTTACCCTCAGATTGTTCCTTGGCTTTATTAGTTGCAGTTTTCTGCTTGCCAACTTTAGGAAAAATGATTTCAGGTTTTATTTCCTTTGGAAGTGCATCTAAATCAGTGATTATGGATGCCAAGTGAAGATCACCAGACTCATATGCTGCTCTTTGTGATGCAAAAGTATTTTTAATTGCAGCATCTGGCCTTGGTGCTTTCATCCAAGATTTAATGATTGCTTGTTCTTTTTCAAGGATGGATTTTAATTCTTCCTTTTCCAATTCTAAAGTTGCAACCATAGACTGATAACTTTTTAGAGCCAATTGAACATCTTTCAGTTCTTTTAGTCTGGCATGACTGGCGTTCAGTTCAGAAGCATTGTTTTCAAACATTTTTAGGCTTTCTGAATGCACTGTCTCAACAAAAGAGATGTCAGCCTCTAAAAGAACCAAAAGGTCCAGTTTGTGTTCTTCATTATTTTCAAAGCCAAAATTACTGACCTTTTTCATTACAATATCCACCCAGCGACCAGATTTGACATCGGATTTGACCAAATGACCTTGATCTTCTTGTGCCATGAAACACATGTCCCTAACTTCTTCTTCATCATCAGATGATTCATCATAATCTTCCCATTTTTCAGTTTTGGCAATCATACAACTGTTGCTTGAGTTGTCTTGTGCCAGAAGAGCCATATGAGCCTTTAACTTCTTGTATTTGGCCTTATAGCTGTCATCAGATTTCTGAAAAATAGAATGGTTAGGAGCAGATTGTGATGATGATGGTTGACTAGATCTGCATTCCTTCATGAAATGTCCTTTCTTTCCGCATTTAAAGCATTCAAGATTAGACTTGTCAATAGAAGCACTGGAAGCAAAGGGTTTGCCAGATCGATTTGATTTGGCCTTAAAACGATTGAACGTTTTAGCCAGCATGGCAACCAGATCATCATTGTCTTTCTCATCACAATCATGTGTAACATTACCAGAGACACCAGTTTTTAACATTTCAGAAACCATCTTCTTCATCGAGTCAGAAATATCACTCTCCGAAGATAGTAGAGCAGTGCTATGTGGTTCAGAGTACTGAACCATACCAGAACTGGTAGAAACATGATTTTTGGCATCTTGCTCAGCCATAGCTCTCTCAGCTTTGTTCTCTTCAGTGTATCTGAAGGCTCCATAAAGGGAAGCAAGAGTGTGACTGTGCAAGGTTTTTCCTTGTCTTAAAACCAAGATCAAATTTTCCCATTTGGAAGGTAAAATGTCACAAAATTTTTCCAACAAAATTTCTTTATCTTTGGTTACACCCAGGGCTTTCAGTTGGTTTACCAGATTTGTGAATCTGATGTATGTTTGAGTTAAGGTTTCCCCAGGGACAGCAAAAAAAGACTCATATCTTTTGTTTAAAGCAACTTTTCTTGTGACAATTGTCTCATTTGTGCCTTCAAACTGTGTCATTAGTTCCTCCCACATTAATTTGGAATTTTCAAGTAAAACAAGAGTGGGCATAAGGGTTTCAGGAACAGCATATAAAATCATATTTTGTAGCTTAGTGTCAAGGTCTACAAGTCTATGATCTTCCTCAGACCAATGATCCTTCTCCTTAGGTGACTGCCTAGGAGTCCCATCGGTATTTCTGACAACAGTAGAAGCATTCATAGGGACAAAGGGTCCTTCTTTTAGGATATCGGGCAAGTGTCTCTCAACACCAGCAATATACTTTAGCATGCATGCTTTCCATGTTTGAAAGTTTTCACTGTTCCAACAAAATTTCTTTATCTTTGGTTACACCCAGGGCTTTCAGTTGGTTGAGCAGATTGTGATGATGAAGGTTGACTAGATCTGCATTCCTTCATGAAATGTCCTTTCTTTCCGCATTTAAAGCATTCAAGATTAGACTTGTCAATAGAAGCACTGGAAGCAAAGGGTTTGCCAGATCGATTTGATTTGGCCTTAAAACGATTGAACGTTTTAGCCAGCATGGCAACCAGATCATCATTGTCTTTCTCATCACAATCATGTGTAACATTACCAGAGACACCAGTTTTTAACATTTCAGAAACCATCTTCTTCATCGAGTCAGAAATATCACTCTCCGAAGATAGTAGAGCAGTGCTATGTGGTTCAGAGTACTGAACCATACCAGAACTGGTAGAAACATGATTTTTGGCATCTTGCTCAGCCATAGCTCTCTCAGCTTTGTTCTCTTCAGTGTATCTGAAGGCTCCATAAAGGGAAGCAAGAGTGTGACTGTGCAAGGTTTTTCCTTGTCTTAAAACCAAGATCAAATTTTCCCATTTGGAAGGTAAAATGTCACAAAATTTTTCCAACAAAATTTCTTTATCTTTGGTTACACCCAGGGCTTTCAGTTGGTTTACCAGATTTGTGAATCTGATGTATGTTTGAGTTAAGGTTTCCCCAGGGACAGCAAAAAAAGACTCATATCTTTTGTTTAAAGCAACTTTTCTTGTGACAATTGTCTCATTTGTGCCTTCAAACTGTGTCATTAGTTCCTCCCACATTAATTTGGAATTTTCAAGTAAAACAAGAGTGGGCATAAGGGTTTCAGGAACAGCATATAAAATCATATTTTGTAGCTTAGTGTCAAGGTCTACAAGTCTATGATCTTCCTCAGACCAATGATCCTTCTCCTTAGGTGACTGCCTAGGAGTCCCATCGGTATTTCTGACAACAGTAGAAGCATTCATAGGGACAAAGGGTCCTTCTTTTAGGATATCGGGCAAGTGTCTCTCAACACCAGCAATATACTTTAGCATGCATGCTTTCCATGTTTGAAAGTTTTCACTGTTCCCATCAAACTTGGGAACAGGATTGTTTGGAAAGTGTACGTGTACATTGTGAGATGGTATATTGTTGTTGATGACAGGGGGTGGAGTAGAGTTGTTAGGGTCAGGGCATTCTTGTTGAAAGTCAGCCATCTATTTAGATCAAAGGTTAATGAATTGATATAATTCAACCTTTAGGCTCTGATACCAATTGTGAGTCCCTAATATAGATGGTTAATTAAACCCGACTGGCAAGTACAACTGATCTTGATGGACAAGTTCAGTTTACGATCCAGATATGGATAACAAGAAACAATTAACTTGATATAAAATGTAAGAACAAAAAGGAGGCTGAAACTATATAAAGATATTTATATGTATAGTCAAGTATGTAGCATTGAGACACGTTGTTTCCTTTCTAATGTATTTGATTTATTGATATATAAACAAATACAAGGATTGTTGCGGAACAAAGATAAACACCCAAGTGTAAGTATCTAAACAATCCTGAAAAACAAGTAATCTAAATAACTTGGAAATACTCGTAAGTTTACTTAGAGTATATCTCACAAGTTGCAATGCTAAAGTTTCAAGCCTTTTGCAAGTTGTGAGAAGACTTTGTATTTATAGACCAAGTCCATGATGATGTGGACAAGATCGTACAAATGTGGTTGTAAGCATTTAAGGAATTAAACCTAATTCCTTACATGCTTATAAAAAGGAAGAGTATATAAGTCAGTTGATGTGACTTATAGTACTATGTTCCAAACCTATACTTTTAACTTGTACCTTTTATTAATAGATAAATCTATTAACTGGGTAAAGGTATGTAAAGTATAAAGTCTTCCTCGTAATCAGTGTAAAGTGTTGTTAATACTTTATACTGAGATGCTTCAGTCTTCGATCTGGTAGAATCACTCTTTGCTCGCTTCTGAGATGATTCTCTTCTTCATACTTCAGTCTTTGACTTCAGAATGTATGCTTCAGATTTATCTCGATCTGAACTGAAGTGAAGCTTCAGTGAAGGAATTCTGAGACATCTCAGAATTCTATACAGACGTCTTCACTAAACTTCAAGCTATTTCTGAACAAATTATACTTGGTCGATTTCCGACCTAACAAGTAGTACTTGACGAAAATTGATGTTTTGGGAGATGACAACTGGAGACTCTCCCTGTCTCCAGTAGTTGAGGTGTAAGGCATCCCTCAATGTTTCAGCAGTAATGGTACACCCGACTGTCCCATCTTTTAATGTAAAGGAGATAGATGAACAGTCGTCAGAAAGTTGGGCTATGTACCAAAACTCACACAAGTATTCGTGAAACATCTTGCGTGGATTAAGAGAGAAAGACTCCCCGATTGGTGAATCCCGAAGGAATTTTTGGATTTTACCAATGAGGGTATCGGGAGTCTGAACCCCTTGCAAACTTGCCATGGGATTATTAGGATTTAGCTTTATGAGATTTGGATTTAAAGGGGCATCAGTGGCATGTTTGACATCTGGTGATGGATTGTATTGAACAGAGAGAAGATTTACATCTCTACTTCAAGAAGATTTAAGAGCCATTTTATGAAGATATGAAATTGATATTGAATGTTTAGGAATTAGGGTTTTACATTTATGAAGTAGAGAGAAAAATGAAGCAATTTTGATGATTGGGAAGTAAATGAAGGAATGTGAAAGGAAGTAAATGTGTTTGGGAGTAAATGAGGGGTATTTATAGTGAAATGAAATTCCAAAAACTAAATACCCAAAATTATTTTAATCTCAAAATAAAAATTGATTTGATATTTTGCCAAAATAAAATTTTGGATTTTGAAAATAAAATGATTTACCGTGTCAGCATTAAATGCTACGACGGCTTAACTCCCCCACACGCCCACTATCTTTTTACCATCCCAATAAAAAGTGTTATCTTTTACAAAAACGTCCATGACACGTCAGCCGACGGTTACAACTTGTTAAATTTACTCAAGTACTATTACGTGTCACAGATATAGACCAAGTATCACAACGTTATGAAATCTGGCTGACAACCAGTTTTAAGACAAGACCAAACACATACACTGGAGGATTAGTCCAGTGCCAGTTTCAACTGGAGGGTTCTTCAGTTGCATTTTTCAAACAAAATAAATTTTAGTCAGAAAAATATTTTGAGTCTTTTCCCCCTAAAGTGATGATCCATAACTCAATTAGTGCCAAGATAGTATCACAAAGGCGTTCGATAGCCTGGCGAGCAAAGATCATATGGATCTCCTCAACTGGAGAACCTTATCAGTGTCACCTAGGCGTTCATGACAAAGTCTCCAGGTTTAAGGATTTAACATTCCCAGTTCGCTGATGAGATGTTTAAAAGTTTTCTCATCAAGAAGTTTTGTAAAAACATCAGCAAGCTGTTTGTCAGTGGGGATGAAATGAATTTCAATGTCTCCTTTCATAACATGATCACGAATGAAATGATACCTGATGTCAATATGCTTTGTTTTGAAGTGCATCACTGGGTTGTGAGATATAGCAATTGCACTGGTGTTGTCACAAAAGATTAGGGTCCTTGTATATTTTTGACCATAATCTAGTAACTAGTTCTTGATCCATAGAGAATCTGGGCACAACAACTGGCCGCAGAAATGTACTCTGCCTCAGCAGTGGACATAGAGACTGACGTCTTCTTCTTGCTGGTCCAACTCACCAGTTTTCCTCCAAGGAAATGACAACCTCCAGTTGTTGACTTTCTATCTATCTTACAACCTGCATGATCTGAATCTGAATAACCCATTAGATCTAACCCTGGGCCTTTGGGATACCAAAGACCAAGGCTAGGACACCCTTTCAGGTATCTGGAGATGCGCTTAACAGCATGCAAATGTGATTCTTTTGGGTTATCCTGAAATCTGGCACATAGACATGTTGCAAACATTATATCTGGTCGACTGGCAGTTAAATACATCAGTGAACCAACCATTCCACGATATTCAGTTGTGTTCACTGGTTTTCCATTTGGGTCAGAATCTAAATTTAAAGGTGCTGCAATTGGTGTAGTTTTCGATGGGATTGAATCATATTTGTATTTTCTTAACAAATCTCTGACATATTTTTCTTGGTTAATAAAAATACCATCCATGGTTTGTTTACTTTGAAGACCCAAGAAAAATGTTAATTCACCCATTAAACTCATTTCATACTCAGTTGACATGATTTTTGAAAAAATTTTACACATTGCATCATCAGTTGACCCAAAAATAATGTCATCAACATAAATTTGTACCAATAAGATATTACCATTTTCTTTCAAGATAAATAAGGTATTATCTATTGCACCTCTTTGAAAGGCATTTTTGAGAAGATGTTTAGTTAAAGTGTCATACCAGGCTCTTGGGGCTTGTCTAAGACCATACAAAGCTTTGTTCAGTCTATAAACCCAGTGAGGATGCTTCTCATTAATGAAGCCTGGAATCTGTTTAACATACACTTCTTCTTCAAGTGTCCCATTCAGGAACGCACTTTTGACATCCATCTGGAAGACTTTGAACTACAGATGGGCTGCATAAGCCAAGAAAATTCTGATGGCTTCAAGTCTTGCAACTGGAGCAAAAGTCTCATCAAAGTCAACGCCCTCTGCTTGACAATAACCCTTGGCTACCAATCTGGATTTGTTTCTTACAACATTGCTATCTTCATCCATCTTGTTTCGGTAGACCCATCTTGTTCCAATAGGTTCTTTCTTCAAACCTGGTGGACAAGGAACAAGTTCCCATACATTGTTCCTTTCGAACTGGATAAACTCTTCTTTTATTGCTTCTACCCAGCTTGGATCTGCCATAGCCTCGTCAATCTTCTTCGGTTCAATCAGTGATAAGAAGGTGGCGTTCAAGCATTGTTCACTTGTGGCTCTTCTAGTCTGAACCCCACTACTTGGATCTCCAACAATCTGATCAATTGGATGTGCTGATGTCCATTTAGTGTATTGACTAGGTTGATGTACAACAATATCAGTGTAAGTCACCTGGGGATCCTCTTCAGTTGTAGTAACTGGTGGAGGATCAGCCCTAACTACTTCAACATCCTCATCAGAGTCAATGAGGTCACGATTTTCATCATGAAATTCTTCAGTAAAAGGCATTTCTTGAAGAACTGGAGAGTTTGGAGCGGTTTGAACTGGTTCAGGTGCTGATATTGGAGTAGCACGCACATCTGATCCAATCACCAGTTTTTGTGGTAAATTAAAACTGATGGAAGGATAAAATGGAATGTCACTGGTTATCTTCTTCTTTTGAACTGGTTCCGGTACAGTGTGACTAGAAACATCTTCTGGTGAAATATCTTACTGATGAACTTGGTTAGTTTCACCAAAATTTAATGGAACGACTGGAGAGGTATCAAGACTTGGTCTCTTATTGATTGCATCATTTGATTCGTCAAATGTGACATGAATTGTCTCATGAACCTTTTGGAGTCTATAATTATAAACTCTAAAGGCTTTCTAATATCTGAATAGCCCAGAAACACACCTTCATCAGCTTTTGCATCAAACTTCCGAAGCTGACTGGAATCATTTAAGATATAAACTGGACAGCCAAATACATGAAAATAACCAATATTTGGCTTGCGATTCCTGAGCACTTCATAGGCAGTCTTCCTATGTCTCTTGACATAAACTGACCGATTTTGGGTATGACATGCAGTTTCCACAGCTTCAGCCCAAAAACTAGTAGGGAGACCTGATTCAGATAACATACTCCTTGCAGCTTCAATCAGTGTACGATTCTTCCTTTCAACAACACCATTTTGCTCTGGAGAGTGAGCTGAAGAGAAGTTATGAGAGATGCCATTGTCATTGCAGAAGGATTCTAGTATTTTATTCTGAAATTCAGTACCATTATCCTTCTCAACTGACATACTTTATGAGTGTATATATAAGCTCAATTCTTTTGATGAGAGAGATGATTTCAGCAGCTGCATCACTTTTGGATCTGAGGAAAACCACCCAGTAAAATCTGGTGAATTCATCAACCACAACTAGAGTATATTTCTTGCCAGCTCTAGTTTGAACATTCACTGGACCAAAGAGATCCATATGAAGCATGTGAAGAGGTTCAGTGATGCTAAAATTTTGCCTTGTTTTGAAACTGGCCCTTTTCTACTTGCCCATCTCACACCCCGTACATGGCTTCTCTTTCTTGAATGAAATTGGAGGAATCCCATCTGCAAGTTGTTTTCTAGACAACTTGTTAATATTTTTGAAATTGAGATGGGATAACCTCTTGTGCCACAGCCAGTTGGTGTCCTCATCAGCCTTGGTATAGAAACATTGCTCTTTTGGAGCAGATTCCATATCCATGATGTACACATTTCCTTTTCTTGGTGCAATCATTACCACCTTCCAATCCTTGTTAAATATGGTACCTTGAGCAGTATCGAACAATACCTTATATCCATCGTCACAAAGTTGACTGACACTGATCAGGTTATATTTTAAACCATTCACAAATGCAACTTTGGTGAACTGGACTTGTCCATTATTGATTATACCATATCCTTCAGTCTTTCCATTCTCATCATTACCAAATGTCACTTCCGGTCCATCTTGGACAGTGAACTCTTCCAGCAGGGGCTTACATCCGGTCATTGTCCATCCAGCTACGCTGTCCAGATACCAGGCGTTCTTCTTTCGATCGCCCTGCACAACCACATAAATCATTAGTTCTTTTTGTGAACCCATCTTTTGATGGGTTCACTAGACTCTCCCTGAGAAGTCTCAGTTGATTCTGGTAGTTTTGAACTGGAAGCTGAATCTGGAGCTTTTTCACCAGCTCCAGCTTCAGGAGTAAAAACGATTGGTTTGATGGGTTTCTTCCCCTTATTCTTCTCAGATGTGGCTATAGATGGAACATTTTGTTTTTGTTTAGAAGGGGGTTTAACATTTTGTTTTTCAACTGAAGAAGTCGAAGCTCCTTCCAGATTTTTAATCCTGGCAGTGCAACTCTGAACCTGCCTAGACAAAAGTTGGAGTTGACTTTCCAGTTTCAACAAAAAAAAATTTTCAATAGGCAGCTGAACCTTGGACTGAGGTTCAGCATGGATCTTGGTCTTGGGAGTCTTGGGCTCTTTAGACTTTTGAGGCAAAGGTTTATCACCAGCAACCTTTTTAACTGGAGCTTTAGCCTTTTCAGTTCTAGTTTTAACCTCAACAGGGGTGGTCTCAATTGGTTCAGTTTTGACAATTTTAGGTTGATCATATGGAGTTTCAACCCTAAGAGCTGGAGGCAAGGTATGAATATCTGGTATGAGTCCTGCCATGTGCACATCTCCAGATTTATAAGCATTTTGTTGTGCATCTATGGTCTTTGAAAATGCATCATAGTTTAATCCAGATGCTCTTACCCAGGATTTGATAACCTTTTGTTCTTTTTCAAGATCAGATTCTAATTTTTGTTTTTCAAAATCCAATGCCTCATTTTTCAAAACTGACTCCTTGAGAGCCAGCTGGACACTTTGTAAATCATTCAGTTGTGGTCTTAAATTGTTTAACTCAGTCAAAACTGTTTCCAGATATCTTTCAGTGTCAGTTCTAACATTTTCAACAAACAATAAATCACTATTGAGTGATTCAGCAAGGTCCAGTTTTAGTTCTTTATCCAGTTGATTATCATACTCACCTACCTTCTTCAGAATGATGTCTACCCATCTTCCAGTAATGACATCATCTTTCACCACATGCTGTTGCTCTTCCAATGCCATGAAACACACATCCCTAATCTCTTCTTCATCATCAGATGAGTCATCAGAAAATTCCCACTTTTCTTCAGTTTTAGCCACCAGACACTTGTTCTTTTCCTTTTCAAGTGACAGGAGGGCAATTTGGGCCTTAAGTTTCTTGTACTTAGCTTTGTAGCTATCATCAGGCCTATTAAATTTGGAGACAGGGGACCAGTTTGGTTGTTTGACTGACTAGATCTGCATTCCTTCATAAAATGACCTTTCTTACCACACTTATAGCATGTAAGATTGGCTTTATCCAGAGAGTTGGAGCTGGAAGCATTGTTGGAACCATTAAATCTATTAGATTTATGCTTAAACCTGTTAAAGGTTTTAGCAATCATGGCCACCAGATCATCATCGTCAGTTTCATCACAGCCATCACTAATTTCAGTGGTCAGGCCAGAGTTCAAAAAACTGTTTAACATCTCCTTCATAGAGTGTGACTGGACACTCTCTGCGGACATTAAGGCAGCACAAGGTCGCTCAGTTAGACTAGCAACCTTGGAACTCTGAGCATGGTTCAAGGCATCCTGCTCAGCCACCAGTCTTGCTGCATTATTATCTTCAGTGAATCTGAAGGCTCCATAGAGTGATGCAAGAGTGTGACTGTGCAGGGTCTTACCTTGTCTTAAGACAAGAACCATGTTTGCCCATTTGGATGGAAGAATATAACAAAACTTTTCAAGAAGAATATCCTTATCCTTCTCAACACCCAAGCCTCTCAGTTGATTTATCAAACTGGTGAATCTGGTATAAGTACCAGTTAGGCTTTCATTTGGCAAGGCAAAAAAGGATTCATACTTCTTGTTGAGTGCAACTTTACGGGTGACAAAAGTATCATCTCCTCCTTCATACTGGAAAACTAATTCATCCCACATAGCTTTTGCACTGGCAAACAGCACAAGGGTTGGAATTAATTCCTCAGGAACAGCACTGAGGATCATGTTTTTCAGTCTGGTATCCAAGTCTACCAGTCTGCGATCCTCATCAGACCAATGGTCTTCTGGATTTTCTCTGGTGCCTCTCCTAGATCCAGTTGGATCAAGGAAAGGACTAACCCCTTGGGACATGGGTATATGTGGTCCATCCTTAAGTATTTTCAACATATACCTCTCTATCCCACCAAAATGCAAGAGCATCCTGGACTTCCATGTACCAAAGGTCTCACTGCTCCCATCGAATTTGGGAACAGGAGTGTTAGAGTAGTGGACATGAACATGGTTAGGGGTATGAGTAGGAGGAGGAGAGGATTGTTATTAACATTTTGAACAGGTGGAGTACCAGGTTGATTATTTTCATTAGGACCAGAACCATCCTCACTTCCAGTAGTAGTCATCTAAGCAGATCTGGGCAAATGTATTAGTCTTCTGCTCTGATACCACTTGTAAGTCCCAATTCAATAGATGGTACTAACTGGAGACACCTCTATGTCAATAGTGAGTTTACTTTGCAATACACTTGTTGTATCTGGACGTGACCAGTTGCAGCAAGTAGTATACCAGGTTATCTGGAGGGTTACTTATTAAGGTGACAATATAAATAAGTAAAGACAATGCAATAATATAAAGTACTTGTAAAGTAAATTGGTGAGACAATATGTATTTTTCAAGTGTAATTTATTTATTAATGTTAAATAAATTACAAGGTTGTTGCGGAACCAAGATAATACAAAGTATGTAAATATCCTAACAACCTATGAAATACAATTGATCTAAAACTTGGAAATTCTCTTTAGCAATCGAAACACTTAGAGTTGTGAAATGTTCCCTTTAAGATTGAGAGAATATTGCACAAGTCACCAAGAATGCAAATGTCTAAATATGCAAAGTTATTTCTTGGTTGTGCAAAGACCTCTATTTATAGGCAAAGGTTGACATTGGGATGTCAACCTTGCCGTACAAATATGGTTGAGAGCATTTAAGGAATGGCATTTAATTCCTTATACATGCTTGATAAAGTAAGACATAAAGTCTCTTTATCCTACCTGCTTTATGTACTTTGTACTTTAAACAAAGACAATATCTATTGTCCGGATAATAGTACATAAAGCATAAAGGTCTTCCTCGTAATCAGTGTAAAAGTTTGTAAGTACTTTACACTGATGGATCTCCAGTCTTGATCTGGTTAGAATGCCACTAGGCTTCGCTGCCATGGACATTCTCTATCTTCCACTTGATGTCTTCGACTTCAACTGGACCGTCTTCAGATGTATGGTCAGATTTTCAACTGGAGGAAGTCTTCAGTTGCATTAACTGTACATTGCAACTGGACTTCATATATTTCTGGACAATTTCTTCAGGTCTCCAGATTCAGCTGGAGACTCTCCAGTTTACCAGAAAATTGGACCTAACATTGATATATTTACCACACATGTGCTTTACAGACTTGTACAGTATGTTATAAAAGCTATAATGTGTGGTGAATAAATCAAAAGTTATGGTACGAATATCATCTCCTTTACCTAAAGCATCCTAAACAATAAATATATAACTTTGACATGGGTTGATAAATTAACAATATAATAAGCTCTAAGAAATACATCTTAAATATCTATCTATATATATAATTAAAAATTGAGTGATATGAAAACAAATTTGAAACTATTTAATAGGGTAATTAATAATTAAGTATTTAATTAATTTATAATTTAAGTTTATTCCTATGGGTTAATTACAAATCCACCAAAGACCAAACAAAAGCCCAGTTAACAAACCCATTACCCAACCCCAAAAAATACCCATCCATTTTATATCCATAAAACATGCCGTCTAATTGAAAAGAAAATCCTTTTATTTTCTCTTCCTTTCTTTCCAAGATCGATGTCCGATCCATAGCCCAAGCCCCACACGTTTAAAAAAGTATTCTTTGTATCTTTTGTTTTTCCATCTATTTATTTTCCCAATTGATTTGTTTTGTTGGAAGAGTAATATACATGACAAGCAAAAAGTATATATTGCAACAACTTTAAACATTGCAGACAGTTCCGCAATACAAAACAAGAACATGAAGAAGAGTGTACGTTTATACATGGCCGTCCATCTAAGTGAAATATATATTCCATTATAAAAAGGATAACAATCCGTGATATATATGGAGTATATATACATATATAACCTAAACACATGCTTATCAGTTAATCAATATTAGATTAAAATCTTTCGATTCATCTATTGTCAAAACTAGCATATTTGTTATCACGAAGTTTGTCACTAAGGGGTTCGTCAAAAAACGGACTTTGGTTTATGCTTAACGAGTCTCTTTTCAGAAAATTTTCATATCTCCCAACTTTCTCGTCCATTATGTTGCGTGTATCATCGTGTCTCCTTTGAACATATTTATATCACGTTGTTTTTATAGTTTGTGTTTTTCCCGCTCAGTAAAGTTCGTGTTTTCTTGCACAACCTGAATCAAATTGGTAGTTGTACGAACCTATAATCCTTTGCACAAATTTAGTCGGCCCGATTAATGGAGCCTCGAGTTATTATTATTAAGAATAAAGTAATAGAATCAATCTAAACAATATGTTTAGATTGATTGATACAGAAAATAGACAATAAGATATGATCAAGATGATCAATCTATCAATACAAAATACCAGAAAATATTGAAAGAATATAGAGAATCAACAAGATTGAATATTGATCGATAACCCTAAATGGGTTCGATGTCCAGTATTTATACTGCATAGTTTCAATCTGGTCCCTCATCTTTGATAATTGCCACCTCCTTCCTTTAACTTCTCTTTATGTCACTATCAGTCCCTCAACTATCCTGCAATAACTAAAATTTTAAATTTAAAGAATGAAAAGAAAAAAAAATTATATCATATATTAATTAATATAAAATAATTTGATATAATCGATATAATATTACTTTAGATAATAACTTAAATAAGTACACGACTAAGTTTAAAATTTGAAAGTTTTTATTCATTATAATCTTAAATAATAGATTTGACTAATATTTCCTTTATAATATCACAAAATTTAAAAAAGGAAAAAATGACAATAAGCAAAAACTTAATTGATACTTGAAAATTTAAGCCACATTAGCCTTAAATTATCCACATTAAATATAAAAGGATTAAAAGAATTAACTATAAATACATATTAATTATAAAAATATTAAATAAATGTATAGATTCCACAGTGATAAATACAAAATTTAATTTTTTAATTACTAATAATCTACATGGCATAAAAGGATACCAACTATTTAAAATATTATAACTTTTCTTTTGAAAGTCAGAAATGGATAAATGGTAACACCCCTCATGTAGATGCGCCCACGACGATTCAACTCCTGGTAATGCCCTAAAAGGTTTGATCCCCATGTGTTAGATGAGTATAACATTGCTAAGACCCTCTCACCATATTTGCATGTGGCAGAATTCGTACCCCTCAGGAGGAAACCATATTGTGAAAACCCCTAACCACTATGGTAACACTCCAATAGCTAAAAATTTACAACTAACCAAAAATCCTAGTTGTCATCTATGCAAATATATTGTAAAGAACTTTTCAGAAGAGGGATGAGATTATGTGTTTGTTATGTATTCAGCTTAGGTATAGAACCTCTCACATTTTAGAGTGTTGGCATCACCTCCACCCACCACTCACTAACCACTCACTTCCAACCAATCACGTTATACCATCTCAAATCAACCACTCACTCACCACTCACTACAATTTTATTTTTATTTTTAAAACTAAATTTCATTAAACATAAAAAAACATTACATAATATTACTAAAACCATAAAAAAAACATTACATAATACTAAAAAAACATAATAAAAACATTACATAATACTAAAAAAAACATAATAAAAACATTACATAATACTAACACTCGGAATAGTCCGAGTCCACAGTACTGTCGCCGTCGTTGCGATGAATGTATAGGGGTCAGGAGACCCGGTAGCGTCGCCGGGTTGAGGAGATGCTTACTCCTCCCCCGGGTCAGTCTGGTAATCTACAGGCTGACCACCACCAACATTGCTGTAACACCCCAAGCCAAGGCTCAGAATATCACGGAAATCATATAGCACAAGGTGGAATTAATGTAGAACATGAACTAAATGCAAATAAAGGATTCAGTGAATCCATACAGGAAGTTAAACAAGAATCAAAATACATAAAGAACAAGTCATCATCAAAGATTACAACAGAACATCAAAAGATGGCTAACGGTTCTAAGTATAATGCAAAAGAGAAGGTCGATGAATCCTTGATTCATAAAGTCCAAAGCCCGGGTTTAACAGCAAGCAAACAACTAAGCTCCACGTCCGGGGATAACCTGATTTCCTGAAAAGTGTACTAAGCATAGTCAACACAAGGTTGGTGAGTTCGTAGTAATGGTCCATAAGGAACCATCGTCAATAATCATAATATACGAGTAGAGGCAAAACATGACTTACAGTGAGCCTCTAAGAACAACACAACAACATCCACCACAAGATTACACACAACAAATAAAACGCGTAATAAACATTATACCCAAGTAACGTACATAACATCAATTCAAAACAGGTATCATATCCTCTTCAGTGGGATAGATACACAACAATAAGTCATATCCTCTTCAGTGGGATAGATACACAACAATAAGTCATATCCTCTTCAGTGGGATAGATACACAACAATAAGTCATATCCTCTTCAGTGGGATAGATACACAACAATAAGTCATATCCTCTTCAGTGGGATAGATACACAACAATAAGTCATATCCTCTTCAGTGGGATTGATACACAACATAAGTCATATCCTCTTCAGTGGGATAGATACACAACAATAAGTCATATCCTCTTCAGTGGGATAGATACACAACAATAAGTCATATCCTCTTCAGTGGGATTGATACACAACATAAGTCATATCCTCTTCAGTGGGATTGATACACAACATAAGTCATATCCTCTTCAGTGGGATTGATACACAACATAAGTCATATCCTCTTCAGTGGGATTGATACACAACATAAGTCATATCCTCTTCAGTGGGATTGATACACAACATAAGTCATATCCTCTTCAGTGGGATAGATACACAACAATAAGTCATATCCTCTTCAGTGGGATTGATACACAACATAAGTCATATCCTCTTCAGTGGGATTGATACACAACATAAGTCATATCCTCTTCAGTGGGATAGATACACAACAATAAGTCATATCCTCTTCAGTGGGATAGATACACAACAATAAGTCATATCCTCTTCAGTGGGATAGATACACAACAATAAGTCATATCCTCTTCAGTGGGATAGATACACAACAATAAGTCATATCCTCTTCAGTGGGATAGATACACAACAATAAGTCATATCCTCTTCAGTGGGATAGATACACAACAATAAGTCATATCCTCTTCAGTGGGATTGATACACAACATAAGTCATATCCTCTTCAGTGGGATTGATACACAACATAAGTCATATCCTCTTCAGTGGGATTGATACACAACATAAGTCATATCCTCTTCAGTGGGATTGATACACAACATAAGTCATATCCTCTTCAGTGGGATTGATACACAACATAAGTCATATCCTCTTCAGTGGGATTGATACACAACATAAGTCATATCCTCTTCAGTGGGATAGATACACAACATCCATACATCACAAGTCCATCAATCATCAAACATCAAACTAAAGTAAACTATACGTACATACACTTAGGAGGATTCTACTTTCTTCGAATCCTAGATGCTTATATATAGGGTCACCCGCAGCCTTCCCACCACATCTAAGACTCTTTGAAAGTAAAACCGACCTCCATATATGTACTTCTATCCTAATACCTTACAATAACACAATCACATTCGTAAATCATCACACAATCAATCAAAACTATCTGTCAATCAACAATTAATCAGAAATTAACTAGACAGTCAATCAAATCAACCAAACAATCCAACAAACACGTATATGTACACTTTTCAGCCCGAATCTCTATTGAGTAGGGAGCTACGAAACTCACCTTGATCGGCAAAGAACCTAACCCTAACCCTAACCCTAACCCTAACCCTAACCCTAACCCTAACCCTAACCCTAACCCTAACCCTAACCCTAACCCTAACCCTAACCCTAACCCTAACCCTAACCCTAACCCTAACCCTAACCCTAACCCTAACCCTAACCCTAACCCTAACCCTAACCCTAACCCTAACCCTAACCCTAACCCTAACCCTAACCCTAACCCTAACCCTAACCCTAACCCTAACCCTAACCCTAACCCTAACCCTAACCCTAACCCTAACCCTAACCCTAACCCTAACCCTAACCCTAACCCTAACCCTAACCCTAACCCTAACCCTAACCCTAACCCTAACCCTAACCCTAACCCTAACCCTAACCCTAACCCTAACCCTAACCCTAACCCTAACCCTAACCCTAACCCTAACCCTAACCCTAACCCTAACCCTAACCCTAACCCTAACCCTAACCCTAACCCTAACCCTAACCCTAACCCTAACCCTAACCCTAACCCTAACCCTAACCCTAACCCTAACCCTAACCCTAACCCTAACCCTAACCCTAACCCTAACCCTAACCCTAACCCTAACCCTAACCCTAACCCTAACCCTAACCCTAACCCTAACCCTAACCCTAACCCTAACCCTAACCCTAACCCTAACCCTAACCCTAACCCTAACCCTAACCCTAACCCTAACCCTAACCCTAACCCTAACCCTAACCCTAACCCTAACCCTAACCCTAACCCTAACCCTAACCCTAACCCTAACCCTAACCCTAACCCTAACCCTAACCCTAACCCTAACCCTAACCCTAACCCTAACCCTAACCCTAACCCTAACCCTAACCCTAACCCTAACCCTAACCCTAACCCTAACCCTAACCCTAACCCTAACCCTAACCCTAACCCTAACCCTAACCCTAACCCTAACCCTAACCCTAACCCTAACCCTAACCCTAACCCTAACCCTAACCCTAACCCTAACCCTAACCCTAACCCTAACCCTAACCCTAACCCTAACCCTAACCCTAACCCTAACCCTAACCCTAACCCTAACCCTAACCCTAACCCTAACCCTAACCCTAACCCTAACCCTAACCCTAACCCTAACCCTAACCCTAACCCTAACCCTAACCCTAACCCTAACCCTAACCCTAACCCTAACCCTAACCCTAACCCTAACCCTAACCCTAACCCTAACCCTAACCCTAACCCTAACCCTAACCCTAACCCTAACCCTAACCCTAACCCTAACCCTAACCCTAACCCTAACCCTAACCCTAACCCTAACCCTAACCCTAACCCTAACCCTAACCCTAACCCTAACCCTAACCCTAACCCTAACCCTAACCCTAACCCTAACCCTAACCCTAACCCTAACCCTAACCCTAACCCTAACCCTAACCCTAACCCTAACCCTAACCCTAACCCTAACCCTAACCCTAACCCTAACCCTAACCCTAACCCTAACCCTAACCCTAACCCTAACCCTAACCCTAACCCTAACCCTAACCCTAACCCTAACCCTAACCCTAACCCTAACCCTAACCCTAACCCTAACCCTAACCCTAACCCTAACCCTAACCCTAACCCTAACCCTAACCCTAACCCTAACCCTAACCCTAACCCTAACCCTAACCCTAACCCTAACCCTAACCCTAACCCTAACCCTAACCCTAACCCTAACCCTAACCCTAACCCTAACCCTAACCCTAACCCTAACCCTAACCCTAACCCTAACCCTAACCCTAACCCTAACCCTAACCCTAACCCTAACCCTAACCCTAACCCTAACCCTAACCCTAACCCTAACCCTAACCCTAACCCTAACCCTAACCCTAACCCTAACCCTAACCCTAACCCTAACCCTAACCCTAACCCTAACCCTAACCCTAACCCTAACCCTAACCCTAACCCTAACCCTAACCCTAACCCTAACCCTAACCCTAACCCTAACCCTAACCCTAACCCTAACCCTAACCCTAACCCTAACCCTAACCCTAACCCTAACCCTAACCCTAACCCTAACCCTAACCCTAACCCTAACCCTAACCCTAACCCTAACCCTAACCCTAACCCTAACCCTAACCCTAACCCTAACCCTAACCCTAACCCTAACCCTAACCCTAACCCTAACCCTAACCCTAACCCTAACCCTAACCCTAACCCTAACCCTAACCCTAACCCTAACCCTAACCCTAACCCTAACCCTAACCCTAACCCTAACCCTAACCCTAACCCTAACCCTAACCCTAACCCTAACCCTAACCCTAACCCTAACCCTAACCCTAACCCTAACCCTAACCCTAACCCTAACCCTAACCCTAACCCTAACCCTAACCCTAACCCTAACCCTAACTAAAACCGACCTCCATATATGTACTTCTATCCTAATACCTTACAATAACACAATCACATTCGTAAATCATCACACAATCAATCAAAACTATCTGTCAATCAACAATTAATCAGAAATTAACTAGACAGTCAATCAAATCAACACAATCAATCAAAACTATCTGTCAATCAACAATTAATCAGAAATTAACTAGACAGTCAATCAAATCAACCAAACAATCCAACAAACACGTATATGTACACTTTTCAGCCCGAATCTCTATTGAGTAGGGAGCTACGAAACTCACCTTGATCGGCAAAGAAGCTAGTATAAGATTACAAACGAGTAATAGGATCCACACGTCCACAACCTATAATTATACATCATAATACCGTAAAGTCAACTCTACAATCATAAACAAGTTGGTTTAGCATAATTAAGTCAAGTCACAAACCCTAAACACCTTTACAACTTTAACGAGTAGGAACAAGACACATTCGGCTCGATCTTTTTAGAAATGAGAAAGGACTCATACAAAAAGAGTGTTACTACTAGAAACTAGACTCTCTTACGATTCCAACGATAGGTCGTAAGACTTGTTTGGAGTTATGGATCAAAAGTTATTAACGTTTAAAAATCGACGCGCATATTTTCACAGAACCTATCCACTGCGCCGCAGTGAGCCAGAACCATGCTCACTGCGCCGCAGTGGCTAAAATGAACCGCGCCGCAGTGACCAGAACAAGGCACTGCGCCGCAGTGAGCAAGGGTAGAGCTCACTGCGCCGCAGTGAGCCAGAACCATGCCAGCGCCGCAGTGAGCCAGAACCAGCACTGCGCCGCAGTGAGCAAGGGTAGAGCTCACTGCGCCGCAGTGAGCCACAACCATGCCACTGCGCCGCAGTGAGCCAGAACCAGAACACTGCGCCGCAGTGAGCAAGGGTAGAGCTCACTGCGCCGCAGTGAGCCAGAACCATGCTCACTGCGCCGCAGTGAGCCAGAACCAGCTCACTGCGCCGCAGTGAGCCAGAACCATGCTCACTGCGCCGCAGTGAGCCAGAACCATGCTCACTGCGCCGCAGTGAGCAGAACCATGCTCACTGCGCCGCAGTGAGCCAGAACCATGCTCACTGCGCCGCAGTGAGCCAGAACATGCTCACTGCGCCGCAGTGAGCCAGAACCAGCACTGCGCCGCAGTGAGCAAGGGTAGAGCTCACTGCGCCGCAGTGAGCCAGAACCATGCTCACTGCGCCGCAGTGAGCCAGAACCATGTCACTGCGCCGCAGTGAGCCAGAACAGGCACTGCGCCGCAGTGAGCAAGGGTAGAGCTCACTGCGCCGCAGTGACCAGAACCATCCACTGCGCCGCAGTGAGCCAGAACCATGCTCACTGCGCCGCAGTGGCCACAATCTGCAGCCAGCACCTGCAGTTTATGCAGGAAACACGAACCAAAACCCCCAAATTCGACCCAAACCATTCCAAAACGACTTGTAAGGACTTTTAGCCCATTTTGAAGTATAACCAAACATCATTATCCATTAATACACATAACCCAACCCACAAATTCGACCAAAACATCATAATCACTCATAATCCTTCAAACCCTAACCCTAATTTCCATTTTTACCATTTACAAGACTTGGAATCACATCAAAACGACTAGAAACATAAAAACAAGCATAAATGGAAGTAAAAGAGTTGAATTAGACTTACACAAACTTCTCCTTGAGCTAGAACCCAAATTAGGTCAAAATGGCTAGAATGCAAGACTTCCACCTTTGATTCTTTGATATGACGATAATGTTGTATAGATGACGATGATTCTAGCGTTATAACCTTTCCAACACTAAGTAGATGGTAGAGAGAAGAAGAATGAAATGGTCTTGCTTTGCTTTTGAGAGAAAGAGAGAAAGAGATAGATAGATAGAAATGAAAATGAGAGGGGGGAGAAAGGGATAAGGGGGGGAGAAATGGGTCTTGGGGCTGGTGGGTCATAGACTACCCACGGGCCGACCCGTTTCCCTTTTCAAGCCAAGTTACAATCGTTACACTATTAAACATCGAATAAACATATTAACGACCCGACCAACATACCACATAGTCATATAATCACAAATGGGCCCAATTATTTCATTCAACAAGTTTGTTAGTCAAATTACACAAAAAGTCAATGGGTCAAGATTCACGGATGTTACATTATTCCCCCGTCAAAAGAATTTCGTCCCGAAATTCAGCAAATCACCAATAGTTAGACAAATGTGGGTACTTGGGTCTCAACTCTAACGGTCTCCATCACACATCGACCCACTTCCTTCGTAGCATGCAAGCTAGTTGCTATCTTCTTAGTTTGAGAAGTTGTTCTTGTCATTCCAATTACTATTCTAGGCCCGCTGCATTGGCTTTCTTTGATTCTTTGATATGACGATAATGTTGTATAGATGACGATGATTCTAGCGTTATAACCTTTCCAACACTAAGTAGATGGTAGAGAGAAGAAGAATGAAATGGTCTTGCTTTGCTTTTGAGAGAAAGAGAGAAAGAGATAGATAGATAGAAATGAAAATGAGAGGGGGGAGAAAGGGATAAGGGGGGGAGAAATGGGTCTTGGGGCTGGTGGGTCATAGACTACCCACGGGCCGACCCGTTTCCCTTTTCAAGCCAAGTTACAATCGTTACACTATTAAACATCGAATAAACATATTAACGACCCGACCAACATACCACATAGTCATATAATCACAAATGGGCCCAATTATTTCATTCAACAAGTTTGTTAGTCAAATTACACAAAAAGTCAATGGGTCAAGATTCACGGATGTTACATTATTCCCCCGTCAAAAGAATTTCGTCCCGAAATTCAGCAAATCACCAATAGTTAGACAAATGTGGGTACTTGGGTCTCAACTCTAACGGTCTCCATCACACATCGACCCACTTCCTTCGTAGCATGCAAGCTAGTTGCTATCTTCTTAGTTTGAGAAGTTGTTCTTGTCATTCCAATTACTATTCTAGGCCCGCTGCATTGGCTTTCTTTGATTCTTGGCTCATCCAGCGGAGAGTAATACCTCTACTACTTAATGCTTCGGTTAGTGACATTCGAATACTCGCGTGACAACCTTCATTGCACAAGATTTCCGCCATGGTCATAAGCACATTTTCTTCACATGTGATCAAGTCTCGAGTCGGTTTGAGTACCCGTTGCTCATTGGATGGCTCCCTGAATTGGAGTTAAGCGACTTTCTTTATCTGAAATGATAGAAATCGAATCTCTGTGCACCTACACCATTTCTTCTACATACTAATGTGCCAAGTTGTCAGATTTTACTGGTTTCGTCGTATCGTGACCACTTCTTGTCGTCGGCGACTTCATGGTGAAATCCATTACAATTTGTTTTCCTTCGAATCTCTCTCCCGGTCTTTCACTACGAGCTTATTCGCATCTCAGAAGTCTATAAGGGTTTTGGCTACACGTGCGATGTTAAGTAGTTAAGCATATACGAAATTTAAGTTATCGGAATGGGGTAAGCCCGGTAAGTCACCCGGAAAAGGCCTCGGGGACTCAAGATTATCAGAGACGACGTTAGTTTTCAGATTCTTGAGACGGTAGTTCTAAGGACCCTTGAGTTTGAAGATTCACATGAAACCCTAAAAACCCTACCGTTAGATATTTTTACATTAGTAACCCTACTACACAATTAAGAATCATATTAACCGTTGCATTCAGATTTTACTCACTTTATCGCCAGGAACCTTAATATCATAGATCACAAAGTACGTGAAAAGTTTGTTGTCTTCTAGAGTCAAGACACATGCACGGGGTATTTGATTGAATTTAGCCAGAGAGTCGCTAAACATCCAAAAATTTTAAACATATAATTCCAAAACACACGAACGAATGTAACCCAAAGGAGTAACGTTAGGATAAATGAGGTCATAGTCGATTTTGACATCGAGTAATGCCATAACATCATAACCGTGAAGAGAAAGGTACCTTAACCAACGTTTGGATCATTTCGGCCTCCATTGCCAATTCCCGCAAAAGCTCGGCCACGAGGAGGAACTTGATGGCCTTGTTGGCCACGGTTTTGATTCGGCCCGGTAATTTGGAGTTGATTCGGATGGACCGCCACTTCAACTTGTTGTCCAATCCATTGCGGACAATTATTCCGGTAGTGATCAGGGCTTCCACATTTAAAGCACGTACCCCATGGAAAGTTGCCTTGAGGATGAATGGTTTGAAGGGGTACTACATTCAATGGCGCCGCTTTCGGTGCTCTACAATTCTTGGACATGTGCCCAACTTGGTTGCAATTAAAACACGCCCTGCATTGAACGTTGGTGGGGTGGTGACTGTTGCATCTTTCACATAACGGATGAGGTCCTGCATAAGCTTTCTTCACCGGTCCCGTCGCCGCCATCACTCTACCCCTATTAGCATCTTTGGGATTAAACCTTCCCATTTTCTTTACCCCACTTGATTCTCCCACTTCCTTTCTCTTGTTTGTTGAGGAGTTACTTAAAACACCGCCTCTCAACAAGTCTTCAGTCACACTCCCGGCTTGGTTAACAGCATCGGCCAAAGTAGTAGGCATGTTGGAATTCACATAAGATCGGACTTGAGGATTCAAGCCCAACACAAACTTTTCGGTGGCTTGGGTCTCGGAACCCACCAAATGAGGAATGAGGGTAGACAGCTCCTGAAATCGTCTAACATAGTTCTTGTAATCGGCTCTTAGGCTCACCACGACCCCTTCCGGCCCCTACCACGACCCCTACCACGGCCCCTACCACGGCCCCTACCACGGCCCTTACCTCGGCCAAGTTTGGCTCAGGAGCTCCACCACGACCCCTACCACGGCCCCTACCACGACCTCTACCACGGCCCCTACCACGGCCCCTACCACGGCCCCTACCACGGCCCCTACCACGCCCTCTTCCGGCCCCTACCACGGCCCCTACCACGGCCCCTACCACGGCCCCTACCACGGCCCTTACCTCGGCCAAGTTTGGCTCAGGAGCTCCACCACGACCCCTACCACGGCCCCTACCACGACCTCTACCACGGCCCCTACCACGGCCCCTACCACGGCCCCTACCACGGCCCCTACCCGCCTGGTTGAGCTTCCGGCTACCACGGCTCCTACCACGACCCCTTCCACGCCCCTACCACGGCCCCTACCACGGCCCCTACCACGGCCCCTACCACGGCCATTACCTCGGCCAAGTTTGGCTCAGGAGCTCCACCACGACCCCTACCACGGCCCCTACCACGACCTCTACCTACGGCCTCTACCACGGCCCCTACCACGGCCCCTACCACGGCCCCTACCACGGCCCCTACCACGGCCCCTACCACGGCCCCTACCTCGGCCAAGTTTGGCTCAGGAGCTCCACCACGACCCCTACCACGGCCCCTACCACGACCTCTACCACGGCCCCTACCACGGCCCCTACCACGGCCTCCTTCCACGGCCCCTACCTCCCACCTGGTTGACTTCCGGCCTAGCTCAGGCTCCTCACCACGACCCCTTCCCGGCCCCTACCACGACCCCTACCACGGCCCCTACCACGGCCCCTACCACGGCCCTTACCTCGGCCAAGTTTGGCTCAGGAGCTCCACCACGACCCCTACCACGGCCCCTACCACGACCTCTACCACGGCCCCTACCACGGCCCCTACCACGGCCCCTACCACGGCCCCTACCTCCCACCTGGTTGACTTCCGGTTGAGCCACGGCCCCTACCACGGCCCCTACCACGGCCCCTACCACGGCCCCTACCTCGGCTCCTCACCACGACCCCTTCCCGGCCCCTACCACGGCCCCTACCACGGCCCCTACCACGGCCCCTACCACGGCCCCTACCTCGGCCAAGTTTGGCTCAGGAGCTCCACCACGACCCCTACCACGGCCCCTACCACGACCTCTACCACGGCCCCTACCACGGCCCCTACCACGGCCCCTACCACGGCCCCTACCACGGCCCCTACCACGGCCCCTACCACGGCCCCTACCTCGGCCAAGTTTGGCTCAGGAGCTCCACCACGACCCCTACCCCGGCCCCTACCACGACCTCTACTACGGCCCCTACCACGGCCCCTACCACGGCCCCTACCACGGCCCCTACCTCCTTGCACTTCTGGTTGAGCTTCCGGTTGAGCCACGGCCCCTACCACGGCCCCTACCTCGGCCAAGTTTGGCTCAGGAGCTCCACCACGACCCCTACCACGGCCCCTACCACGACCTCTCCCACGGCCCCTACCACGGCCCCTACCTCGGCCTCTACCACGGCCCCTACCACGGCCCCTACCACGGCCCCTACCACGGCCCCTACCACGGCCCCTACCACGGCCCCTACCACGGCCCCTACCACGGCCCCTACCACGGCCCCTACCACGGCCCCTACCACGGCCCCTACCACGGCCCCTACCACGGCTCCTCACCACGACCCCTTCCGGCCCCTACCACGACCCCTACCACGGCCCCTACCACGGCCCCTACCACGGCCCTTACCTCGGCCAAGTTTGGCTCAGGAGCTCCACCACGACCCCTACCACGGCCCCTACCACGACCTCTACCACGGCCCCTACCACGGCCCCTACCACGGCCCCTACCACGGCCCCTACCTCGGCCAAGTTTGGCTCAGGAGCTCCACCACGACCCCTACCACGGCCCCTACCACGACCTCTACCACGGCCCCTACCACGGCCCTCTACCACGGCCCCTACCACGGCCCTCTACCATGACCTCTACCACGGCCCCTACCACGGCCCCTACCTCTACCTCCTTGTACCTCCGGTTGAGCTTCCGGTTGAGGTTCTTCCGGTTCAGCCCTATAGTTCGTTCCGGCTCTTCTTGGTCTCACCATTTCTATAAAGCAAGTGACACGTTGACCCGAGAGTTAGTCTCAAATGCTCACATGTTAGTCACACAAGTAGTCAATGCTCTCATACCGATACCACATACTCATTTCATATCAGTAAGCTAAGGCAAGAGTGCTAGAATCCTATGAGATTGTTACTTAGCATATCATTATGTCAATTGTTGCAATTAAAACACGCCCTGCATTGAACGTTGGTGGGGTGGTGACTGTTGCATCTTTCACATAACGGATGAGGTCCTGCATAAGCTTTCTTCACCGGTCCCGTCGCCGCCATCACTCTACCCCTATTAGCATCTTTGGGATTAAACCTTCCCATTTTCTTTACCCCACTTGATTCTCCCACTTCCTTTCTCTTGTTTGTTGAGGAGTTACTTAAAACACGCCCTGCATTGAACGTTGGTGGGGTGGTGACTGTTGCATCTTTCACATAACGGATGAGGTCCTGCATAAGCTTTCTTCACCGGTCCCGTCGCCGCCATCACTCTACCCCTATTAGCATCTTTGGGATTAAACCTTCCCATTTTCTTTACCCCACTTGATTCTCCCACTTCCTTTCTCTTGTTTGTTGAGGAGTTACTTAAAACACCGCCTCTCAACAAGTCTTCAGTCACACTCCCGGCTTGGTTAACAGCATCGGCCAAAGTAGTAGGCATGTTGGAATTCACATAAGATCGGACTTGAGGATTCAAGCCCAACACAAACTTTTCGGTGGCTTGGGTCTCGGAACCCACCAAATGAGGAATGAGGGTAGACAGCTCCTGAAATCGTCTAACATAGTTCTTGTAATCGGCTCCCTCCATGTTGAGATTAACAAACTCAATGGTCAAGTTTTGTAGTTCATAGGGAGGACAAAACTTCGCCTTCACCTTGTTCTTGAAATCGATCCATTCCAAGTTATGAGTCCGCCCCAAAGTTATCTCTTGGTTCCACCAACTCAAGGCGTCATTTTTAAACATGCCGGATGCATAAGGAATCCGGTCGTCATATGTGCAATGACTTCTTTCAATCACTGCCTCGATCTCCTCAAACCACCTTATACACTCTGTGGGACCGCCTCTTCCATTGAACTCCGGCGCCCCACAGCTTTTGAAGTCTTTAAATATACACCCCTGTCGGTATCCTCCATGTTGAGATTAACAAACTCAATGGTCAAGTTTTGTAGTTCATAGGGAGGACAAAACTTCGCCTTCACCTTGTTCTTGAAATCGATCCATTCCAAGTTATGAGTCCGCCCCAAAGTTATCTCTTGGTTCCACCAACTCAAGGCGTCATTTTTAAACATGCCGGATGCATAAGGAATCCGGTCGTCATATGTGCAATGACTTCTTTCAATCACTGCCTCGATCTCCTCAAACCACCTTATACACTCTGTGGGACCGCCTCTTCCATTGAACTCCGGCGCCCCACAGCTTTTGAAGTCTTTAAATATACACCCCTGTCGGTATCCTCCATGTTGAGATTAACAAACTCAATGGTCAAGTTTTGTAGTTCATAGGGAGGACAAAACTTCGCCTTCACCTTGTTCTTGAAATCGATCCATTCCAAGTTATGAGTCCGCCCCAAAGTTATCTCTTGGTTCCACCAACTCAAGGCGTCATTTTTAAACATGCCGGATGCATAAGGAATCCGGTCGTCATATGTGCAATGACTTCTTTCAATCACTGCCTCGATCTCCTCAAACCACCTTATACACTCTGTGGGACCGCCTCTTCCATTGAACTCCGGCGCCCCACAGCTTTTGAAGTCTTTAAATATACACCCCTGTCGGTATCCTCCATGTTGATTATACATGGGTATACGGTTATCAACTCTCACTGGTTCTTCTTCTTCGTTTTCTACGTCCTGAGGTTGAGCATTTTCATTATTCACATTTTCTGGGGCTTCATTGTTTTGAGCCACATTGTTCTGCCCAAGACTTGCCGTGACTTGAGCAATAATGGTTGGCATGATATTGGCGATCGTTTGAGCGATCACCTCAGCCATGTTTGGCTCAGGAACTTCACCACGACCTCTTCCTTGGCCTCTACCACGACCTCTACCACGGCCCCTACCACGGCCCCTACCACGGCCCCTCCCGCCTCTACCACGACCTCTACCACGACCTCTACCACGGCCCCTACCACGGCCCCTACCTCTACCTCCTTGTACCTCCGGTTGAGCTTCCGGTTGAGGTTCTTCCGGTTCAGCCCTATAGTTCGTTCCGGCTCTTCTTGGTCTCACCATTTCTATAAAGCAAGTGACACGTTGACCCGAGAGTTAGTCTCAAATGCTCACATGTTAGTCACACAAGTAGTCAATGCTCTCATACCGATACCACATACTCATTTCATATCAGTAAGCTAAGGCAAGAGTGCTAGAATCCTATGAGATTGTTACTTAGCATATCATTATGTCAATTTCATTACAATCGTTCATTATTAACTCAAGTAATCATGCTCAATACGTCATAAGATCAAACAATTAACACAAATGGGTTAAGTATAATCTGAATTCGATATGCTCTCTAGTTATTGACCAGGTATGTATACAGGGTGTACCAACGGCTAACCCTCCACCCAATCAACTACCATTAAGCATATCGGTTCCTTATTATACTTTAAGCCACACGTGCGCAATCCATGATGTCATTAACTTGTTATAATGTTGGGCGACCATAAAAGAGTTGATCGGGTTCTTTTAGGGTTGCCACAATATTATACTAAGTTAATACCATAACTTCATTTTGCTCTAAAGCATCCAACTAGCATCAATTAGTAACAACAATCCATATCAATGACAGTCAAATTCAATCAATGCACACCTTAACCATATTGTACCCATTCCACATTCATCATGTTGAATTCAAGCCATCACATAAGTGGTCTTAACTACGAACTCACAATATACACTTTCTAGAGTTCACAGAATTCACGTTGCACACAAATTTCCTAACCATGCATGCTATATGAAGAGTTTTAACTTAAGCCGTAGTCTAGGTCAAACCGCCTAATTCTCTACGACCACGCATGGGCCACCATTCTGTAACACCCCAAGCCAAGGCTCAGAATATCACGGAAATCATATAGCACAAGGTGGAATTAATGTAGAACATGAACTAAATGCAAATAAAGGATTCAGTGAATCCATACAGGAAGTTAAACAAGAATCAAAATACATAAAGAACAAGTCATCATCAAAGATTACAACAGAACATCAAAAGATGGCTAACGGTTCTAAGTATAATGCAAAAGAGAAGGTCGATGAATCCTTGATTCATAAAGTCCAAAGCCCGGGTTTAACAGCAAGCAAACAACTAAGCTCCACGTCCGGGGATAACCTGATTTCCTGAAAAGTGTACTAAGCATAGTCAACACAAGGTTGGTGAGTTCGTAGTAATGGTCCATAAGGAACCATCGTCAATAATCATAATATACGAGTAGAGGCAAAACATGACTTACAGTGAGCCTCTAAGAACAACACAACAACATCCACCACAAGATTACACACAACAAATAAAACGCGTAATAAACATTATACCCAAGTAACGTACATAACATCAATTCAAAACAGGTATCATATCCTCTTCAGTGGGATAGATACACAACATAAGTCATATCCTCTTCAGTGGGATAGATACACAACAATAAGTCATATCCTCTTCAGTGGGATAGATACACAACAATAAGTCATATCCTCTTCAGTGGGATAGATACACAACAATAAGTCATATCCTCTTCAGTGAGATAGATACACAACATAAGTCATATCCTCTTCAGTGGGATAGATACACAACATAAGTCATATCCTCTTCAGTGGGATAGATACACAACATAAGTCATATCCTCTTCAGTGGATAGATACACAACATAAGTCATATCCTCTTCAGTGGGATAGATACACAACAATAAGTCATATCCTCTTCAGTGGGATAGATACACAACATAAGTCATATCCTCTTCAGTGGAATAGATACACAACATAAGTCATATCCTCTTCAGTGGGATAGATACACAACATAAGTCATATCCTCTTCAGTGGGATAGATACACAACATAAGTCATATCCTCTTCAGTGGGATAGATACACAACATAAGTCATATCCTCTTCAGTAGGATAGATACACAACATAAGTCATATCCTCTTCAGTGGGATTGATACACAACATAAGTCATATCCTCTTCAGTGGATAGATACACAACAATAAGTCATATCCTCTTCAGTGGGATAGATACACAACATAAGTCATATCCTCTTCAGTGGGATAGATACACAACATAAGTCATATCCTCTTCAGTGGATAGATACACAACAATAAGTCATATCCTCTTCAGTGGGATAGATACACAACATAAGTCATATCCTCTTCAGTGGGATAGATACACAACATAAGTCATATCCTCTTCAGTGGGATAGATACACAACATAAGTCATATCCTCTTCAGTGGATAGATACACAACAATAAGTCATATCCTCTTCAGTGGGATAGATACACAACATAAGTCATATCCTCTTCAGTGGGATAGATACACAACAATAAGTCATATCCTCTTCAGTGGGATAGATACACAACATAAGTCATATCCTCTTCAGTGGGATAGATACACAACATAAGTCATATCCTCTTCAGTGGGATAGATACACAACAATAAGTCATATCCTCTTCAGTGGGATTGATACACAACATAAGTCATATCCTCTTCAGTGGATAGATACACAACAATAAGTCATATCCTCTTCAGTGGGATAGATACACAACATAAGTCATATCCTCTTCAGTGAGATAGATACACAACATCCATACATCACAAGTCCATCAATCATCAAACATCAAACTAAAGTAAACTATACGTACATACACTTAGGAGGATTCTACTTTCTTCGAATCCTAGATGCTTATGTATAGGGTCACCCGCAGCCTTCCCACCACATCTAAGACTCTTTGAAAGTAAAACCGACCTCCATATATGTACTTCTATCCTAATACCTTACAATAACACAATCACATTCGTAAATCATCACACAATCAATCAAAACTATCTGTCAATCAACAATTAATCAGAAATTAACTAGACAGTCAATCAAATCAACCAAACAATCCAACAAACACGTATATGTACACTTTTCAGCCCGAATCTCTATTGAGTAGGGAGCTACGAAACTCACCTTGATCGGCAAAGAAGCTAGTATAAGATTACAAACGAGTAATAGGATCCACACGTCCACAACCTATAATTATACATCATAATACCGTAAAGTCAACTCTACAATCATAAACAAGTTGGTTTAGCATAATTAAGTCAAGTCACAAACCCTAAACACCTTTACAACTTTAACGAGTAGGAACAAGACACATTCGACTCGATCTTTTTAGAAATGAGAAAGGACTCATACAAAAAGAGTGTTACTACTAGAAACTAGACTCTCTTACGATTCCAACGATAGGTCGTAAGACTTGTTTGGAGTTATGGATCAAAAGTTATTAACGTTTAAAAATCGACGCGCATATTTTCACAGAACCTATCCACTGCGCCGCAGTGAGCATGGTTCTGGCTCACTGCGCCGCAGTGGCTAAAATGAACCAGGACCAGAAACAAGTCACTGCGCCGCAGTGAGCAAGGGTAGAGCTCACTGCGCCGCAGTGAGCAAGGGTAGAGCTCACTGCGCCGCAGTGGCCACAATCTGCAGCCAGCACCTGCAGTTTATGCAGGAAACACGAACCAAAACCCCCAAATTCGACCCAAACCATTCCAAAACGACTTGTAAGGACTTTTAGCCCATTTTGAAGTATAACCAAACATCATTATCCATTAATACACATAACCCAACCCACAAATTCGACCAAAACATCATAATCACTCATAATCCTTCAAACCCTAACCCTAACCCTAATTTCCATTTTTACCATTTACAAGACTTGGAATCACATCAAAACGACTAGAAACATAAAAACAAGCATAAATGGAAGTAAAAGAGTTGAATTAGACTTACACAAACTTCTCCTTGAGCTAGAACCCAAATTAGGTCAAAATGGCTAGAATGCAAGACTTCCACCTTTGATTCTTTGATATGACGATAATGTTGTATAGATGACGATGATTCTAGCGTTATAACCTTTCCAACACTAAGTAGATGGTAGAGAGAAGAAGAATGAAATGGTCTTGCTTTGCTTTTGAGAGAAAGAGAGAAAGAGATAGATAGATAGAAATGAAAATGAGAGGGGGGAGAAAGGGATAAGGGGGGGAGAAATGGGTCTTGGGGCTGGTGGGTCATAGACTACCCACGGGCCGACCCGTTTCCCTTTTCAAGCCAAGTTACAATCGTTACACTATTAAACATCGAATAAACATATTAACGACCCGACTAACATACCACATAGTCATATAATCACAAATGGGCCCAATTATTTCATTCAACAAGTTTGTTAGTCAAATTACACAAAAAGTCAATGGGTCAAGATTCACGGATGTTACAATTGCCTTGCCAGAATTCCGTATGGTCTAGCGTGACTATTAATGTGGACGAGGCAGCGTTAAGATGAAAAATAATTTGATCCAGCCAATCGATCTTCTGTCGAAGATATACAACATACTCATTTTCGACGGCGCTACAAATCCGCCCTACAACTTCAATTCGTTCGATTTCGGCTATGTAAGCCGCCTTGTTGTCCGGTATGCTCTGAATCACATTGTTTACTTCACATCTGTGTCTTGCGTCGTTGAGCATGTGATTTTGCATGACCATTTTAGCATCAAAAACGGTCATTGGCATATTGTTTGCCATGATTTGAAGTATGGAAAGAAAGGTGTGTGAATTTGAAGTAAAGTATGGATGAATGTGATATGATAATGTATGGATGAATTTGTGTTGTGTGAGTCACCACCACCACCACCACCACCACCACCACCACCACCACCACCACCACCACCACCACCACCACCACCACCACCACCACCACCACCACCACCACCACCACCACCACCACCACCACCACCACCACCACCACCACCACCACCACCACCACCACCACCACCACCACCACCACCACCACCACCACCACCACCACCACCACCACCACCACCACCACCACCACCACCACCACCACCACCACCACCACCACCACCACCACCACCACCACCACCACCACCACCACCACCACCACCACCACCACCACCACCACCACCACCACCACCACCACCACCACCACCACCACCACCACCACCACCACCACCACCACCACCACCACCACCACCACCACCACCACCACCACCACCACCACCACCACCACCACCACCACCACCACCACCACCACCACCACCACCACCACCACCACCACCACCACCACCACCACCACCACCACCACCACCACCACCACCACCACCACCACCACCACCACCACCACCACCACCACCACCACCACCACCACCACCACCACCACCACCACCACCACCACCACCACCACCACCACCACCACCACCACCACCACCACCACCACCACCACCACCACCACCACCACCACCACCACCACCACCACCACCACCACCACCACCACCACCACCACCACCACCACCACCACCACCACCACCACCACCACCACCACCACCACCACCACCACCACCACCACCACCACCACCACCACCACCACCACCACCACCACCACCACCACCACCACCACCACCACCACCACCACCACCACCACCACCACCACCACCACCACCACCACCACCACCACCACCACCACCACCACCACCACCACCACCACCACCACCACCACCACCACCACCACCACCACCACCACCACCACCACCACCACCACCACCACCACCACCACCACCACCACCACCACCACCACCACCACCACCACCACCACCACCACCACCACCACCACCACCACCACCACCACCACCACCACCACCACCACCACCACCACCACCACCACCACCACCACCACCACCACCACCACCACCACCACCACCACCACCACCACCACCACCACCACCACCACCACCACCACCACCACCACCACCACCACCACCACCACCACCACCACCACCACCACCACCACCACCACCACCACCACCACCACCACCACCACCACCACCACCACCACCACCACCACCACCACCACCACCACCACCACCACCACCACCACCACCACCACCACCACCACCACCACCACCACCACCACCACCACCACCACCACCACCACCACCACCACCACCACCACCACCACCACCACCACCACCACCACCACCACCACCACCACCACCACCACCACCACCACCACCCCACCACCACCCCACCACCACCACCACCTGACCCTCCCCCTACCACCACCACCACCACCACTTCCTCCACCGCCACCACCTCCTACACCACCAGCAGCAGCACCACCACCACCACCACCAACGCATCTGGTTAGTAAAACAAACTTAAATTAACTGTTTCTTCTACTTTTAAACCATTTATTTCTATTCAATTCAATTCAGTTAGGTTTAATTATTACTCAATTAGATTTAACTAAATAATTTTCAATTGTATAGATAAATATATGACCTGTATGTATTGATGATATTTTGAACATAATATAATGAAATGACATAATAAGCCAGATCTTGTCTGTACGTTTAGTATTGCTAGACACTTAAACAATGAAGCGGAAACGAACGCCAGCAAAGACGACACTTGGTAATCCTTCTCCCACTGGTACGGGCATTAGTGGCAGGCAAGCAGATTTAGAGACGGGGGGAAATTATCCGGATGTATTGGGTAAAATGATTTCCACCATTATTAGAGAGATATCCAAAGATTCCGGTGGCATAGGTAATCTGTCACGGAGCATGGTAGCTAATTCAGTCACTAATGTGAATCAAATTCTACCACATCAAACTCCAGAATTGAATGCTGCCCTTGAAGTATATGCCCTTATTATGTTTTTTATTTTTTTATTTTTATTATCTACAATCAACATATTTGTTCACGTTGCACATCACGGCTTTACACGTATAGATGACATTTTTTCCCGCTACCTGTAGGTGATAAAAAAGACCATGAAACTGGATGCAGCTGCTCCGTTTAATCAACCTGTTGATCCTGTTGCACTTGGCATACCTGTATGTATATTGCTTGATCCATTACTTCATTTTAATCTGTTTCTTCAAAATATATGATTTTAAATGAACTAATTGTGCTATCGTGTTTGTGAAAACGGTTACATGGGCTTGGTGCGAAATCTCCCTTCAAATGGCCTGGGCAAATCTTTGGATTTTTGCCCAAAGGACATGGGCTTGGAGGAGTTGATAGCCTTTGGGAAAATCGAACTTTAGACCTATGAAAAACAAGTTCCAAATGTTATTGAGTGAAACTGGATATGTACTAAATTAACACAATATTAGCCACAATTCGCGATGAGATACATGAAACAAAACCAGAAATTTAATATCTTGACTAGCCTATAGAGAACAGGAAAACATTTATATATGATACTGACATTAGTGAGCCGTTATATGTAGTGGGCAGTTATGGTCCACTTCCTAGTTTGAATTCTTTTCCTCCGCTATATGATTTCCCTCCCACCCCTTTTTCCTAGTTATATGGTTTGTATCAATACATCCTGCCACAAAATCTCCCTCAAGTCGGTTGTGAGAAAACTGAGCTGCTGGTCGAGTAGCGTTCAACTCAAATGGTTCAGTACTGAGGTGGCTAGATGCTGACCATCTGGAGGAAAGTTCATGGAGCTTGTACTCCTTACCATCCAAAGTGAACATCTCCTTCCAGTTTGCCTGAACTGTGTGAAGTGTTGCTAACCATTGAATATCTAGTACTGCATCGGCTCACCCTAAGGCAAATTGATAGAAGTTTTGTTTTCCCGGTAGGTCAGAAACTTGTAGCACATCATCTTTGCAGACTGGTTGCATCGGAGGACATCACCACTCCCAATTTGGACGCCGAAAGGAGAGAGAAAGTGGGTGATGAGTTTCAGGTCACTAACTAGCTTATTCGAATTGAAATTGTGTGTGGACCCACTATCAACCAGAATTAGGACTTCTGCCATATCTAAAATGCCACGAAGTTTCATGGTTGTTAGAGAAGACTGACCAAATAACTCATGGAGGCCGATCTTGGCCAGTTCATAGATGCATTCATGTTCATTTTCCACTGCACCTTCTCTCTCGTTGTAAATCTCAAGGAGTTTGAAGGTCCACAACGATGCCGGGGACCATAATTATTCCCACATCGAAAACATTCTCCTCCTATGCACCGGCCCTGGTTACCAGTTTTTCAGAATCAGAATGACGGCTTCAGTTAGTCTCTGGGCTGCAGCAATCGCAGGCAACACCTTGGAAGTTTCTGTTGCTATTGAAGATACCGGTTCTGTTTTGGCTGAAGAGGCAGCCTTTTCCCATATTTTATGTGAACAATCTTGGATTCAAACTCGATATCGATACTCATACTCTTGTAAACAGTTCTCGGTTTATGGATTTTGACAACGGCTTTGAGATCATCTTTGAGACCATCGAGGAATACTACCAATAGGCAGTGTTCGGGCCAATTAGTAACCGTTGAGGACTGTTTGGCAATTTATGATCTTTGTGAGTATGATTCGAAGTGATGTTCCCTACGACCCAGGCGGCTGTAGTTCGAATTCGTGTTCTCATGCTTGTCGAAAACTCGAGGACGAGTTTTTTCGAAGACGGGGAGAATGATGCAGTAGCATGATCTTTTATTTTTATGGTTTTATTAAGTATCTTTTATTTTTATAAGTTAACTTTTTATTTTATTAGATAATTATGCATTGATTTCTTTTCTATTTTAGTGAGGTCAAGATTAGTATAAATAGGAATTTTAGTTATTGTAATATGTAGTTGATTATTGAGTTATATAAAATTTGACATTTTTGTCAAGAAAATCTATATGGTTTTGGTCTTTGATTAATCTTTAGTCTCGAGCCATTTGATTGCGTGAGAAACTGCATCATAACTCTTCTGAATACTCGATATTCTGATGAATAGAGAGCCGTGAGTAGAGATCTCAAGCATCACCTTCTAAATGCATTGCTACAACATCCACACGTTCCTCCTCTGGCATGTTCTAATACCGGAATTATTTTTGCATAGAGAATCCAACCGTGCGGGTCTCCATCACTAAAAGTTGGGAAATCGATTTTATTTTAAGGTCTATAGTGACGGTGGTTACCACCAGATAAACGTTCGTCTTCAAATTGATTGAAACTGTTGCTTCCTTTTGTTTGGCTTGCTGCGTTTTGATTGCTGCTACCTCTTGTTGCAGTGACTCCATACATGATGCTATGGCTGCCAATTGAGCAGCCACAGGGTCTGGGTTGTTTGGATTGGAAGTGCATGAATCTGGGTTACTTCGGGTTTGAGGAGCCATTTGATTTCCCGGCAATGGAATAGAAACTGGAAATCTACTAATTTAATTACTGAAATTAACACGATATTAGCCAATTCGAGATGGCAAATCTCCAAATACAAGAACAAAACCAGAAACTTAATATCCTGACAAGCCTAAAAAAACAGTAAAACACCTATTTTCACAATTCATTCTTCTTTGTTAACTTTGAAATTCCATCCCCTTTGTTGTTGTTTATGATCATGATATTTCTTTGAATGTCTGCACTTTGTAGTTAGAGTAATTAAGTAACTCACATTAATTTTGGTGCGTATTTGTTGACATTTGAGAAATTTTGATATATTTTTCAGAAGTTTACATTAATAAGTAGCTCCCTAAGTAAGTATGCATTAGGATTATCAGTTTATCACATATGATAGACAACCACAAAATATATGTTAGATTTTTGTCCCACTTTGGACAATGGCGAAGAGAAGAGTTTGTGGGTTTGCTGTTCAAAGAGCGTTATGTTTAGTATCTTGTGTCACCTAATGATTTGTGTGGGGCTTGAACCAGGATTACTTTGATGTTATCAAGACACCTATGGATTTTGGTACAATATGCTACAACCTAGAGAATGGTCTCAAGTACATGAATGCAACAGAAGTGTTTCAGGATGTACAGTATATTTGGAACAATTGTCTCATATATAACAAGAAAGGCAATCACATTTTGGAGCTCATGAAGAGGGTGCAGACATTGTTCACAAAGTACTGGAAAGCAGCCGGATTAGACGACAAACAATCAGCAATTATTGCTGGTAAGATCCCTGCCATTGTCATTCTCACATGATGCAATTCTAGTACTATGCTAAATTTAGCGACAAATGCTTTTTAGAAAGTGTAGCTAAGTACTTCTAGTGCTAGTTATGTTTGATAGTTTTTCCATGCTTGTTTGAATGTTTCATATCATCTTCTCTTATTAGGGACCTTGTTGAGATTTTCTTTTATTGTCATCACAACTTCTCAAGAATAAATGTTTTTTCCCCTGCTTTTTATTTATTATATGTGCTTTAAATTCTTAGAATTTCTGTTAATGTCTATCCAAGGATTTTTCTTGTACTTCAAATAATTTAACTTGGTGTTCACCTTCTCTGTTTAGTAGTATTGTATTCAAAAAAAAAAAACGTCCAGTCTTGGCCGGTATAGCTTCATGTACGAATAAATTTCTGGTATTTTGCGAACATGCAACTTTTTAACAGAACTCAAAACAATTTCATCCGTGAAACGAAGTAACAAATCTTTCAAGATGAGCACAACTAGGATGCCATAATCTGTAGTGCCAAAGTATCATAATTTTTTTGATTTTAGCTGTTAAATTAGTTCTTAATTATTTGAACTCATGTTAGCGACAATTATACTTTTGATTTTAGCTGTAAATTTAGTTCTTAATTATTTGAACTCATGTTAGTGACAATTATTTTATTGCTTATAGCATTTTTGACCCATGTCTGCTTTCTACAGAGTCTTCTAGCTTGAAGCACAACAAACGAAAAACTGATAATCCATCCACTCCAGTTGCCAATAATTTTCTGCATTCGCAGCCAAAGGACGCTGGTTCTCATCAAGTAGCAGAAAAGCGAACTGGGCCAGTCAACACGCAGTCTGGTCCACCCCAGCAGAGCTCTAGCCTGTCTGAGTCTTCCCCAGAAAAGGATGAGGGTAAAATTGGTTCTTTTTGTCAGCTTTCATTGTCTTTTACCAAAGCTCAAAGATACAAAGCATTTTTCTTGATTTGCTAAAAACAGATTCTACATATACTGAAAAGAAGCACGAAGTTCAAAGGCCTACTCATTACCATAATTTATCAAGTACAATGGGACGGATAAAAGTTTTCACCAATGAGAAGGGGCAGCCTGTAGGTCCCGAGGCATTCCAGTTAACTAAATTCCTAGGCCATATAGCACGAGATGGGAACTTGGCTCCACTTAGTTTTTCTGGTTGGAGCAAAATGCCAGAAGTGATCAAGGAGAACTTGTGGCAGAAAGTTCTGGTATCTGGAGAAACCTTTTGAATGTCTTATGTTTTTGATGATTCTTTAGGTCACAAAAAATAATATATTGCGTATAAACGTTACAGACGAGGTTTGACATCGACCCCTGTTCCCGAAGTTGGTTGCTGATGTCTCTTGAAAGTAAGTGGAAAAGCTTCAGGTCTTTGCTTAAGACTACTCGTTATGATACCCATGCCACTGATGAGGAGCGGCTTGCAGACCGTGATGAGAGGGTCTTGCCTGAACAGTGGTCAGTCCTTGTTTCTCATTGGAGCTCTGATAAGTTCCAGGTTTGTTATGTATTACCTAAATGTAAAGATACTCTGAAAAATAATAAAATATAGAATCGGAAAGTGAGGCTATTAATACATATATCTGTAATTTTTCAGAATATTAGTGCCAAAAATAAGGCCAATCGTGCAAAAGTGAGATTCTACCACACGTTGGGCGCAAAAAGTTATGCCAGAAAAATTGAGGAAGAGGTACATTATACTCATAATTCTTATGTTGAGGTTCTTCTATTGTACCAGCACAATGACACTTACATTTCTCTGCTTGAACATGTAGAGAGCAAAAAGGCCTAATGGTCAGGAACTCTCACCAGCGGAACTATTTATCTTGACTCGTACATGCAAGAATGGTCAGGCTGTGAATGAAGCGACAAATGCTGTAATTGTATGAGGCTTTGAGGCTTCACGTTTCACACTTGTGTACAGTTTATATTGTTTATCCTTTTTGTTATCGGTTTACATCTTCCTATCACTTGTATTCTCATGGCAGTCCCAACTTCGTGAATCTGCAACTCAAGATAAGGCCTACTCTCGGGTAATGGGAGAAGATAGAGAAGGTGGTGTGTCTCTATCTGGACTAAATGCTACCCCTAAGTCTGAAATTTCTACTCGTGCCGAGGCTTTGAGGATGGCTAAAGAGAAAAATGAAGAGATTGATGCAATAAAGGATAGACTTGCATCATTGGAGCAAACATGCTCAGGAATGGCTACTCAGATGTCCGCAATGATGTCAATGATGGCTACCATGCTGAAGGGCTCCCATGGCGAATCTTCTCCCAATGCTGTAAGTTTTTGATGAAGCCCATAGAGTATGCATATGTAAAAGATGCTCCATTTTTGGATTGACAGTTTTCAAAACATATTTGATCGAGATGCCAAAGTGTAGCAGTTCGATAGCTGATCAAAACTCATTCAGGTTGAAATGGTTGTTATGGGTTGGGGTGGGCTGACCCACAAATACTTGCATTTGTTATGATCACATTAAAAGTTTTTGAATAAAACGATTTAGGAGGTTGTATACATTAAAGTGAGGGCAAATTCAACCTTGATATGATTTTTCTTTGACCCATTTGAGATAAAAACAAAAATCAACCTCAGTTAAATTGATCAGTTATGTGACGAGAAAATGGGTTTGTTGGTGAAACCTTTTAACACAGTTTGCTGTGTGTCCATTAGGTTGTTCCCACTTTGCTTCCAGAAGCTGGACCAAATCAGCCAGAACCAACCTCTAGATCTAATCATGAATTTCTTGGAAGACAGGTGAGATTGTCTACATAATTTGTTAATCTTGTTCATATAGTAAATAAATATTACAAATTTACAATATTATTTAGAGTTTGAAACCTTAGCGCGTTTGGTTCACAGATTCTGATGGAATTGGAATTGAATTCCATTCCGTGGTACGTTTGGTTGTCAAAAGATGATGGAATTTCATTCCATTGGAATGTAAACATTCCATCAAATGATGGAATCTCCATTCCTTGGGGTTATTGGATGGAATTTGATTCCTTCATTCTCTTGAATTTTAAGAAAACAAAAAACATTTCATCAAATTCCATTCCTTCGGAATCTAATTCCGTTGACAGATTTCATTCCTTCTAAAAACATTCTGTGAACCAAACGCGCCTGTAATGAAAAAGAAAATGTTATTGTAAAAGCCTAGAATGTTTCACTCGATTAACGAGCATGGACATTTTTTGCAGACTCGTGGATCAAAGAATAGAAGGTAGAGAGACTAGATCTCTTCCAAGGATTCCCGAAAGGCAATTTTTCTGTGTATCGTAATGTTAGGCTTATGTGTTATCATCATGCAGCTAATAGGAATTTTCAACCTGAATTGTTGTACGATGCAAAACACTGATCCACCATCTGATTCAAGAAAGTTTGGGTGTTCCCATTTGTCGCATTTGAAAAGACGTCACGAATGTTTTTGAATTCAGAAAATGTGTGCAAAATGAAGATAATTTACACGACATCTTTTGCTATAAACAACAATAATATTCTTTAGAAGTTTGATTATGTGCTAAAACCTGTCTTTGCGTAAAAATATCGATTTCTAAGATTAAGTGATGTTGATGGAACACATAAGAGCAAGTATTCTTCAAGATCAAAGACACATAAAAAAAACGAACAATGATACATGTTGAGCTGTAATTCTGTAAACGATCTGAGTAGAGCTCTGCCCAAAACTTGAGCTTGGATTGTTTAGTTGTGGAGGGTTTGAGCTCCAAGAATCCAAGCGGTGGTGTAGCGGTGGAGGTTAACGACATTGAAGCAAAAGTAGGTGTTGCGTCTTTTTTAATGATTGGCTGTGTCAAGAGGCCACTAGTGATTTGAATATCAAGGTGAAAATGTAATTGAAGAAAATAATATTGTGCGGTTGATCTATGCTTTTGTAAATGTTATTATAATACGAGTCACGCAATGCGGTGGTGTAGTCATAGTTGCCGAATCGTGTGTCGACTCGTTTGAATCGTGTGGACTCGGATTGAGTTTTTTATAAATAAAAGTTATAATTTATGAAATTATTATTATATAACAATTTAAGGTTCAATTACTTTTCTACCCTTTATCTTCTAACACATTCGGACACTTCTCCCCCTTCTTCTTGATTCTGTCTCTACTTTCCCACCTCTTATCCCTACTCCCTCTTCTTCATCAAAGCCGCTCCATCACCGGCCGAATAACAGCTTCTCCGTCACCAACCTTACATCTTGGCCGCTCAGTCCATCAACATCTCTTCTTTTTCCTGAAACTTCATTACCGGTAACAAAATTAAGTATTAAATATCTAATATTTGCTTACAAATTGTTCCATAGATTGTTGTTAAAGAAATCTAGGGCTATAAATCTTGCCTCTTTTGTTAGCATCATGTGTTTGCATCTGTTTCAACTGCCTTTAATTTACCAATCACCACCACTTTTCACAGTTAGACTTTTCCCTTTTATTTTCTTTTTATTTTATTTTAATAGTTATCGTTTAATTGTGAATGGTTTGAAATCCAATAACCCTATAAAATATACTAACTAAATGATACATAGCAGCCACAACAACGAATTGAGAGATTTATAGGAAGAGAAATATATGGAGAGAACAATCGTCGATGGAACAATTTTGGTTTGCCTTTCATTTTCTCCTATATTTCTTCAATTCATGCTGTAAAAGTGATGAGGATATATTCAAGACTACAAAGCATATAATTTGAAAATTGAAACACATTGGTAACTTGAAAAGGTATGACTTATGGTTCTAACAGATTCATCAACGGTCCTTCTACCTTAATCTCTTTTTGGTTATTTCTTATTACTAATTATCTCAAAGTTGATTATTCTGCATCTCCATATAAAAAATAGCTTTATATTTGACCATAAACCGGATTTGATTCTATTGCTTTGAAACTGCAGCAAAACTGTAACAGGTCAAGCGGTTAACTACCTGCTGTCCAAGGCAAAAACAGGTAAGCTTAATTTTAAACGGAGCCAATCAAGTAAACGTTACATTGGACTGGTATAATCCATTCTTGATACATATGCAACACATGTTAATTATGCAGGTTTCAGGTGCAAACATTGTGAACAGTGGCTCTAACACTTTTGCTGTTTATCCCATATACAATACAAACGTGAACCACGTTAGTTGCTCTATCAAAAGAAGGTGTACCATTTGTATTCGTTAATCCTTGGTCTCTTTGTATTTATGTGTGCATTTTAACACTTTTGCTGTTTATCCCATATATACAATACAGACGTGAACCACGTTAGTTGCTCTATCAAAAGAAGGTGTACCATTTGTATTCGTTAATCCTTGGTCTCTTTGTATTTATGTGTGCATTTTAACACTTTTGCTGTTTATCCCATATATACAATACAGACGTGAACCACGTTAGTTGCTCTATCAAAAGAAGGTGTACCATTTGTATTCGTTAATCCTTGGTCTCTTTGTATTTATGTGTGCATTTGCTTGGCCCCTTTACTTTTAGACTCTGTTAGATATCTGTTTTGACTTCTGATAATGAAGTTAAAAAGGTTTATTGATAAGTGATATAATTAAAGCTCTAAACCTTTCAACTACTATTATGACTGGTGAAAACTCCATGTTTGGTTTGTTTGAGCATTTTGTTACTTTAGTGATCATCGTTTGCATATGTCTTCGGGCATTTAGGACCTATGGGCTTCAGTTAGTTTGGGGTCTTTAAGGGGATTGTTAGGATTTTATCTATTCGCACAATGGCCAACTAACTGACGCTAACTACTTTTTTTTCTGCAGATATATAGGCAGCGAGATTTGCTCATGAGCTACTCTTTATCTGAATGCTACCATCTGGTAAGTATGGATTCTTGGGTTTATGTCACACGAGCATTATCTAATATTGGTCAATGTCAAAACGTCGCAATTTTCAAGCAATTTATAGCGGTACCATGGAGTATACCCACTATTCCACTATTTACTTTAACTTTACCAACTATGACATACTAAAACGCAGATTTTATCATTTCATTTATCCCCTGAATTCGTTGCAATTTTAAAAGTATTTTCCTAACGCGAAAAACTGTATTGTTTTTAAGAATCGTCAGGTACATTTTGCAAAGTGAGATTCGGAGATATAATTGGAATATTGGATTGTACCCGTTTATTGAGAAGTCTACCATACAGCCTTCATCAGAAGCTAATTAAATGAACTGTATGTCTGATGAACTAATGAAAATGCATCAAATGGCAAAAGAGGTGGAACACTTTTTCATCAACCAAAAAACTCTTCCATTGCAAGGAAGCCAAACGGATGGGAAATGTTATATAGGCCGGAGAAACCCCTTGCAAGTATGCGGTGTTTGTAGTTTCGAAGTGAAATTTGATATTTCGGGATCGAAGGTAACAATGATTTCGTATTTTTTTTCACTATCAAGTTAGGTACCAATTACGTATTTTATGTTCTATGAATCTATTATGGGTGTATTTAACTCATTATATAAAGTAATGTTTTATTTAATGGTTGGTATATTGGGGGATACATGCTAAATTTACGTGTTTGTATTAGAGGATATCATGGATAATCAAGAGCCGAAGGCTCTTAATTATGTATCTGAGATTGTATTGAAGAAAAGAAAAGCGACGAGGACTGGGCAAATAGAACGACAAAGCAGTTGGTTGATATATTCATCATCAAGGTAAAACAGTTTCCAATCAAAGCTTCTATTCGTCATGCGTATACAGGGATATGTCATCAAATATTGTTCTTCTTCATGTCTAATGTATGTTTTGTGTGCTATTATTTATGTTTTCCGATTATATTCAATAAAACTAGACTGAGCCGATTTTTTTCTGGTTTTGTCAAGGGAAACGAGAGGATATTGAAAATTCTACAGAAGGTGGAGCCATAGGTGACTTATGGGTAAGTAATATGTGTTTAATGTTTGTCAATTTGTTTCGGTTTGCTTTTAAGCTCATACTATTCTTATAAAATTTTAAAGGTATCCTAACCTCAAGAGTGTGAATGAGCATGAGTTGATATACAAGAAAGGATCGGCAAAGGTTAACACTTAAGAACCAGATATATCCTCTGACGGAAAGAAAGAAAGAAAGAATACTACTATAAAGAATTATTGAATACTACTGAAAAAGCGATTTTTAGCAAGATACATAATATTCAGCTTTATTCCCTGTGTAAATTTAGAGATGCATTATGTTACTCTAAAAAATTGGTTTCGATATGATGAAAAGGTCCCCCTCTAAGCCAATTTTCGCTTGACTTGTGAGCAGGATAACGTTGCTTTTTGGGCATCCTGGTTGTGGGAAATCTACATTCTCTTTGGCAGTTGCAGGGAAACTAGACACCAGCTTATTGGTATATCCAAACACAGTAAAAGTCTTCAAATACAGCTTATTGCATAACTATGTTGGTTAAGTGAGTAGGTTCACCACTCTCACAAGTCTAAATCGAAGTTTCCATTATTTATTTGTGTATAGAAATATCTTTTGCATTACACTAAGTGAGATTAAGTGCCATGTGGTCATCTTTTATTTTTTCTCTTGAGCTATAAACTTTAGTGAAGACCTTTTTTTGTAACCCAATTTTTATCCTGTTTCAAATACTACATCAAACAAGTGGTCAGTTGGTGTATTATAACAAAACTTTACTGTAAGGTGTATGCCTTATGCATACAATTCTCATATACGTTATGCTTGATTATATTAGTTGTTTCCGCGGCAACACGCGGGGAAACCCACTAGTTATATTTATAAAAAGGGGATATATTCCCTGCAAGTTTAGGTAGAGATTTCTCTACATTAACATCACAAAATTAACTGCCCACAACTAAAAATGTGTTGACTTTTTAGTAATCCTAATCCACCGCCACTAATTCCTATTTTCCTCCATAATTAATTTAATAATTTAAATCTTTTAATTTCAAAACAATATTCATTGAATAAAAATTACAACATCCATTTTCAGTCGGATTCAATTCTCATTTTGCCTCCATAAATTATTTTAACTTCAAAACCATTTCCAATTTGCCTCCAAAAATAATCTAATATTTAAATGCAAAATTGTCTCATTTACATTCACAACCATTTCACATTATAGAATATACAGTTATCCAAGAATATCTACTTTTAAAGGTTTCATTTTTCTTCCTTATACACTGATCCAACCAACTGGGTTGGATCAGTGGTTGGGGCCTTTGCCTCTGGAAACAGAGGTCATGGGTTCGATCCTCATGCCCAGCAAGGTTGGAGGTCCTTTTCTACCTTTGGTAGAACCTGGAAGCAGCCTCTCTACCTTTGGTAGGGGTAAGGCTGTCTACATATCAACCTCCCCCATACACTGTCGAAAACGGTATTGGGACCCAAAACCCGTGGAAGACGGCATTGGGAGTTACTTTACTTTACTTTATTTTTCTTCCTTATATTTCCCGCCAAGTTAATAAAATCCAATCTCAAAGCTAAGTTTCTTCATATGGCCGATTGCACGAATGGAGAGCAAATACTAACAGATTGGATGGCTTTTTCTATTGGCGATTCAGAGACCGAAAAGCAAATGACTAAATGAGACCCGGTATGTTTACTTTTTCTTTACTACTATATATCGATAGCATTACAAAATTTGATTGTGCAATTAAATTAGCATGTTTCATACATTTGTTACTTGTTCACTTTGATCAGATGAGTTAATTGACGAAAGTGAAAATACGTTAATTGATGATGTCGACACTAATGGTTATATTTTGCATGAAGAAGAAGAAACAGAGCAAACACCTTTTTTTAATGATCCCACTAGGCTCTCTGTAATTGGGAAAATATTTGATAATCCTGATGTTGCGTACAACTTTTATAATGAATATGGCCTTCTTAAAGGTTTTGGTATTCGAAAGTTTCAAGCTTACAAGCGCAAGTCGACTAACGAAATACACAGGAGAGTATTTGTGTGTAATAAACAAGGTCTTAAGAATATGAATGACAAGAGACAATCTTTAGATGTGCAACGTCGTAGTATTACGCGAACTGGTTGCAAGGCAATGATACAAGTTACATTGTCAAAACAAGGAGAATGGATAGTCGACAAGTTTAGTAATGAACATAATCATCCTCTTGACCCCCCATCACAAGTACTAAAGCAACGATCTCACAACATATTTCACCGTTCTAATGAGTGTAAGAGTGATGTAACTGTATTGTCAAAAGCAGGTTTGAAACCATCCGAGATCACTAAAGTAGTTAACGCTATTAGAGAAAATGAGGATGATAGGCTTACTAGAGTTCAATGCTCTAACATTGTCGGCACTGAAAGAAAAAAGAATATAGGCAAAGAATGTCACGAAATTATTTTGCATTTTCAGGAAAAGGTTGCGAAGAATATATCACAAGGATTATTTGTGTAAATATTAGATAGTTAAAGGTTTAACTTAAATATTATTGCTAAGTCGGTTATTAGTTGTATATATATCATTGTAAACAGATTCAGTTGTAACTTTACTTTCATTTTTCATTTTTCTCGATTAATATGAAATTCAGTTACTTCTTCATGGTATCAGAGAAACCGATCTCAAAACCCTAATTTCTTGATTTCTTTCAATCAGTGTTCCGATTAACCGGAATTTATACTTCATCTGATTCGGATTGTTTCTCCGATCAAATTTTTGTTCAATTTTCTATTAAATTGATCGAATTAGGGTTTCTAAATCTTGAATTTCAAATTAGGGTTCCAAATCTTGAATTAGTTTTAATGGCGATTCCTGATTCTTCAAATCCTCCTCTGAATACTGCTAATTCTTCAAATTCCATCAATGATCCATTGAGTTTGACTAACTCGGATCATCCTGGCATGGTGTTGACTAATACGCCTTTTAATGGCGGAAATTTTCTGGCATGGAGTAGAAATATCAAAATGGCATTAGGAGCGAAGCTGAAATTGGGATTCATTGATGGCACTTGTGTTAAACCAACAGATACTGCTTCTGTTGATATACAAAGATGGATTCGTTGTGATTTTATGGTGATCTGCTGGATATTGAATTCCATGGCTCCTGAGCTATCTGAAGCATTTATGTACACTCAATCCGCTGCTGAACTCTGGAAGGAGATAACATGTAACATCCTAAAATTTTTATTTCGTTTATTTGTTGACTTTGACTTGCTAGTCAACCATGCTTTGACTCGTCTAGGTTTCACTCGACTTTACAAATCAATTTAAGTTATGATTTAATATATATTTATGTGTAAGAATTATGTGTAAATATAATTAATCATATGTATATATGGGTATATATTTTGATTAGTTACCATATATGTATTATTTGTGCTTATATGTTTATATGCAATTGTGTACCTATATTAGCTACTAATAAATGTATATATACATGTAATTGATTTATAACCAAATGGATAAAAGTAATTATACTTATATAAACTAGTTACTACACTTAATTACACAAATAATAATCAAGAATCAAAGTCTAGAGTCAACCAAAGTCAATTAGTCAAGTCAAGGCTTGTGTTCTTGACATAAACCCCACACAAAGTAACCAAGACTTGGATTATAGCTTGTAATCATGCAATGAACATGTTCCTACTGAATTCTAGTTTGTTTTAAGGCCAAATTTTCAGCCATTACACTCAAGGATGAGTTGTAAACACATGATGAACACCTCATGGTCAAGGTGTGTGTTCTTGGCACTTAGTTGCAACTCTTGGGCTATATAAGCAAGCATTTGATGATCATTCTATCATCCATCTCTGCTCTTTCCTCTATCTCTCACATTCATAACACAAAACAATCAAGTTCATAAAGTCTTGGGTTCATCACTTGAAGTTTCAAGTTGAATTTAAGGGCTCTTTAGGACTGAAATTTTCAGTCATCTTGCAAACATCATAGAAGATTCATCTGGACGAATTAGGAGATGAATCTTATATTTTTGGAAAGGTCCAAGTGTCAGTAAAATTTGATAAGAACAAAGTTTCTTTTAGAATGTTTTGCATTATATTGTATTTATTTTCATGTTCTGCTATAAACGCCGATAATCTAATTAATGTGAAAAATAATTCTTGCTATGTTAGAAAGTTTTGTTTATGAGTTATGACTTATGACAATTATTCAAATGGAGGACAAGATGGTAATAGACTAATAGGTGGTAGATGCAAACGGGCCTAATAGCCAGTGGGCTATAATCCAACTCTAAACAACTAACATTAACATAAGTTACAAAATTAGGTGGTAGATGCAAACGGGCCTAATAGTCAGTGGGCTATAATTTCAAATTTTCAATGAGAATTTCATATTTGATAGTTATATCAATTGATTTTCATCTTCATTCATTTCTTTTTGAAATGACTTAATATTAATAATGCGACCATCATCAGGTTGGTTTAGTGACAAAGAATCGTATATCAACACAATATCATGTTTGAATTCTATTTTAGACATATTTTAAAGGTGACCAAAAAGGATAACTGAAAAGTTACGAGCAAAACACAATTAGGCCTCAGCCAACCTTGCAGCTCTTCCTGTCTCTTCCTCACTGTCACATCAGCTTTTTTCTCTCCTTAAATCACCTCTTCCTACTCACTACCAACCCTACCTCTTCCTCAACTTTTATTTATTCTTATTTTATATTTATCTTAAAATAAAATAAACTTACTTTTATTATAAAAAAAACATTACATTAATAAAATAAAATAAACTTACTTTTATTAAAAAAACATTACATTAATAAAATTAAAACATATTACATCTAAAAAACAAAAAAACAACACGATACATAAATAAATAAAAAAGGAAAGTTTTACATTATTATTAAAAAAACAAACTTCAACGTTGACGATGGTGTTCCGGCAAGTTCCAAATGTGTTCGACTAGAGCGCCTCGAAGACGGTTGTGAGTCGCTCGATCACGTAACTCCCCCATCATACGTAACTGTGTTCCAACTCGTTCGTCCCAAGTACGAACTGGCCTCTCGGGTGGAATTAACTCCAAATCGAGCGGACTAATTGCACGACCCGTATAATCAACGACCATGTTGTGCAAAATCACACAAGCGTACATCGTACGTTTAATTTTGTTGATGCTCAATGGACGCGCTCCATGAGTTAGGATTCCCCAACGACCTTGAAGAACCCCAAATGCACGCTCTACGTCTTTCCTTGCAGCTTCTTGATAGCGCTTGAACTTTGTGGTCTCGGGGTCCATGGGACACTTAAAAAACATCACAAGTGTCGACCATTCAGGATAAATACCGTCGGCTAAATAATACCCCTTTGTAAACTGCTCGCCGTTAGCGGTAAAGTTGACCACAGGAGCTCTATCTTCAAGGAGCTGGTCGAACAAGTCAGATTCATTGAGTACGTTGATGTCGTTGTTCGAACCGGCGGGTCCAAAGTAAGCATGCCAAATCCACAAATCATATGAAGCAACCGCTTCAAGCATAATCGTCAGGTGTCCTTTGTCGCCACGAGTGGGGCAGTTTCTCCATGGCCAGTGCATACAATCAATGCTTCCGAGCATACCCGGGAAACCATGCACCTCCAAATGTTTCGCGGTTACTCGATCAACATCTTCTTGTGTCGGTTTTCTCAGGTACTCTGCGTGATACAACTAAACAATACACTTACAAAAGTTGTTCAAAGCATCGTATGACGTTTGTCGACCCATTTCCAAGTACTCATCTAATTGGTCGGCGTTGGCACTGTACGCCAGCTGGCGTATAGCGGATGTACATTTTTGAAAAATGTTTAAAGTGGGAGTACCCACGACATCGAAAGGAGGATTGTGAAAGTATTGAAAGTGTTTTGGTAATGGTTGTATGGCGTTAAAGGTTTGTATGTCTTTAACTATACGAATAAACATTTCATTAGGCATTCGAAAACGCCTTCGAAAATAATCATGAGGATAGACGGGCTCCGGGGCGAAGTAATGATTAAATAAACGGGTTGCCGCTTCGGCATGGTTTCTGGCTATGTACCTTCTTGGTGCTCTTGGTATGTTCACCCGTGCAGAACTTTCGGCTTCTCTTTCTTCATCTTCCAAAAAAGTAACAAATGTGTTCAAAATTTCTGGCTCAATTGTGTACCTACGAATGTATGATGTTGAATCTTCGTCGGAACTTGACATTTTTGTTTTAAATTTGTAGGTGTGTGTGTTTTTTTTATAATGAAATGGGGTGGATGATAGAAGAGTATATGTGTGTGTTGTTTGAAAGATAATGTGTGTGTGTGTTTGAAAGAGTGAGTAGTATTGTTTAAATAAAAGGTGGAAAAGGAAAAAAAAAACAAAAAAAGAAGAAGCAAAGATCCGTTATATTCAATTTTGAAAAAAAAAATGATTTTTTTTTTAGTTAACGTTGCATGCGGCCCCACTTACACCCGTTCTTACTCGGCGCTACAAGGAAGAGGGAAACAAGGAAGAGGCCACGCCGAGCTCGCTGCCAACACAAGAAGAGCATGACCACCCCACGCCGAGCCTTAGACCATAAATAACGTATAACAATTGTAGCATACAAAAATGATAATTTTACTCAAATGGAGAATCGAATAATTTTACAAAAATGATAATTCCGTTAACCTGCTAATATATATGGAAAATCGAAGAAAGAATTGAATAAATGTTAAAATTATAACAATTGTACTTTATTAAGATATACTCTCTTTTTGTCTTATTATGTAGGAAAATCAATGACAATTTTGTAAATTTGTTTGTTGTTCTTGTTTTATCATTTAAGACAAAATGTTAATAACTCAAAACTTTTGAACAATTAATTAAGTTTTAAACCGACTGCCTTTTATTAATAAAAAAAAGTTCATACAAAGTGTATCGTGATTCGTGAGAGAACACTTAATTTGTTACCAGTGGGCTAATCCATTTAAGCCTTGGTGTAATTCCTTTTTTTTTTCTTTTATAAAGATAGCCTCGGTCTAATTTATTTATCGAAATTTGGGATCTTCAAAATCACTTAAAAGGGTCATGTTTATGTAGCCCTGTCTCTGAGCTCCCTACCTTGGCTGATGCTATAATTTTAGAGCAAAAGAAGACTAGGCTTACGTTCCTACTTGAAACTTAAATTCACATCATTTCATTAGTTTAGGAACAAAGTTAGGTTTTCAAAATCTAAGTAAAAGATTTGAAATGTCCAGTCGTTCAAATAAATACTTATTGGTTTTTGTGTTTTCAGATATCAATGGCTTTGAGAAGATACCTAAATTTAAGATAATCTATGTTCAAAAAAATTTAAGATAATCCGTAATTTATTACCATTGAATAAAAATTCATATATAAGAGGGTACACTACGTACTCGTTCCGGACTCATGCACCTATTCGTTTCCTATCATGAGACGAGTGGACACTATAGTGTTCAACTCGTCCCTCGTGACCAGTCCTTCCAAGGACTAATCACATTTTTTAAATGTGTATGGTGTTTAATGGATTAATGATATAAATGGTAGTCCTAGACTAGTCCTACACTCCCTACAGTAGTACTGTATTGGGCTTGTTTTAAGAGATTAGTCGTGAGTCTGATGTGGCGTTGACAGAGACTAGAGGACTAGTCCGACCATAGTGTACCATCTAAATAAGAAGTTTTGGGATAGTTGTGATTAACTTATTATAATGATAGAGTAGTTATAAAGTTTTGGATAAGAGGAAAACAAGTTTGATTCAAAGTATGCTGTTTTCTCAAATGTTGATGGCTAAAAGTTACATATCCTTGAATAGAAGGAGATGAGCACAATGAAGGCAGCGAACTCTTTTTGGTATAGTGAACTACAACACCAAAGTTTTGTGCATTTTACACCAAATATGATAGATACAATACAACACTGATTATACTCCAAATGCTAACAATAGTTGTTTGTCTTGTATTTGTTATATCACTTCATAAAATTAAGTTTGTTGAAATTTTCTATTTACTAAAATGAAAAATATTTATCCAATAGACCAATACTACTGTATATGACATTATGATTCTTTTGCTTGTACAAAAGACATACATTCTCTCACCCTGTTCATTTGGGTATTGAAATGACACTGATGAACACTAGAAAATATACAAGTATTTGTTTTTTATGACAAATATTACAACATGTTGATTTTCTTAAAAAGACATAATAATATTAAAATGAAAATGCAGGCATTGCCTTTAGTAAGTCGTACATTATATGATAATGATTTTGAAATTCTGCTATGAACACTGACATTCAATGTGAAAAATAATTCATACTTTGTTCAATGACACTTTAATTCAAATGTTCAAACAATTACATAATTTTCCATCATTTTCATTATATGTTTTGGTCATTATGATCATTGTATTTTTGTACCGAAAATGAGATAAAAATGATTTTCATAGACAATAGTTTACAAGTATACTTTTACAAACTAATATACCATTTTATTTTTTCTGATGCTACCAAATTTTAAAAAGTGAAATCAGTTCTTCTCCCCCTTTCTTTTTGAGTAAAAGCAACTTTTATCAAAAAGTTTAAAGAAAAATCATAATTATACAATCACCATCCACCAAGCTCCATAGAGACCAAATTTGAAGTCAAAATTATCATTGTTTGACTCTTACACTCTAGGTACAATATGGTCAGAATCAATAGAGACCCATTCCTTCAAATAAAATCACTAAAAAGAACAAACAAACCCAATAACAACAAAATATAATGAGATTATTAAATTCGTTAACAACAAAATAATACTAATAAATAAAAGATTAGGGAAAACATAATATCTTGATCATAATCATCAATTTAACATCAACATAAAAATGACCAAAACTTAATCTGTTTCACCATAATAACAAGAATGACTAATAAATCATTAGCATTGCAACTCTTTCTTAAAAACAAAAAGTACCCATCAACATCTAAACATAAAATTAGAAACCAAAAAAAGTGTCAAAAGGTTTCTTGATAAAATAAAAACATATACTAATACTTATACTATATATATAATATAACTAATTAATAATATTTTTTTTTCTTCTAAAGTTAATAACTATAAAGATTGATTGATTAGATTCATGCCTGGCTCCATCCTGTTATGCCTAAAACCTCTTTTCCTTCATCCCCCAAAACAAATTTCACCAATAAAGATAACTCCTTTTCATTGTAGACCAGAAGGGTATTTTGGTAAATATCAAGAACAACCACCATTGTTGAATCACACAAAATGAACCACCTTTTCTCACTTTGTGACCAAATGCCAAAAGGGTTTGTTTGCTAAACATCATATCTTCAATACCCATGTCCATTTTTGAGTATTTTTGAGGTGAAATGAAAAGGGTATGATTTTGATTGAAAATGTAGTCAAGAAACACCATTTTTGTTGCACATGAAATAAGGGAGGTGAAAGGTATGGGAATGAGAATGGGGGGTTTTGGAGTGTGGAGTTTTCTTGAGAGAAAAAAGTGTGTGATGAAAGAGAAAAGGGTGTATTGGGATTTGAGAGGCAATTCCTAACTTTATTTTTGTTTCCTTTTTGTGGTAAGAAAGTCTACATATTGTCTCTGCTATGTGTGTGTTTTTAATTTTTTATACCTTTCAACATATTACCCAATGCCACAATCTTTCTTTTTCACCTTTCTTTTAAGGACAATTTTTATTTAAAAAAGTATATATATATATATAACGAAGTTTAGAGTTTTGTTAGTGTTGGTAGAGGCTAAGATGTCCAGAGTGAAAAGGTCGACTATGTGGTTTAAAGGATATTTGGAATTGCATTTTGAAGCTTTTATTTGATTTTTAGATTTATAAAACATAAATAATCATAACAAAATTGTTTGACAGAAAAAATAGACATTTGGGTTTCTATAGAAAAAACCAAGGTTGGGGAACCCGTGACTAGGACTCGACTCGGCGAGGGGAGAAGTCAGAAGTTTTTGGAGAATCGGACTCGACTCGGGAAGAATTCAGATTGTAATTTTACATACAAACATAAGTATTTTTGAAATTATATGTAATAGAACTATAAAAATATATTCCAAACTTCAAATTTAAACATAATTTTTTGAAAACATTAATATAATAACTCAAACTTGAAAATTAAACATTAGATTAGTTGATAGATTCACGCTTCATTATCATTGTGTCCGTATCAAGGTTGGAGAACTCTTGAGTCGGACACGACTCGACGAGGTGGGGAGTCAGGAGTTTATTTTGCGTATTCGGCCGACTCGGTGGAGTTTTACAACCTTATCAAAAAACCACAATTCAAAAATAACATGTTGAAATATCTTTTTTCCAAAATATCACGCAAGTTTATTCTTTAACTAAAACATAATAGTAAACTACCTCTTAGAGATTTAATAATGGTCATCAGTGACACATTATCACCCGCAACACTTTCCTAATAATAACATCAAAATTGGAACGAATAGCTCCCAAACACTAAACACCCCAATATATCTAAATACAAAAAGACTAAAGTGTTTTCCACGCATTCCCGCTTGATTTCGCTGTCGACACGACATGAAAGTGATACAGACATTGTAATGGGTCACGGTCTTTCACCCCGTCTACACCATCACCATTACTAATCTTATTGGCGCGGTAGTAATAATTTGGTAAAAACAATGTCATGTATTTATGTAAATGATCTTATTTAAGTGATACCAAATGCCGTCTTCTATGAGTTCTAGGTCTCAATACTATTTACAACGGTGTATGAGTTAGATTAAGATGTAAACGACTCTATCCTTGTCTAAAACAGAGAGATTGTTTGCAGGTTCTACTTTAAGTAAAAAGGAACTTTCGGCCTTACAATGAAACCTTACAATGAGTAAAGATTGAACCGTTTTATCATCAAAGACAAATGATTTGATCCAATCTTACTAGTTGTAAATTTTTAATTTAGCTACTATAAATTCAGTTTAGTTATTACAGTAAAACAAAAAAAAAAAAAAAAAATTAAAATGAAAAAAAAAATTTTTTTTAACGGGCCAGATACCCCGACCACGGAATGTTGGGTAACCCGACCACACCCCTTTAGGAGCGACGGTCGCTCCTAAAGGGGTGACCCATTTATTGTTCGCGGATTCCCATGCTTTTGTGACGGCTTTAGGAGCGACCCAGTTTTTCAGTGACGCTTTAGGAGCGACCCAGTTTTTCAGTGACGCTTTAGGCCAAGTTTTCCGGTGAGGCTTTAGGAGCGACCCAGTTTTTCAGTGACGCTTTAGGAGCGACCCGTCGTTACCCCTTTCGTAAACCCAACGTTGAAGTAAGTTTTTATTTTTTTTTTATTTCGTATCTATTAATTTGCTATATAGTATATGTATTAGTTTGATGTTATTCTTGGTGATGTGTAGACAATTTTCCTATTCTTATATTACTAACTAAAAAATTAACGGGCCAGATACCCCGACCACGGAATGTTGGGTAACCCGACCACACCCCTTTAGGAGCGACAGTCGCTCCTAAAGGGTGCCTCGAAAAGATTAATATATTCTTTCTCTGGATCCATCCTTCATTCTCAATTATTCCCTTTCTCTTCTCCATTCCAACCGATCCAACCCCCCTCTCCCCCATATTTTCCGGCCAAGATTTTCCGGTGAGGCTTTAGGAGCGACAGTCGCTCCTAAAGGGTGCCTCGAAAAGATTAATATATTCTTTCTCTGGATCCATCCTTCATTCTCAATTATTCCCTTTCTCTTCTCCATTCCAACCGATCCAACCCCCCTCTCCCCCATATTTTCCGGCCAAGATTTTCCGGTGAGGCTTTAGGAGCGACCCAGTTTTTCAGTGACGCTTTAGGAGCGACCCAGTTTTTCAGTGACGCTTTAGGAGCGACCCGTCGTTACCCCTTTCGTAAACCCAACGTTGAAGTAAGTTTTTATTTTTTTTTTATTTCGTATCTATTAATTTGCTATATAGTATATGTATTAGTTTGATGTTATGGAGTACTTGCGTGATGTGTAGACAATTTTCCTATTCTTATATTACTAACTAAAAATAACGGGCCAGATACCCCGACCACGGAATGTTGGGTAACCCGACCACACCCCTTTAGGAGCGACCCAGTTTTTCAGTGACGCTTTAGGAGCGACCCGTCGTTACCCCTTTCGTAAACCCAACGTTGAAGTAAGTTTTTATTTTTTTTTTATTTCGTATCTATTAATTTGCTATATAGTATATGTATTAGTTTGATGTTATGGAGTACTTGCGTGATGTGTAGACAATTTTCCTATTCTTATATTACTAACTAAAAATAACGGGCCAGATACCCCGACCACGGAATGTTGGGTAACCCGACCACACCACTTTAGGAGCGACAGTCGCTCCTAAAGGGGTGACCCATTTATTGCTCGCGGATTCCCATGCTTATACCCGTTAGAACCGTTGACCCGTCAAACACCCCTTTAGGAGCGACAGTCGCTCCTAAAGGGTGCCTCGAAAAGATTAATATATTCTTTCTCTGGATCCATCCTTCATTCTCAATTATTCCCTTTCTCTTCTCCATTCCAACCGATCCAACCCCCCTCTCCCCCATATTTTCCGGCCAAGATTTTCCGGTGAGGCTTTAGGAGCGACCCAGTTTTTCAGTGACGCTTTAGGAGCGACCCGTCGTTACCCCTTTCGTAAACCCAACGTTGAAGTAAGTTTTTATTTTTTTTTTATTTCGTATCTATTAATTTGCTATATAGTATATGTATTAGTTTGATGTTATTCTTGTTATGCATAGATGTATTAGGATCGATCTTATATGCCCATAGATTTAACGTATTGTATACGCCCATAGATTTAATGTATTGTTGTTCTTGTGTTCTTGTTGTTGTTCTTGTTTTTGTTATGTAAAAAAGTGTAACATAATATAAAAAATTATTTTAAAAAAAGTTTCTATAACAAAAAGTTTATATAAAAATGTTATGTAAAAATGATTGTAAAAAAGTGTAAAAAATATAAAATGTAAAAAAAGTGTATTACATAGTATATAAAAAATATATTTAAAAAAAAGTTTATAAAATTTTGTACTAGAAATGTTTGTATTAGAAAAGTTTATAAAAAATGTAAAAAAGTGTAAAAAATATAAAAATGTTTGTATTAGAAAAGTTTATAAAAAATGTAAAAAAAGTGTATACATAGTATATAAAAAATATATTTAAAAAAAAGTTTCTATAAAAATGTTTGTAAAAAAGTGTAAAAAATATAAAATGTAAAAAAAGTGTATTACATAGTATATAAAAAATATATTTAAAAAAAAGTTTATAAAATTTTGTACTAGAAAATGTTTGTATTAAAAAATATAAAAATGTTTGTATTAGAAAAGTTTATAAAAAATGTAAAAAAGTGTATACATAGTATATAAAAAATTAGAAAAGTTTATAAAAAATGTAAAAAAAGTGTATACATAGTATATAAAAAATTATTTTAAAAAAAGTTTCTATAAAAATGTAAAAAAGTGTAAAAAATATAAAATGTAAAAAAAGTGTATTACATAGTATATAAAAAATATATTTAAAAAAAAGTTTATAAAATTTTGTACTAGAAAATGTTTGTATTAAAAAATATAAAAATGTTTGTATTAGAAAAGTTTATAAAAATGTAAAAAAGTGTAAAAAATATAAAATGTAAAAAAAGTGTATTACATAGTATATAAAAAATATATTTAAAAAAAAGTTTATAAAATGTTTGTACTAGAAAATGTTTGTATTAGAAAATATAAAAATGTTTGTATTATAAAAGTTTATAAAAAATGTAAAAAATGTATACAAAATATAAAAATGTTTGTATTAGAAAAGTTTATAAAAAATTAAAAAAAGTTTATATAAAAAATTACTAAAAAATGTTTGTATTAAAAATATAAAAATGTTTGTATTAGAAAAGTTTATAAAAAATGTAAAAAAAGTGTATAAAAATATAAAAATGTTTGTATTAGAAAAGTTTATAAAAAATGTAAAAAAAGTGTATACATAGTATATAAAAAATTAAAAAAAGTTTCTAAAAAATATTGTAAAAAAGTGTAAAAAATATAAAATGTAAAAAAAGTGTATTACATAGTATATAAAAAATATATTTAAAAAAAAGTTTATAAAATTTTGTACTAGAAAATGTTTGTATTAAAAAATATAAAAATGTTTGTAAAAAAGTGTAAAAAATATAAAATGTAAAAAAAGTGTATTACATAGTATATAAAAAATATATTTAAAAAAAAGTTTATAAAATTTTGTACTAGAAAATGTTTGTATTAAAAAATATAAAAATGTTTGTATTAGAAAAGTTTATAAAAAATGTAAAAAAAGTGTATACATAGTATATAAAAAATTATTTTAAAAAAAGTTTATAAAAAATGTAAAAAAAGTGTATACATAGTATATAAAAAATTATTTTAAAAAAAGTTTCTATAAAAATGTAAAAAAGTGTAAAAAATATAAAATGTAAAAAAAGTGTATTACATAGTATATAAAAAATATATTTAAAAAAAAGTTTATAAAATTGTACTAGAAAATGTTTGTATTAGAAAATATAAAAATGTTTGTATTAGAAAAGTTTATAAAAAATGTAAAAAAGTGTATACATAGTATATAAAAAATTATTTTAAAAAAAGTTTATAATAACAAAAAGTTTATACATAGTATATAAAAAATATATTTAAAAAAAAGTATATAAAATTTTGTACTAGAAATGTTTGTATTAAAAAATATAAAAATGTTTGTATTAGAAAAGTTTATAAAAAATGTAAAAAAGTGTATACATAGTATATAAAAAATTATTTTAAAAAAAGTTTCTATAACAAAAAGTTTATATAAAAAAGTAGTTAAAAAATATAAAAATGTTTGTATTAGAAAAGTTTATAAAAAATGTAAAAAAAGTGTATACATAGTATATAAAAAATTATTTTAAAAAAAGTTTATAAAAAATGTAAAAAAAGTGTATACATAGTATATAAAAAATATATTTAAAAAAAAGTTTATAAAAATGTACTAGAAAATGTTTGTATTAAAAATATAAAAATGTTTGTATTAGAAAAGTTTATAAAAAATGTAAAAAAAGTGTATACATAGTATATAAAAAATTATTTAAAAAAAAGTTTATAAAAAATGTAAAAAAAGTGTATACATAGTATATAAAAAATATATTTAAAAAAAAGTTTATAAAAAATGTACTAGAAAAATGTTTGTATTAAAAAATATAAAAATGTTTGTATTAGAAAAGTTTATAAAAAATGTAAAAAATGTATAAAAATATAAAAATGTTTGTATTAGAAAAGTTTATAAAAAATTAAAAAAAGTGTATACATAGTATATAAAAAATTAAGTTAAAAAAAAAGTAGTTAAAAAAGTTGATATAAAAAGTATTATAATACGTGTATTATTTATGTAGATTTAAGAAAAATGCTAGGAGCTCACGGCGGCGACGGCGATGGAAACGATCCGCACCGATCGTGGTGGAAGAAAATAACAGGCTGCAAAAACAGCGGTAAGAAAATTGACTTTACATTAAATTTAGTTATGCATTGAAATAATTGTATTCTTATCGTTTAAAGTAACTTATTTATGTTATTGTTACTTATTGGTTTTGTAGGGTCGAAGAAAAGACCACCACCACCAAGAGGGGCAGCCAAACATCTAAACCTTGAGGCTGCCTTCAAGAAAAATGGAGGCCCGTTACCCATGTACTTCGATTACAAATCGAAGACCTTTCAGTCGATCGGGGACTACGGGGCTATGTACAAATCTTTGTTAGGCTCATTGATCGGAGATGTCCCCCAGTACTACGAGTCATGGGACGATGTGCCCGAGTCTCTGAGGGACAATATCTTGGAGGAAATACAGGTTAGAATATGTTTCTTTTTATATTTTTTTACTTAATATGTTTTACAATGATAACCCCGAAACTGCTAACTTGTATTTGTAAACAATGTAGCGCTGGTTTGCGATGGACCAGTACTTAGAGCATGATGAGGACGACCCCACCCGGAAGGCAGCAAAACAGGCTTTCCGTGCTGATGCAGCTAGCATATATAGGCAGAGAAAGTCAAAATTCAAATCTCAGCATTTTACAGCACGGGGGGGTGTAGACGCAGCAGATACCCTGCAGACAGCACCGCCAGCTGGTATGGACCCGGAAGAGTGGGGAAAACTACTGCGTTTCTATACGAGGGATGACCGGGTCAAGCGGGCCGCGACAAACAAGACAAACCGGTCCCAACAGGCGGTGGGGACTCAGGGTCGGCGATCTATTTCTCTTGCCCACGATCGGGCGTTGGTACGTTTGGTTTTAACAAAAGTTTACAATTCTTGTGTTTTTTTTATGCTAATTATTTGACTTGTTTGCAGGCCAAGCACCATAACGAAAAGAAGGAGGGGCCACCGCCCACGTGGGAGTCAACTTGGGCGGCAACCCACAGACTACAACCTCCGGAAGTTGCGGTATATACATAACTTTAAGTTAAATTACTTTTAATTACTGCTCCATTTATTAAACTTACCTTACTATTTATATGCAGTCCCGTCTGGAAGCTGCGCAGGTGAGACATTCACAGGATCCTGCACCGACACCTCCAACCCAGTTGTTCCCGGAAGCGTTTGGATCGCGATCGGGACATCAGCGCGGACTAGGGAGGATTCTCAGGGGTTTCGGATCCCATGATTTCCCTGTTGAGTTGCCGCAACCACATTATGGACCTCCGGAAGGCCCATCTGGATCGCATTCTGTCCCGTCTGGATCCCAACCATCAGGGGAATTTGCTAGCTTGTCGGATATGAGTGGATTTTTTAGTGGAACAGGCTCTGTATCCGGACCAGGTGTGGGTGATGATAATGCCGGTGAGGACGACGACGGTTCCGGTGATTAGACTTTTTTTTATTTGTACGAAGTATGGACATTTTTATAAATACAGTTTGTTATGTACATTTTTATTATTTGTATTTGATATGGACATTTTTATAATGATGCTTTATTACAATTCCTCCTCACATCTGGGGGCGGGACTACTGCTTATCCCATGGATGTTTCCTCGTTTCTCTATGATAATCGATCATAGCAGGCCGGCCGGGTTTTGCAATAATAATATGCATTTGTCGTAAACTTTTAATTAGCTAGCTAGGCATTAATTATTATATTGTTATATATATGGAATTATTATTAAAAACAAAAAGCTTTATTACAATCCTAATCAGATGAGTCCACTGTTCCCATATAGGTGGGAGGAGGTTTTGTTGCATCTATATATCTATTGTAGGCTAACTGGCGGTGTCGGTACAAATCTTTCCATTTGCTCACGGGAGGCCTTACACGATCCTGTACCCAATATGCGATCTCCGGGGCCATCGGGTAGTCACCTTCCAACTGCATCATGATATAGTGACTGTGACCATGTACTAATGCTATTGATATGGGCTCTGTCCTAGGCACCTCATCAGGACCATAGGTAAATGGGAACGAAGTCCAACTGGCGGCAGTAGATAAACAGTTAATTACTATACCCATCCTGTTGGACAACAACATGGCCCCCATAGTCATGTGCATCCAGTACGCGGTTGGTCTAAACACCCCTACATAAGACCTTGATAACCCCTCAAAAAACCTCGCTTCAGCCTGTCCCCCTCTTGTTAGTTCATCGTAGAATTGTTTGTTGTTTTCATACTCGGCCAACATATGTAGTCGGATCCACTCGTAACCTTCGTTTTCATCGTACCCCAATGCAACAGCAAGTGCCCGGAATCCACAGTTGCCATCACCCCTGACATTAATAATCCCCTTGACGTATGGTCTAAATACCTTCGGTATGTCATCAAGGTAACCCTTTATACCCGTCGTCTGCAGTGGGCGAGTGTTAGGTGGTGGTACTGGTAGAGCAGCCAATTGCTGCTCAGCTGATATGGGAGATATTGGTGATGGTGCTGGTGGCATCGGAGGTGATGGTGCTGGTGGCATCGGAAGGTTGGTCTGGTGGCATCGAAGGTTGTGTGGGCGTAGTGAAAAAATCAAAGTACGGTGCTGGTGCTGCTGGCATCGGAGTGCTAGGACCTGCAGGAAAATAAGTATCGGCACTAAAGAACTGATCCACTACGCCTGTTGGTGCTGTTGGTGGCACAGGATAGTACCCGGGTTCGGCTGCGCCGAACAACTGATCTAAGAATGAGGGTTCGGTTGTAGGCTCATTACTCGGCCCTGCTGCTGAAAATTGTGACGATCGGATCAACTCATCAATATATCCACGGGTGTCCTCCCGTAAATCGGTGTCAGGCTCCGCGAAACGTGACTCCGTGGGCACATGCTCACTGTGTCTCGCCGACTGAAAGTCTCTGTAGCATGAGCCTGAGTCTGGTGCGGTATCCGGATACTTAGGTGTTGTCACGTGCACGGACCTCGACTTTTTCATCTTTGGTGGTGGTGGCATCGGAGGTGATACGTTCAAGTCTGGCATCTGCAATGAATGAATGAATAATTAAGTTAGATGTATACCCGTATAGTATTTAACAATTAATAATTTGCTAGACTATAATAATATACCTTTTTCTTTGACCCAACAGGTCTACCACGTGTTTTCTTTTGGACCTCCGGATCCTTGATTTTGGACCGACCCGGATAGAGGATGTCCTTTATTTTTGACATCAAGCTTTTCCTTTGTTTTATGGGTTTTCGTTCCAAGGCAGTAGTAACCTCGCCACAAAAGTCCTCAACAGGCTCGTCATCATCCGAGTCTTTCTTCACATTTCCAGGCAGGCAGGTGGACGGGTTTATATCGAGCCTGCACCAAAATGCATCTATCTCATATTCTTGAACACGCCTTCCTGCAGGAATAAAAATATTACATTAAGTATTTTTAAGTAAAATGGACCATTTGTATTTGAATGAACTGTACTTACGTTCCTGCATGTATGTTAGAAGTCGACAACTACATGGCAAGCCACAGCTAGCCCATACTGTACACCCGCACTTTGACACGTCCCCTTTTAGTGTATTTTTCAATCGATCAATTTCGTCAACCATAATTTGCAAGGCTACATGGGAGGCTTTACCGAGCAAATCCTTTAAACAGGGATAGTTGTGTTTATTTTGATTGTACTGCCTGCAATGTTCCAGTGACCCCTTTATTTCGGTGTATTGCCCGCTGACAACAGAGTTAACACATTCAACGATCCTGTGGAACGTAAGCCGCTTTTGATGCATAACTGACTTCAGCAAAGAATGCTCGCTCTCAACCCTGTTGGTAGTGTAGTTACGATAGTTGCGGTGTTGGTCGACCCAACATGACACAAATAACTCCTTGTACGAGGCAAGCCACTGTATTTGTAGATACTTATAAAGATCTGCAGGAAAATAAAAAGTGATTTAGCTACATGGTTACATCGTAAGCTTTATCATAAAAACAGTATGGGGACGGGATGTATATACTTGGTTTATCTGCCAAGAATACTTTTAGCCGCTGCTCATTCTCTGCGTATTCTTTAACCGTGATTGACTTTACGAGTTTATCCCACCGATGTTTAAACGAACCATAATCTTTTTTTGTCCTAAACGATGGGTTGGCATGTAAATCAATATTCCTCCAAATGTGTATTCTACACAGTATCAGCTTCGTTTCCGGCATCACATCCTTAACCGCTTTCATGAGGGCCAGATCCCGATCAGTGAGTGCCACACGCACGACGAACCCTTCTTCGAGCGTCGACCTCAAGCACTGTAACACCCATGTGTATGCCGCATGTTGCTCATTTTCAATTAGTGCGTGCGCAATGCTGAATGTCTTGCCAGTTGGAGTGACACCCACAATCTCAACAAGCGGCATGTTGTAAACGTTGGTTTTATACGTGGCGTCTATTTCAATGATCCAAGGAAATGCACGCCATATGTCAAGTGATGTAGGATGTACGAAAAAGAGATTGGTCAAACATCCGGTTTTGCTATCCGTCGTGTACTGATACGTGTACTGATGGTCAGATAGTAATTGGAGCACGATCTGCAACGGGTAAACAACCAAAGTATAAGGAAGTCGTATTTTTTTAAAAAATAAACATATAGTTATACGATCCACATGCAGGTATGTTTCTTATTTCACCTGCATTCGAGTTTCCCCTCGTTGTTGGGCGTGCTTTAGCCGGTGTTGCCGCAGGTAGTTAGAAATGTCTTGTGATACTTTTTTATAATTAGATTTTATATGCACTTTTTTATAATACATTTTTTAATTATTTTATATACTTTTTTATAATTAGATTTTATATCACTTTTTTATAATACACTTTTTATATACTTTTTATAATACACTTTTTATACACTTTTTTTTAATACACTTTTTATACACTTTTTATTTTACTTTTTTATATACTTTTTATAATTAGATTTTATATGCACTTTTTTATAATACACTTTTTATAATTAATTTTATATCACTTTTTTATAATTAGATTTTATATGCACTTTTTTATAATACCTTTTTATAATTAGATTTTATATGCACTTTTTTATAATACATTTTTATATCACTTTTTATATACTTTTTTATACACTTTTTATACACTTTTTTTTAATACACTTTTTATACACTTTTTATTTATTTTATATACTTTTTTATAATTAGATTTTATATGCACTTTTTTATAATACATTTTTTACTTTTTATAATTAGATTTTATATGCACTTTTTTATAATACATTTTTATACACTTTTTATAATACACTTTTTTATACACTTTTTATACACTTTTTATAATACACTTTTTATACACTTTTTATACACTTTTTTAATACACTTTTTATACACTTTTTTATTACTTTTTTATATACATTTTTATAATTAGATTTTATATGCACTTTTTTATAATACACTTTTTTATTTTACACTTTTTATATACTTTTTATAATTAGATTTTATATCACTTTTTTATAATTAGATTTTATATGCACTTTTTTATAATTAGATTTTATATCACTTTTTTATAATTATTTTATACACTTTTTTATAATTAGATTTTATATCACTTTTTTATAATACATTTTATATCACTTTTTTATAATTATTTTATATGACTTTTTTATAATTAGATTTTATATGCACTTTTTTATAATACATTTTTTACACTTTTTATAACTTTTTTAATACACTTTTTATAATTAGATTTTATATACTTTTTTATAATTAGATTTTATATGCACTTTTTTATAATTATTTTATATCACTTTTTTATAATACACTTTTTTATACATTTTTATACACTTTTTATAATTAGATTTTATATGCACTTTTTTATAATACATTTTTTATAACTTTTTATATTTTTTATATACTTTTTTATAATTAGATTTTATATGCACTTTTTTATAATACACTTTTTATAATACACTTTTTATACACTTTTTTATAATCACTTTCTTATACACTTTTTATAATACACTTTTTATACACTTTTTTAATACACTTTTTATAATTTTTTATATCACTTTTTTATAATTAGATTTTATATGCACTTTTTTATAATACACTTTTTATAATTTTTTATATACTTTTTTATAATTAGATTTTATATGCACTTTTTTATAATACACTTTTTATACTTTTTATACACTTTTTATAATTAGATTTTATATGCACTTTTTTATAATACACTTTTTATACACTTTTTATAACTTTTTATAATTATTTTATACACTTTTTTATAATTAGATTTTATATGCACTTTTTTATAATACTTTTTTAATAACTTTTTATAACTTTTTTATATCACTTTTTTATAATTAGATTTTATATGCACTTTTTTATAATACACTTTTTATACACTTTTTATTTTACTTTTTTATATACACTTTTTATAATTAGATTTTATATGCACTTTTTTATAATACATTTTTTAATACACTTTTTTTTAATACACTTTTTATACACTTTTTATACTTTTTATAACTTTTTATAATTAGATTTTATATGCACTTTTTTATAATACATTTTTTATATACACTTTTTATAATTAGATTTTATATGCACTTTTTTATAATACATTTTTATACACTTTTTTATTACTTTTTTATATACCTTTTTATAATTAGATTTTATATGCACTTTTTTATAATACACTTTTTATACACTTTTTATACTTTTTATATACTTTTTTATTAGATTGTATATGCACTTTTTTATAATACATTTTTTATTTTACTTTTTTATATACTTTTTTATAATTAGATTTTATATGCACTTTTTTATAATACTTTTTTTTTAATTCACTATTTTATATACTTTTTTATAATCCACTTTCTTATACACTTTTTTATAATACACTTTTTATACACTTTTATTTAATACACTTTTTATACACTTTTTATACACTTTTTTTAATACACTTTTTATTTTACTTTTTTATATACTTTTTTATAATTAGATTTTATATGCACTTTTTTATAATATATTTTATACACTTTTTTTTAATACACTTTTTATTTTACTTTTTTATATACTTTTTTATAATTAGATTTTATATGCACTTTTTTATAATACATTTTTTATAATTTAATACACTATTTTAATCACTTTTTATATACTTTTTTAATTAATTTTATATACTTTTTTATAATCCACTATTTTATATCACTTTTTTATAATACACTTTTTATACACTTTTTTATAATACACTTTTTATATTTTTATATCACTTTTTTATAATTAGATTTTATATGCACTTTTTTATAATACATTTTTTACACTTTTTATACACTTTTTTTTAATCCTTTTTATACACTTTTTATAATTAGATTTTATATGCACTTTTTTATAATACATTTTTTACACTTTTTTATACACTTTTTTAATACACTTTTTATACACTTTTTATTTTACTTTTTTATATACTTTTTTATAATTAGATTTTATATGCACTTTTTTATAATACATTTTTATATTTTAACTTTTTTATAATACATTTTTATACACTTTTTATTTTACTTTTTTATATATACTTTTTATAATTAGATTTTATATGCACTTTTTTATAATACACTTTTTATACACTTTTTATTACACTTTTTTATATACACTTTTTATAATTAGATTTTATATGCACTTTTTTATAATACACTTTTTATACATTTTTTATATACTTTTTTATAATTAGATTTTATATGCACTTTTTTATAATTAGATTTTATATGCACTTTTTTATAATACACTTTTTATAATACACTTTTTTATACACTTTTTATAATTAGATTTTATATGCACTTTTTTATAATTAGATTTTATATGCACTTTTTTATAATACACTTTTTATACACTTTTATTTAATACACTTTTTATACACTTTTTATTTTTTACACTTTTTTATAATACTTTTTTATAATAGATTTTATACACTTTTTTAATACACTTTTTATACACTTTTTATTTTACTTTTTTATATACTTTTTTATAATTAGATTTTATATGCACTTTTTTATAATACACTTTTTATTTTACTTTTTTATATACTTTTTATAATTAGATTTTATATGCACTTTTTTATAATACATTTTTATACACTTTTTATAATACATTTTTTAACTTTTTATAATTAGATTTTATATGCACTTTTTTGTAATTAGATTTTATATGCACTTTTTTATAATACATTTTTTATTTTACTTTTTTATATACCTTTTTATAATTAGATTTTATATGCACTTTTTTATAATACACTTTTTTTAATACACTTTTTATACACTTTTTATTTTACTTTTTTATATACTTTTTTGTAATTAGATTTTTATTTTATTGTATAAAGATTGGTGTTGCGTACAAAAGGGATTTATAGTACTAAATGCCACTACTTAACCCGTGCCTATTGTCATTCTTTTTGACATTCAAAAGATAATATATTGAATTATTGATGACATTTTATCATATGAAAATGGTTTCTTATTAAGGATGTTTTGGATGATATGTGATAAAAGACTTGCGATAAACTGTGTGTCAAGTAGAAGATACCATTTTCTAAAGGGAAGATGTACCAGTTACCCTGTTTTTATTGGAAGGGGTTCTCTAAAATTATCCCAACATGACTAGTCAAGTTGAGATAATCTTGACCTTTGATTTTCATCCAAAGGTCAAGATTTAAAACTTATATTTAAATCTTGACCCTTGATTTTCATTCAAGAGTCAAGATCTTCCCAACAAGTTGGGAAAACTTTAGGGAATCCTAATCCGTTTTTATTTATATATCTACTAGTCCTAATACCCGTACGATTACGGTAGCTATATAGATTGTATCATAAAGAAATTCGAATATGTCTCATACATGATTTGTGAGTATGAAATAAGTTGTGGTTAAAGTAAACTGATGATCGGAGCTAAGTTATAATAAACAGTAATGATAAATATAATATATGTTTAGTAAAGTTTTGGATTTACCTTAAAATTTTAAAATCACATCAAAATCGGAACTTGTAAGCATAGAGGATGACGACAAATAGCCTTGTGATTTCGGATCGTAAACTCAATTTTTTGAAGTCTTCATGTTATTAACTTATTATAAGTAATATAAGTAATAGGAGTTGAAGAATTGAGAAAGAAAAGAGACAATTTTATTAATGAGAAAATGATCAATCAAATAAGGTTATAATGTGTTTTGTATCTATAAGAAGAGTTAGAGTTTAATTCTAAGTCTAATAAGGAAATTGAATCTATATACAATTAAAAAAGCTAACTTAATAAAATAAATAAATTAAAATGACACGTGTCGATCAAGGATTACGCCACGTGTCGTTTCAAGAATATCTCAATCATGTTTTAGTTTATTGGTAGATATATAAATGATTTTTTTGATAACTGGGATAGGGCATGCGTTGACCTCACAGGGGTATCCCCTCTAGCTGGTTTGAGAGAAAATGGTTTTGTAGTTGAACAAGCATTGAGAAGGGCTGAAGCGAAGAAAGTGGAAAAGCATGCCAAAGCTTGTGAAGAGAATCAGCATGTGTTTGTCCCTCTGGCTTTTGATACCTTTGGCTCCCTTGCACCAGAAGCAATTCGTTTCCTGTCCAGGGTTCAACGGGTTATGCATAGCAACATCTCGACTCCAAGGGGGCATGAGTTTGTTTTTAGTAGATTAGGTTTTGCAATTCAGAAAGGGGTGGCGGCGCAGCTTGTTGCCCGCTTACCTGCTATTATGATGTAAGATCGTTATTTGATTCTATTATTTAAATAAAAAAAATTTCAACATTGAACTTAAAATTTCAATATTGATTTTAAGTTTCAACAATATACACATTCTAATGCATGATGTACCATACATCATAGCCACATTACATCAATAACTTCCACTACTCGCCGCCACCAACCACCAATCACCGCCACCAATTGCCACCGTCGCTACCGCCGCGTGCCACCACCATCCATCACCGCCTAACCGCCGCTCGCCACCACCACCCGTCACCGCCGCCATTACATCACCACCACCACCGCCACCTCCATCACCGCCGCAACGCGCGGGTACCTTTCTCTCGTTTAAAAAGTAGAAAAATATTTAAAGCCTTTTGTTATGATGTGCGGGTGACAAGCTACAAAAGTTGATTTAAATAAGTGGTCTATCTGTGTTTCTTTATCTTTGTTTTTTAACAAAATGTGACTATTTATATTTTATTTTTCTTATATCCCATTTATAACAATTTCATTTTTTTTCTTGAATCATAGTTTTACCTTTTTTTTTTTTTAACAGCGAGTTAGTAGTTAGTAGTTAGCAGTTAGCATTCGAAACACCATAGTGACATCCAATTGGGCAGTATGCGGTGCTCGAACCACGCATGCTGGGATGAAACCAGACTCTCGAAAACCCCCTTAATAATCCACTCCTACAAATGTAGAAAGTGAGATTCGAACCTGGTGATTTCTCCAAGGTCAAAGACCTTACCAATGAGTCACCAACCCATTGGCACTATAACTATAAAAATATAAACAAATACAAATGTTTAATGTATGCATCGACTAATACTTTTATTTTCTAAAATTATGAAATATAACCTTAAAGGAAGAATCTAAGATATGAAACGTTTTAACTTAAAGCTAAACACAACGTTTATTTTTCCTTCTAATATTATTTAAATTTTTTTCTGCTCTATCTGTGAAATTGTAAATGCATCTGTGGAAACGTGAATGATGAATATCTGATGCGTAAATCACGCGACAAGCGACAGCGGAAGACTATTTTTGGTATTTTCTGGATTTTATATGAAACAAACAACAAACAAGACAATAAAAATTAAATTGATAGATAAAGACTCCGCCCCACCACTACAACCGATAAAGGTCTAGCCACCACGATTATAGATAAAGGAAACACTCCGCCCCACCACTACAACCGATAAAGGTCTAGCCACCACGATTATAGATAAAGGAAACCGAAGATTTAAAAGACCTCACCACAATATTTGATAAAGGACGAACCACCACAAATATTGATAAAGGGGTCACTCCTAACCACCAAGATCAAAGATCTATAAAGGTAAAAGAAGATTTGTAAGAAATAGAGTGTAACAACCCTCAATTTCCGACTAGGACAATTTACTTAGACTTATCTAGGTATCTATCCCTAGAGGTTTATTAAGAGAATTGACCTTCTAGACATTTAAGGCACAGTGATAATTGCCCCCTAGTTCAATGAAATACCGTAAATGACTAGCTATCTTAGAAATGCCATAAACAATAACTATAATCAATCAAGACAATCTCAAGCTATAAACTAGGTCTAATTGAACTTGACGAGATGTCAATGAACCAAAATTTTATTTCAAGAAATTAAGTTATAAAAAAATAGTTGTATAAGACTCACAAGTGGTGATAACAACCAAAAATCTTTATAAATATCCCAATAATTCAAACACCAAGCTAATTAAAGTACATGAGCACAAAAATATAATGACCATCTCAAAATTTCTATTTATAAACCTTATGCATACAAAAGTGTTGAATAAGAATAATAAGTGAACATATAAGTCTAATAAAAATACAAGATTATAACTAATGATTCAAGTAGCAAATTAAAACACCAAAATATGTATACACATACATACACATACGGATATACATACATACATACATACATACATACATACATACATACATACATACATACATACATACATACATACATACATACATACATACATACATACATACATACATACATACATACATACATACATACATACATACATACATACATACATACATACACATAAAATACAAATTTAAATCAAAAACCCCCTTCCTTTTTCCTTCAAAAACCGGCCACAACACCCCCTCCAACACCCCTTCACCAATCAAAATACACCTTCCTTTATACTCCCCATATACCCTTACACCTAAACCCTTAACACTCCTCCTAACTCTCTTACACTCCCAATACACACATACACACACACAACTCCATCTTTTCTCTCATTTCTCTCACCATTTCACACACTCCACAATGTTTTTCTCTCAAAAAATTTTGCACATTTCTTCTTCCTTTTTCGGTTCAAACAAGAGAGAAAAGGAGACCCAAAAGCTAATGTAATCAACTATAATAATAAGGGTTCAAGCTAGATCGTTCAAGGGTGTGTTGAGGCAAGATAGGGAGCCCATTTTGAAGCATCTTGGCCGAATTTTCTGCCATTTTCCAGCCCCCAAAACCGATTTTTATCAAGGTTGTTTCACATACTCTTTAACTAGATCATCTTTTCCAATGTTCTTATTGAAGCACATGTTTTTCTTTGATTTTTCTTCTTGGAATACACTTAATGAGGGCATGTTGATAGAATCTTTCCTTTCATGCCTTTGCATGTCAAGATCTAGAGGAAGATTCAAGGATTCAACTCAAATAAGACCCAAAAGTGATGATTCATGAGAAAGCTTTCAAACTAGTTGATGGATCTTCATAAAAATCGATTTTTGTTGATATAGATGAAACTTATTTTCTGTGATTTTAATAAATAAACTCATGTTTATGTTGTATGAAGGATTTTTTAAGAGATTTGTTCATAAAATGGCTAGATGATTGCATGCATGTAACTTTTAGAATGATTCTTGCAAGAACCAAGTTTATTGATTTTTGGTTGGTTAAAGTTCAATTATAAATGATGATAGATGATTTTGAATTAGCTTGTAATCTGCAAATTTGATGTTAAAATAATATAAAAGTGAATAACAAACATGTGAGAGGTGATTAAGAGGATAAAATAAGCAAGAGAGACCATTGGTTGATTGCTTGGACCCAAAAAGAATCTGACAGAACCATACTTTTCACTTTAGACGGATAAAAGATGCATGTGAGGGCCGTTTCAAGCAAAACTTTCAAAATAAAAGTTGTAGATAAAAGAGTTAAGTTTAACCTCCAACTAGAATTACTCAAAAATACGGAGCCAAACAAAAGATATGATTTTTCTACTAGAACTGGTCAAAACTGCACTTTTGTCTGAATATTTTATCAACTTTAACAATTTTTATCTCCTAAGACATAAGGTTCCAGGAGGCCATACTTGGTGGAAAGTAATTCCAATGTGTCCTAAACTTAAAATAAAATCGTGGAATTTTTATTAAGAGCAAAACCCAAAGAACTTTTATAAAACTTTCGAGTATGCAAAACAGTGACTGTTTTGACCACTTCCATTTATAAAAATATTTAGAGGTAGTAAACATTCTTTATAAATTAATCCAAAATTCACAAAATAAGTGGACACATATAGGTTGTTGTATAAAAATCAGGAGGGTCCAAATAATTCGGTTTAACCCCAAAACAGTAGGCAATATTTCACAAAAAGGTGAAGTAAAAAAACAGAAAATTCTGAAGTAAACCAATAATTTGTGTAATGGGCTAAAAGATACACTAAGGACCATAATGGGCTAACCCGGCCCAAAATGATAAACCCATTTGAACCATAAATCAGTAGGCCCACTTGGCCCAATAAACCATGTAGCCCAATGACCAATATAACCCATTAAGCACATGACCCAAATAAGGTTAAGCCCAATAACTAAATTAAGCCCAAGTCACCTAAAAGCCCATAACACTTAGGCCCAATTTGGTAATGGCCCATAACACTTAAACGAATTTCATAAACTCGGATAATCATAAGATATATCGAGAAGTATGTGAGTTTGAAAGATAAGCGAAATCAAAGTAACATAAAAGATAATTAAGTGGAATGGACATAAGTAATTACGTTAACCAAACTATAAATTGATATCACAAATGCTAATTCGTGCTAAAATTGGTTACACATCAAATGATGAATAAGGATAATATAACTTAATATGGCATTCTCATATGATAACCTAAGATGCCAAACGAAACCACAAATGAAGGCAGATTACCGAAATCCTAACAACATATAATTACATGTATATTGAAAGTGACTTTTTCACCATCAATCCCTACAACCAAAAAGATACGAGTATTAGCAATACACTTGAATTCCTTAATTGATGACAACTTAATGATAGTGACATTTCTAAGTGATGGCTTAAGATAGGAACTTACGTATATTAGTCCTATCGTAGGGATAGTCTTGGCTCGAAATGTGATTGAGGAATATGACGGATATATGATCAAGGAAGCGATAGATGGGAAGTACCCATTTTGGATAAGTAAATATAATATGCGGCATATCAAGGTGAGTCATAGCCCCCTTTCAAACTCTTTTATATGATTTACTTGCGGGGTGAAAAGCATGATTAATTAAAATGACTTTCTCTTATGAAATGATTCTTTGAAATAATGATAACGATATGGGAATTATATTGTATGTTCAACATGTTATATATTATATGATGAGCTTGAGTACTGTCAAACGGTGGTCCCCTGTACACTACTATTAACTCATTGAGGCCTGTAGTTAGAGGGTTGCGCAACTAGGATTCGTCCCCTCACTCACCAAGATGGAAGCGGGTTGACTGGCCGCCTGAGTGGCCGCCCTCATCTCCGGTCTGCCTAGGGGTGCTCTAATCTACTTTATATATTATTGGTCGTCTCCATGGCACGACCCATTTATTATTATTATTATTATTGCACGTGATTGACAGCATGTGCTTCTACTATCATATCTTCGGGACATATTATCATTATTATTATTTGGACGTGAAAGGGTCTTAGTAGTGGCTCAAGCACAAACTCATCAAATTATGCCTTTGGCTAAATATTATTGATTATTACTTATGGTTGGATATTATGGATTGAACATACGGTTTGGGTATTGGACCTTATATGGAATCTCGAAAGTTGTTGAAATTGGCGATATTGAAGTATTGATGACCGAATGGTTTTGGTATGATGAATGATTAATCGATCGATATATCTCCCTAAGTTGAGCTATTTGAAACTAGCGCGTGAATATTGCGATGATTATGTAGTCATGCCTTACTATGGAGATAGTTATTGCGCCCTAAGGTTGAGCTATTTGAAACTAGCGCGTGAATATTGCGATGATTATGTAGTCATGCCTTACTATGGAGATAGTTATTGCGCCCTAAGGTTGAGCTATTTGAAACTAGCGCGTGAATATTGCGATGATTATGTAGTCATGCCTTACTATGGAGATAGTTATTGCGCCCTAAGGTTGAGCTATTTGAAACTAGCGCGTGAATATTGCGATGATTATGTAGTCATGCCTTACTATGGAGATAGTTATTGCGCCCTAAGGTTGAGCTATTTGAAACTAGCGCGTGAATATTGCGATGATTATGTAGTCATGCCTTACTATGGAGATAGTTATTGCGCCCTAAGGTTGAGCTATTTGAAACTAGCGCGTGAATATTGCGATGATTATGTAGTCATGCCTTACTATGGAGATAGTTATTGCGCCCTAAGGTTGAGCTATTTGAAACTAGCGCGTGAATATTGCGATGATTATGTAGTCATGCCTTACTATGGAGATAGTTATTGCGCCCTAAGGTTGAGCTATTTGAAACTAGCGCGTGAATATTGCGATGATTATGTAGTCATGCCTTACTATGGAGATAGTTATTGCGCCCTAAGGTTGAGCTATTTGAAACTAGCGCGTGAATATTGCGATGATTATGTAGTCATGCCTTACTATGGAGATAGTTATTGCGCCCTAAGGTTGAGCTATTTGAAACTAGCGCGTGAATATTGCGATGATTATGTAGTCATGCCTTACTATGGAGATAGTTATTGCGCCCTAAGGTTGAGCTATTTGAAACTAGCGCGTGAATATTGCGATGATTATGTAGTCATGCCTTACTATGGAGATAGTTATTGCGCCCTAAGGTTGAGCTATTTGAAACTAGCGCGTGAATATTGCGATGATTATGTAGTCATGCCTTACTATGGAGATAGTTATTGCGCCCTAAGGTTGAGCTATTTGAAACTAGCGCGTGAATATTGCGATGATTATGTAGTCATGCCTTACTATGGAGATAGTTATTGCGCCCTAAGGTTGAGCTATTTGAGGACTAGTGCGTGAATGATGTAATGATTATATAGTTATGCCTTACTATTGAGATAGTTATTATGCTCTAAGATTTGACTATTGAGAACTAGCACCTGCTAGATATGATTATAATGTGGTTAGTCCTTACTACTGAAATATATATTGCGTGATGAGATTTGACCGCTTGGGAACTAGTGATTGTAACCCCAATATTTGGTGCGATATTTCTATTCTAACACGTGTACGCAAACAACTATCTATATTCTAAGCCGGTGCGACATATATTGACGTCATCGAAAGTTGGAGTCCATTGGGCAACGAAAGACATAGAAGTGATTTCTTTAAACCACGCAAGGAGTCTGATTCGAGCCTTAATGATTCTTTTGTTTTTATATTTCCTATTTCATTCATTCGAAACCAAACTCTATATCCTTGATTATTCAAAGTAATGACCACCACCGCTTCTCTTCAAAAGTTAGCAACCTAACAATATACAATTCATTTACGCAATACTCAGTAAAGGCAAATTCGAGTAAGTAGTACCCACTCTCTCGTTGCGACATCAAGGGACGCGAAAAACAGTTGAGACACCAGTCGTCCATATATGGAAGACTTGGGATAACTTTATCGCGTAGAAGATGCTATTGGGTCACGTACATAACGTAGGACGTGCAAGATATGTTGTGTGTCAATCAAAGTACAAGGAAGTAAATTTTCACAAGCGACGTTGAAGCAATCCGTTTAACTCACCTAAGAATATTAATTTGAGTTGTCGTCTTATTCTCGCTATGAACTCTTACTCCCCACTTCCACATTGAAATTAGCCAAGTGAATTTCGACAATCTTGAGGACCAGACACGATGAAAGCATAGTTCTTCTTCTTTTCCAAAGATTCGCGATTCCCTTGATCCACGGATGACTCGACGCAACACCTGAAAGTGGTGAGACCAAATAACTAACACCACCCACCTGGAACGACGTTAAGAGAAGGACCCACTCGATACAAGGAAGTTTAGAAAACTAGTGAGTTAGAGAAGTATAGTATAGAAGATACTATAGACTAGTATACCCAATGAAAGTGATGCCTTGGATATGGTCTACATGTGAGAGAGTGTAGAGGCAATTGAACCGAGGCCTCAAATTAGTGAAGGAATTTAAGGACCTTCTATCCATGTAAAAATGGAGCCTCGGCGGCAATTAGAAGAAATCCCAAAGTTACCGTTGGAGCGAAGATGTAATTAAGAAGGAATAAGAAATTTGGCGAATTGAAGATCGTCAAGGAAGGCGAGGAGAATTGAAGAGCAGGAAGCCCTTTACATTTTTCTAGAGGAAAAATGTTAAGGGGGTAATCGCAACAAGGAAGATACTCGAACAAGGAGTATGGATAGCAAGATTATATTTTATCTTTCAAGAAGGGTTATTCACTAGCGTCATTGAAAGAGATATGAAGTAGAAAGTAGAGTAAAGAAAGGCGATTTAACCCAAACGGTAAAGTAAAGGCATTGACGCCATCTACAAGATGTAGTTTTGGTGGCGTTTATCGTTATGGCGGTCCACTCGTTATTATTTGAATATCCCTTGGAAAACCTCCATCGAAAAAGAACTATTAGTGGAGCATATCAACTAAGCCAAGAGAAAGCGATATACGCTCAACACCCGAGTTTAGAAGCACGGGGAGTTGTGAAGGTTATCCCCTCAAGGTCAACGGTCGTAGGGAGGTAAGCTAAAACAAGATGAATTTGAGTGAAAAATAATTTGCAACACATGATTAATCGTCAAGGACCATCGACCCAAGGAGTAGTGCGCCCAAGAAGAGTGAAGGAGGAAAACAACATGGAATCGCTAAAGTTAGTAGTGAAAGCAAATAAGGAATACGATGCTAGAAGTCAAGGCACATACTACCACAACGATCAAGGAAGTTGGTCGTTGAACTACTTTTCAAGAAACTACAAACTCCGGGAAGAGCTAGTTATGGAATGTTTGAACGGAAGGGTGATAAGGATAATTCGCATTTGTGATGAGTTAGGATCAAAGGATCCGTATCACCATGATCTGATAAGTACCTTTGAGATAACTGCAAGGACTAGCGACTGCTTGTGTGCCGTTCAAGACAACGATTACTCTAGTTAGAGATGGATTTGAGTGACGAAACAGTAAGGAGTATGGTGACCCATAAGAAAACGAAAGGAAAATGGAGAAAACCGAATGGTTGAGAAAAGGATAAAGTAACCGATGTTTTCCCTAAATTATATTATATCACAATTTCTAAGGACATTAGGTTATTGTATTTGAAAAGAAGCTTAGCTTAGAAAGCTGAAAATGGATATGAGGCTCAGGAGAGCAAAGTAATTGAAAGTTTTGTAGAGGTCAGGAGGACCTAAGAAGGATTATTTTAAAGGAGGAGTTCATACGAATAAGGACATCGAAGTGTTTACCTTGAAATGATGGTGGTGATATGATTACTTAAGAGCATAAGGATTGTGTAAATCCTATCATGAGGAATGCGTAGGTATAGTAAAGAAACCGAATAGGTTATATGTGCGATGTTAAAAGAGATTTGTCGGTGATGAGTCATAGATAATGGTCCTTCTAGCGTAAAAAGGAAGTAATTAAAGGTACCTTAAGACGATTTGAAAGCCAATATCGGCAAAAGCAAGAGAAATTGGTAACGATATGACTTAGCGAATAATGAAAGAGGTGACTTTGGGAAAATAAGGACGAAGTTGAAAAGACAAAGGTGAGTATGAGGAGTAAGATGGAACTATCATCAACCAATTCATGATTTCCTTGCACGCCATAAAATAACAAAGACAACACTAGAAAACCCTAAAATGAGGTACTACGGAGGTGTACCTTTGCAAATTTAGTACAACTCGACATAACGGATTAGTATCACTCTAGTTAAGGGGGTAATCCCTTAACAAACGGTTGGTCACAAACGAAGTCAATATTCAAGTAGCGGCAAGCGTATCTAACGTCAAACCGAACAAAGATGAGAATAGGCGAGAAGCCATTGGGACGTTTCTTTAATTGAGAAAGCAAACGATAAAGGAAAGTACACCAAGTGACCAATGGAATTGAGTAGCCACTAACAATCGATATTCCAACGTTTCTTACCGTCTTTATTGTAACTCACATTACGAACCGTCTGCTCATTTTACCCCTCCGTATTGATATTCTTGTGAGTCCTTAAGTTCGATGGTTAACCAGGAAAGTGTAAAATACAACAAGTCTAATAATCACTAGATTGGACTAGTATTACTTGTAAATAAATGCAAGAGTATATAAACAAAGTAATATAAGACTTAAAGCAATAAACAAGTAAAGTGGAACATTATGTATTTTTTAATGGTGTATTTTATTTATGATGTTAAATAAAATACAAGGTTGTGCGGAATCAAGATAATACAAATAAGTATGTATCCTAACAACCTATGAGTTACAATGTTGGTTTAAAAGTTCATCCCACATGGTTTTAGCACTAGGAAAAAGAACTAGTGTGGGAATTAGGGTTTCTGGAACGGCCCCGAGGATCATGTTTTTGAGAAGGGTGTCTAGATTCACCAATCTCCTCTCCTCTTCTGACCAATGTTCCTCCCTCTTTTCCCTTCCTTTTCTAGATCCAGAAGGATCAAGAAGGGGATTGAGAGGTGATGTAGGGACATAAGGACCTTCGTTTAAAATTTTCATCATGTTCCTCTCAATACCAGTGACATGCAAAACCATCCTAGCCTTCCACGTACCAAGTTCATCACTGTTCCCACTGAATTTAGGAACAGGATTATTTGAGTAGTGCACATGCACGTGTGGAGAAGCAGGAGTAGGAGGAGGAGGTGGATTAGTGTTATTAACAATTGGTGGTTCATTTTGATAATTAATATTTGCATAAGGATTGTGTAAATCCTATCATGAGGAATGCGTAGGTATAGCAAAGAAACCGAATAGGTTATATGTGCGATGTTAAAAGAGATTTGTCGGTGATGAGTCATAGATAATGGTCCTTCTAGCGTAAAAAGGAAGTAATTAAAGGTACCTTAAGACGATTTGAAAGCCAATATCGGCAAAAGCAAGAGAAATTGGTAACGATATGACTTAGCGAATAATGAAAGAGGTGACTTTGGGAAAATAAGGACGAAGTTGAAAAGACAAAGGTGAGTATGAGGAGTAAGATGGAACTATCATCAACCAATTCATGATTTCCTTGCACGCCATAAAATAACAAAGACAACACTAGAAAACCCTAAAATGAGGTACTACGGAGGTGTACCTTTGCAAATTTAGTACAACTCGACATAACGGATTAGTATCACTCTAGTTAAGGGGGTAATCCCTTAACAAACGGTTGGTCACAAACGAAGTCAATATTCAAGTAGCGGCAAGCGTATCTAACGTCAAACCGAACAAAGATGAGAATAGGCGAGAAGCCATTGGGACGTTTCTTTAATTGAGAAAGCAAACGATAAAGGAAAGTACACCAAGTGACCAATGGAATTGAGTAGCCACTAACAATCGATATTCCAACGTTTCTTACCGTCTTTATTGTAACTCACATTACGAACCGTCTGCTCATTTTACCCCTCCGTATTGATATTCTTGTGAGTCCCTTAAGTTCGATGGTTAACCAGGAAAGTGTAAAATACAACAAGTCTAATAATCACTAGATTGGACTAGTATTACTTATAAATAAATGCAAGATTATATAAACAAAGTAATACAAGACTTAAAGCAATAAACAAGTAAAGTGGAACATTATGTATTTTTCAATGGTGTATTTTATTTATGATGTTAAATAAAACACAAGGTTGTGCGGAATCAAGATAATACAAATAAGTATGTATCCTAACAACCTATGAGTTACAAATGATCTATATTTGTCAAATAACTCTTTTGGATCGAGATACTTAAAGTTGTGAAGTATCCCAGTTTAAGATCGAGAGTATTTGGACAAATTCACTTTCATGCAAAGTGTATGCTTAAAAGTATTTTTCTCAAGGAAATGACTTTGTATTTTATTTATGATGTTAAATAAAACACAAGGTTGTGCGGAATCAAGATAATACAAATAAGTATGTATCCTAACAACCTATGAGTTACAAATGATCTATATTTGTCAAATAACTCTTTTGGATCGAGATACTTAAAGTTGTGAAGTATCCCAGTTTAAGATCGAGAGTATTTGGACAAATTCACTTTCATGCAAAGTGTATGCTTAAAAGTATTTTTCTCAAGGAAATGACTTTGTATCCTTTTATCCAACCACCTTTACACACGTATACTTTGGTAAAGAACAAGTGGATTGTTCTTAGGAAAGTGTGTAAAGGGAAAAGTCAATCCTCGATATCAGTGTTCAGACTTGTAGAGTCTAGAACACTGACAATCCTCCAGTGTACAGATCTGGTAAGACTTTCCAGTGGACTCCGCCATTTGTCAGTCTTCTTTCTTCAGACTTCAGTCTTTGACTTCAGTCAGAATGTCTTCAGTAGAGTTGATCTGGACTGGGGTGAAGTCCAGTGAGCTCATCTGGAGAATACTCCAGATTTCCTATACAAGTATTTGCTCACTGGTCTTCCATTATTTCTGGACAAATCTTCAGAGGGACTCCAGATTCCAAGTCTGGAGTAGGTCCAGTAGAACACGTTTCTGGACAGATCTTCAGTAAGGCTCCAGTAGTCGAGTCTGGAGCGAGTCCAGTAAATCTGGACTAAATCTGGACCTAACAAATTCCCCCTATTTGTTTAGAAATAATGCAAGTGTTTTCAAGCTTAAATCTATACACTTTGTATGCTTGAAAAACACAAGTTTCGATTTGTCTAAAAAATCTAAGTTACTGGAAAACACTTTATAGATCATGAGTGTTTTCAGTTTCATCTTTTAAGTTCTAACTTAGACTAAATCTGATCATTTACTTATATGAATAAAAAATTGCAACTATTATTACGTACATCAACTGATAAATAGTTTACAATTTTCATAAAACAATAATTTACAATAAGTAAATGATAAGAGTCAGACCCTTCTTTTTGATGTCTGTCCTGGAGCATCTTCAGTAGCCTTTCTCTTTGGTGATGGAGAAGATGGTATTGATTCTGGCGTTCTTATGCCCATTGCAACTTCCATCTGTTGCTTTCTTCTCCATACCTTTTCAATTCTTTTCAGAAATGCTTTAACATCAGTCGACACATTTGTCTTCCCCCTGAACGTTAAAGCGATTTCCTTCAGTTCACTCCATCCAAAAGCTTGGACTGAAGTACTTTTCCTCTCATCAGTAAAGTTACCCTCCCTGGTCAACTTTACTTCAAACTTAGACATGCCTTCATGATCTTCAGCCAATTTGATTTCAGCACCAGTGATCCTTCTAGCATCAGCCCTGAAGTTTAACATTTCATTGTATTTTTCTTTCAGCTTGGCTTGCTGGATCAATGCTTTAGTTTCCTTGGACACTCTCCTTTGCTCTACAGCAGATTGGAGTTCTTGACGATTGATTTTTCGAGAAGTGTCCAGGGGAATGAAAGTGCTTACATCAGCATCTTTGATTGCTTTGATTTGTCTGGCAGTCAATTTTGGTAAACCAGTAAGTCTCTTTCTGTACTCTATCTCCAGAGCACCAACATTCTTTCTTATCTTTTTCTGGAGACTTACCAGTTCATCCTTCCTTTGTCTGATGAGTTCTGGTACACTCACGCCATAAATAATAGAATCATAGACTTGTTCTTCTTCAGCGTAGAATGAGCGTACATGAACATCATCCAATAAACTCAAACATTGATGAACTCTGGGTCATCCTTCATCTTTTTATACACTTCAATATTAATGCCTAACCTGCCAGCATTGTAAGAATCCAGAGTACCCATAGTTGCCATCTCCCTTTGATGGGCCAGCAGTTCATCTTTTTGATTTCTTTTGAAAATCTCTATCATGATGCATTCTTGTTCAAGTTTCTTGGATGTTTCATCATCAGCATCTTCAGTTAGCCCGGCTTCAGTGCCATATGCTCTTTGTCTTTCAGTTAGCCCGGCTTCAGTGCCATATGCTCTTTGTCTTTCAGTTAGCCCGGCTTCAGTGCCATATGCTCTTTGTCTTTCAGTTAGCCCGGCTTCAGTGCCATATGCTCTTTGTCTTTCAGTTAGCCCGGCTTCAGTGCCATATGCTCTTTGTCTTTCAGTTAGCCCGGCTTCAGTGCCATATGCTCTTTGTCTTTCAGTTAGCCCGGCTTCAGTGCCATATGCTCTTTGTCTTTCAGTTAGCCCGGCTTCAGTGCCATATGCTCTTTGTCTTTCAGTTAGCCCGGCTTCAGTGCCATATGCTCTTTGTCTTTCAGTTAGCCCGGCTTCAGTGCCATATGCTCTTTGTCTTTCAGTTAGCCCGGCTTCAGTGCCATATGCTCTTTGTCTTTCAGTTAGCCCGGCTTCAGTGCCATATGCTCTTTGTCTTTCAGTTAGCCCGGCTTCAGTGCCATATGCTCTTTGTCTTTCAGTTAGCCCGGCTTCAGTGCCATATGCTCTTTGTCTTTCAGTTAGCCCGGCTTCAGTGCCATATGCTCTTTGTCTTTCAGTTAGCCCGGCTTCAGTGCCATATGCTCTTTGTCTTTCAGTTAGCCCGGCTTCAGTGCCATATGCTCTTTGTCTTTCAGTTAGCCCGGCTTCAGTGCCATATGCTCTTTGTCTTTCAGTTAGCCCGGCTTCAGTGCCATATGCTCTTTGTCTTTCAGTTAGCCCGGCTTCAGTGCCATATGCTCTTTGTCTTTCAGTTAGCCCGGCTTCAGTGCCATATGCTCTTTGTCTTTCAGTTAGCCCGGCTTCAGTGCCATATGCTCTTTGTCTTTCAGTTAGCCCGGCTTCAGTGCCATATGCTCTTTGTCTTTCAGTTAGCCCGGCTTCAGTGCCATATGCTCTTTGTCTTTCAGTTAGCCCGGCTTCAGTGCCATATGCTCTTTGTCTTTCAGTTAGCCCGGCTTCAGTGCCATATGCTCTTTGTCTTTCAGTTAGCCCGGCTTCAGTGCCATATGCTCTTTGTCTTTCAGTTAGCCCGGCTTCAGTGCCATATGCTCTTTGTCTTTCAGTTAGCCCGGCTTCAGTGCCATATGCTCTTTGTCTTTCAGTTAGCCCGGCTTCAGTGCCATATGCTCTTTGTCTTTCAGTTAGCCCGGCTTCAGTGCCATATGCTCTTTGTCTTTCAGTTAGCCCGGCTTCAGTGCCATATGCTCTTTGTCTTTCAGTTAGCCCGGCTTCAGTGCCATATGCTCTTTGTGACAATTTCTTCAGTGTTTGGTCACCAGACGACTTTTCCCCCTTGGAATGATCACCAGTCCTTGACTTGAGATCATTCCATAATTCTTCAAGCATATGTCTGTCTAGTGCACCAAATGTTATACCTGCTACTGGAGTTGTTTCAGTCACAACTTTCTTAAGTGCCTGCACTTCCTTCTGAACATTTGCAACAGCTTTAGGCAAGTGTTTTGGCAACTTTTCATCTAGTAAGTTGTCTACTTGGGGTAACACCCCATCATGAATGCTACGAAGAACAGTCTCAGAAACTTCTTCACATATTTCTTTCAGCTTGGCTTGCTGGATCAATGATTTAGTTTCCTTGGACACTCTCCTTTGCTCTACAGCAGATTGGAGTTCTTGACGATTGATTTTTCGAGAAGTGTCCAGGGGAATGAAAGTGCTTACATCAGCATCTTTGATTGCTTTGATTTGTCTGGCAGTCAATTTTGGTAAACCAGTAAGTCTCTTTCTGTACTCTATCTCCAGAGCACCAACATTCTTTCTTATCTTTTTCTGGAGACTTACCAGTTCATCCTTCCTTTGTCTGATGAGTTCTGGTACACTCACGCCATAAATAATAGAATCATAGACTTGTTCTTCTTCAGCGTAGAATGAGCGTACATGAACATCATCCAATAAACTCAAACATTGATGAACTCTGGGTCATCCTTCATCTTTTTATACACTTCAATATTAATGCCTAACCTGCCAGCATTGTAAGAATCCAGAGTACCCATAGTTGCCATCTCCCTTTGATGGGCCAGCAGTTCATCTTTTTGATTTCTTTTGAAAATCTCTATCATGATGCATTCTTGTTCAAGTTTCTTGGATGTTTCATCATCAGCTCTTCAGTTGCAGCTTCAGATGTTGCAACTGGTGACTCCGGCGCACGAGGTGGAGGTTGAGTGGTTGCTGGAGTGAAGTATTGAGTGTGTTCTGGAATTGAAGGTGGTGGTGGTGGTGGTATGTTTGATTGTGGTGGTGGCATTTCTGGTGGAGGTGTTGGCATTTCTGGTGGAGGTGTTGGCATTTCTGGTGGAGGTGTTGATTTCTGGTGGAGGTGTTGGCATTTCTGGTGGAGGTGTTGGCAGTTCTGGTGGTGGCATTTCTGGTGTAGGTGTTGGCATTTCTGGTGGAGGTGTTGGCATTTCTGGTAGATTTTCTTCTTCTTGTACATCTTCACCCAGAAAATTCATGTTAACATCAAAACCTTCAGACATTGGGGAATCAACATCATCCCATTCTGGAGTCATCCCCACTGTCTGTTCACCAGTTTCTACATTAACCTGTTCACCAGCCTCTACATTCAAGTCTAGTGGAGCCTCTTGCTCAACAACCTCTTGTTCAAAAATTGGTGATCCATCTAGATTCATAACATCACCAGGATGTCTTCTGGATTCACCTGGAGTCCAGCTCTCATCAGACGCCTATTAGTTCTAGGTCGTATGGAAGGTTCAACAACTTCTGTACCTTGACCTTCTGGAGCAACTTGTCTAATGGGCTGTACAGCCTCAATGATCTGTACATCATCACCAGATGGTCCTTCAACAGCTTGACCTCTATCTGGACCCATTTCAGCTTCTTCCCTTTGGAAGGAAAGCATGGACTGAGGAATATCTACCTCATCCAGTGGAGACCTGAGGTTGACCAGGTCCCTCATATACTCACTCACAGAAAAGTGAGTAGTATCCATATCATACTGGTCGCCAAGAGCATTCTTAAACATAAGAGAAAGGAAACGAGTATAAGGAACAAATGGTTTTCTTCCTTTCACTCTTAGGCGCTCAACCAGGTCATCAAAAAGAATTTGGGCAAAATCCACTCTAAGCCCAAACCATAAGCAGTAGGCAATCTGGAGGTGGGTTTGATTTATCTGGTCTAACCCTCCAGAACTGCCTCCCAGACATTCAACAATATGGGTGAAGAAATATCTCCATGAGTCTGACAGCTTGCTCATGTAGATAGTCCCTTTTCTGGATAGCTGGCCATGCTCATCCAAGATATCCGTGTGCCCCATGAGTCTGCATACTTCCCTTGTATTTATACCAGTGGGAAGCTCAATAGGCAACTCATTCTGTTCAAAATAATTTAACTGTAGAACAGACCTGAGTAGACTTGCAGTGAAACCAAGGGATCTGGTACCTCCCTTTAGAGTATAATTGATCGATGAAGTTTCATCGTCATATTGAGCAGTGTACCAGAATTCACATAGGTACTCGTGGTACATCCTTCCTGGATTAAGTGTTAACGCACCATATAATGGGCAAGAGAGAAAGAATGAGTTTAATCTCCCAATAATCGATTGGGCATCATGAACACTGGAAAGAGAGAGTCTTGCCATCCAGTTATTCATATTGATTCTTATGGCACTTGCCTCAAGATTGATATGAGGTGCCCTGCCAACATTTTCCGAAGGAGCATATTCAGCGGCAAGGAGATTTTTAAGCGATTTTGATTGTCTAGGTGCCATTTATAACAGAATAGATGAAGATGAAATTGAATATATATATATATATAGGTTATGATGAAGAATTGATGAAGGAATTGAATGTAAATGGAGTAAATAAGAGAGATGATGATGATTGGAAAATGAATGAAGAAGTAAATGAAAGAATTTGAAAGATTTGGGAGTAAATATGTTCGAAGTAAATGCAATTGAAATTGAAAGTGGGTATTTATAGGAGAGACAATGTGGAACTCAAACGGTTTATTTGAAATTATCAAATAAAGTTTTTGATCGGGTTCTGAGATCCGCATTAATTACATCACATCATACATAAATGCATGACGGTTTACAGCCCACAAACAGTAACAAGTTGCACTTTTTGTTTTCCCAAAGTAAAAATACCATCATTACGTTGAAAAATTTATATGCCACGTAGGATAAAAATATCTTCAAAAAGATTTGCTTAGTTGCTGATCTGCACCCCAGGTGCGGCGCACCAAGGGAGTGGTGCGGCGCACCACTGCCCAGTTTAGGTTTTTGGTTTTTGATGGGAGCCCGATATGCGACGCACCAAAGGGTAGGTGCGGCGCACCTATTGTTGATAGGAAATTTCTGGAGGATTGGTGCGACGCACCACTTGGCAGGTGCGGCGCACCACCTGCCCAGATTTTACAAAAGGTGTCGTTTAGCTTATATTTTGATCTTATACTTGTTCTAGGTTATTGGAGACACCTAGCCATCGTTGTATTGTGCTTGTAGCTTGTTGTTAAGCTGTATCAAGGTAAGATACACTACTTTTGTCACGCTGAGGGTTCAACAAGCAAAGGTTTCATACTTATAACTTCCTTAACAGTAACATATGATATATGTGGGTATCTCGGGTTACACGGGAGGTACTATGGGATATGTAGTTGACCATGAGACCTGAAATGCAGACCCTAATGTAATGAAATGAAGTATTGTTTAATGTAGTGTATTGATATGTAGTTTATGTAGAATTACAAAGTATCTTATTATGTGTGAAATGTAGAAATGGAGTTAATGTGTGACATATGCATACTACATGGCTTGTACACCTAGCACACTAGACTTGGTAGGTTGCCATGTCACTTGCACGTTTAAGGGCCCAAACGAAATGAAGGTAATGAAAGAATTTGAAAGATTTGGGAGTAAATATGTTCGAAGTAAATGAAAGAATTTGAAAGATTTGGGAGTAAATATGTTCGAAGTAAATGAAAGAATTTGAAAGATTTGGGAGTAAATATGTTCGAAGTAAATGAAAGAATTTGAAAGATTTGGGAGTAAATATGTTCGAAGTAAATGAAAGAATTTGAAAGATTTGGGAGTAAATATGTTCGAAGTAAATGAAAGAATTTGAAAGATTTGGGAGTAAATATGTTCGAAGTAAATGAAAGAATTTGAAAGATTTGGGAGTAAATATGTTCGAAGTAAATGAAAGAATTTGAAAGATTTGGGAGTAAATATGTTCGAAGTAAATGAAAGAATTTGAAAGATTTGGGAGTAAATATGTTCGAAGTAAATGAAAGAATTTGAAAGATTTGGGAGTAAATATGTTCGAAGTAAATGAAAGAATTTGAAAGATTTGGGAGTAAATATGTTCGAAGTAAATGAAAGAATTTGAAAGATTTGGGAGTAAATATGTTCGAAGTAAATGAAAGAATTTGAAAGATTTGGGAGTAAATATGTTCGAAGTAAATGAAAGAATTTGAAAGATTTGGGAGTAAATATGTTCGAAGTAAATGAAAGAATTTGAAAGATTTGGGAGTAAATATGTTCGAAGTAAATGAAAGAATTTGAAAGATTTGGGAGTAAATATGTTCGAAGTAAATGAAAGAATTTGAAAGATTTGGGAGTAAATATGTTCGAAGTAAATGAAAGAATTTGAAAGATTTGGGAGTAAATATGTTCGAAGTAAATGAAAGAATTTGAAAGATTTGGGAGTAAATATGTTCGAAGTAAATGAAAGAATTTGAAAGATTTGGGAGTAAATATGTTCGAAGTAAATGAAAGAATTTGAAAGATTTGGGAGTAAATATGTTCGAAGTAAATGAAAAATTGAAAGTTGGGTAAATATGTAGTTTATGTAGAATTACGAAGTATCTTATTATGTGTGAAATGTAGAAATGGAGTTAATGTGTGACATATGCATACTACATGGCTTGTACACCTAGCACACTAGACTTGGTAGGTTGCCATGTCACTTGCACGTTTAAGGGCCCAAACGAAATGAAGGTAATGTGTGATTACGTTTAGGTTATGTGTGTCGCCTAAACTATTATGTGTGAAATCGAGCTCGTAAATATAATGCAGGGAAAGTGTTAAGCTTAACCCGTACTAGCCTTAGCCGGGCGAGTGCGTTGATGTAGTTGTTGCTTGGGTGGCTCCTTGCAACATGGTCTTTATAATGCAGGGCGAGTAATACGAGGGGTTTGACCAACCTCCATGTACGGATTACTCTTGGATTGGCTTGTCATTCCTTAACGACATACGATGATTAGCCTTTGGTTGATCATCCAGTCGGGTGTGATGCAGGGCACACTTATATGTAGATAACGAAGATATGTGTGACAATGTGTGAACTAATGCAGGATAGGCACATTTAGGATGATTATCCTAATTGATATGAAGTTGTTATGCAGATATGTGTGTTGTGTGTTGTGCCTAATGAGTTTGTCTATTAACGAAGAAATGTTTTAAATGGACAATTGCTTTTAAATTAAGTGTGATCTTACTTAGCTATTCTTATAGCTAACACTTGTTTCTTTAATGTGGTTGTTCCCTCAGGTTTAGCTTGAAGGACTTGTAGGTGCAGGACGTGAGAGCGTGGGTAGAAAGCATGCAGATTCCTTAGCTACCCCTAGTTGCTAATTATGGAGACTTTTGATTACATTTCATTTTGATGTCGAATATATGTAATAATGTGTGAACGGTTGTTTAATGTTGGGCAACCGTTGGGTTTTCATTTGAACTATTGTTTGATATGGCGTGTAACACCAACTAAATGCAGAAACCGAAATGTTTTTATCGGTTTTGACTTTTACAGTCTTTACTTCCGCAATTTTAACACCGTAGGGTGAAAGATTTTTGAAAACCCATATTTTTAAACGTCGGGTGTTACAAGTTGGTATAAAAGTTCATCCCACATGGTTTTAGCACTAGGAAAAAGAACTAGTGTGGGAATTAGGGTTTCTGGAACGGCCCCGAGGATCATGTTTTTGAGAAGGGTGTCTAGATTCACCAATCTCCTCTCCTCTTCTGACCAATGTTCCTCCCTCTTTTCCCTTCCTTTTCTAGATCCAGAAGGATCAAGAAGGGGATTGAGAGGTGATGTAGGGACATAAGGACCTTCGTTTAAAATTTTCATCATGTTCCTCTCAATACCAGTGACATGCAAAACCATTCTAGCCTTCCACGTACCAAATTCATCACTGTTCCCACTGAATTTAGGAACAGGATTATTTGAGTAGTGCACATGCACGTGTGGAGAAGCAGGAGTAGGAGGAGGAGGTGGATTAGTGTTATTAACAATTGGTGGTTCATTTTGATTATTAATATTTGCATTAGGATCGGGACCAAGACTAAAACCTTGTGTATTTTCTTGGTTAGCCATCAAGAAACAGATCTAGGCAATGTTTAGCCTTCTGCTCTGATACCAAATGTGAGTCCCTTAAGTTCGATGGTTAACCAGGAAAGTGTAAAATACAACAAGTCTAATAATCACTAGATTGGACTAGTATTACTTATAAATAAATGCAAGATTATATAAACAAAGTAATACAAGACTTAAAGCAATAAACAAGTAAAGTGGAACATTATGTATTTTTCAATGGTGTATTTTATTTATGATGTTAAATAAAACACAAGGTTGTGCGGAATCAAGATAATACAAATAAGTATGTATCCTAACAACCTATGAGTTACAAATGATCTATATTTGTCAAATAACTCTTTTGGATCAAGATACTTAAAGTTGTGAAGTATCCCAGTTTAAGATCGAGAGTATTTGGACAAATTCACTTTCATGCAAAGTGTATGCTTAAAAGTATTTTCTCAAGGAAATGACTTTGTATTTATAGGCAACAAAATTCACCAGTGAATTTGTGCCGTACAAATATGGTTGCATACATTTAATGATCCGACAAGAACATTAAATGTATTGGATAAGGAATAAGGATAAAGTCACATCAAATGACTTTGTATCCTTTTATCCAACCACCTTTACACACGTATACTTTGGTAAAGAACAAGTGGATTGTTCTTAGGAAAGTGTGTAAAGGGAAAAGTCAATCCTCGATATCATTGTTCAGACTTGTAGGGTCTAGAACACTGACAATCCTCCAGTGTACAGATCTGGTAAGACTTTCCAGTGGACTCCGCCATTTGTCAGTCTTCTTTCTTCAGACTTCAGTCTTTGACTTCAGTCAGAATGTCTTCAGTAGAGCTGATCTGGACTGGGGTGAAGTCCAGTGAGCTCATCTAGATGTTGGGATTTTTGGGTTTTTATCAAAGCAATATTATCCTTATAATATTAAAACGCAGCGGAAAAATTGAACCTTTCAATATGTTGGTATAGTTAAAACCAAAGTTTAACTTATAAAAGAAAACCCAAACAATAAGGATCCATGTATATGAATAACATACATACAAAACAACAACCATAGGGTGTTTTAGAGAACTACCTTTCTTCCAAGCTAGTAAGGTAGAAATGAAGAATATGATGTCTTCAAATGGCAAGTCTTCAAACTAGAAGAACCTCAAGCTTGTATACCCCAAGCTTCCAACAAACACCCCAAAATAAGTTAGGAATTAACTTGAAAAGTCTCACCCTCTTCTTTCCCTTATGGCCGAAAATTGCAAGAGGAAAAAGAAAAAGAAGACTACTTGAGAGAAAAGAGAGTTTTGTCTTACAAATGCATGAGAGAAATTGATACAAACTATGTGTGTTAAGTGTATGCTTTTAAAACAAGTCCATGTGTTGCAAGTATATCAAAATACACTCAAAGGCACATGGGGGGGGGGGGCGGCCTCACATGAGGTTGTTCCAAAGATTTTGTTGCAAATTTTATAAAACCATAACTTGTACATTTTATAGATAAAATGCAACATAACTTGTTACATATCTTATGTAACATATTACATATTATACACAACACATATAAGTGCTTATTTTGCCAAATAAACATATTCACATTTCTCTCAAAATAAATCATCCATATGATTTATTTATATATCTCAAGTACAATTATTTAGAAACTCACTTTCTAAATACTTCAAGTATTGATATTTATTTAAAGATCATATCATATAAATAAATATCATTGGTGTTTGTCTAGCTTGTTATTGGGTATGACCCGACTTGGATCATCACGTACTAGCCACGTCAATTTAATATGTGTCTTGGGCAGACGAATTCCAACAATCTCCCACTTGCACAAGATTCATAGAAGATTGACGCAAGCAGCAAATACCGCCTAACAACGGTTTGCTACCCCTAATACGTATGACGAAGTGCCATTCAATAACATCATCCTCTTCAAGTCCCTTACTTGAAATGATTTAGGTGAATCGATCATTTATCCTTTTGTCACAGATGTCATGTTAAATCCTAGAGACACAGAGTGATCATTCTCTATTGATTTAACTTTGTAGCAGGCCTTAGACATCCTACTCTCAACGAATAAGAGGGACAAATTCCATCTCGACTACATACGTCTTTCACAATCACCTTATATCATACCTGAGCTTAGTCTTATGTACTGCCATGTTTCAGAACAGCGAAGAACTAAGTCAAAGTATAATATTCAGTGAATTTCAAGACCCAATATGTATCTCAGGTCTGAGGATACAATGATATTCGCCTTTTAACTCAAGATTACTTATGATCAATCATAGAGATTCTATGTAGTAATGCTTGAGAGCAGGTCAGTCCAATATTTGTATCCCACAAATATCTATGAACCTTGGTAGCAACACTTTGCTCTATATTCAAAACCTTTTGAATATCTACCAATCCAAGTTCATAATAGTCTTACATTCATATTTGTTCCCACAAATATGATCGACTACGGATATTTAGAATAATTAACTCATTCATGGATTTAAACATGCAAAATTGGAACATAACACAATTTAAATGCATAATACCAATATTCATATAAAAGTGTTAATAAATACAAGTGTTTCGATATCCAAATACATAAAATAGATCAAATCCAATCACTAGAATATCGAAGTCCCATGGCACAAGTATGACTCTCATGCTTGGGCCTTTCAAGGAGCTTCGTGAGTGGGTCCGCAACATTTTGATCGGTGTGAACTTTGCAAATACATATCTTTCCCTTTTCAACTTCATCCCTTATGTAGTTGAATCTCCGCTCAATGTGTCTAGTCTTTTGATGCGCACGAGGTTCCTTGATTTGAGCAATCGCGCCCTCGTTATCACAAAGAATTTCTAGGGGTTCTTGAATGGAAGGAACAACCCCTAGATCGGCAATGAATTTCTTCAACCATGCAGCTTCTTGTGCTGCCAAAGAAGCGGCGATGTATTCAGACTCTGTAGTGGACAACGCAACCACATCCTTCTTTGAGCTTTTCCATGAAACAGCTCCTCCGTTTAGAATGAAGATGTACCCCGATTGTGATCGAGAATCATCTCGATCAGTTTGGAAACTCGCATCCGTGTAACCCTTTACAACGAGTTCCTCCTCACCAGATCCATATATTAAGAACATATCTTTAGTATTTCTAAGATATTTCAATATATTCTTGACAGCCATCCAATGACTATCTCCTGGATTTTGCTGGTATCTACTTGTCATGCTCAAAGCGCATGACACGTCCGGTCTCGTGCATATCATAGCATACATGATGGATCCTATAGCAGATGCATATGGGATTCCACTCATTTTCTCTTGCTCAACTTTTGAGCTAGGAGATTGAGAAGTACTCAATATAGTTCCTCTTTGAATAGGTACCAAACCTTTCTTAGAGTTTTCCATCTTGAACCTTTTCAAGATTTTGTCTATGTATGCACTTTGATTCAAACCTATTAAGCGCCTTGATCTATCCCTATAGATCCTTATTCCCAAAATATAGGCGGCTTCACCAAGATCCTTAATGGAAAAGCAACTTCCAAGCCAGGCTTTTACACCTTCCAAGGTTGGAATGTCATTTCCAAATAGTAGAATGTCATCGACATATAATACTAGAAAAGTAATGATACTCCCACTAGCCTTCTTATACACACAAGCTTCATCAGCATTTTTGATGAAGCCAAATTTCTTGACTTCTTCATCAAAACGACGATTCCAGCTTCTTGATGCTTGTTTCAATCCATAGATTGATTTCTTTAACTTGCATACTTTATTAGGATGTTTAGGATCGACAAAACCTTCAGGCTGATCCATATAGACATCTTCCTCAAGATATCCATTTAGAAAAGCGGTTTTGACATCCATTTGCCATATCTCATAGTCATAATGTGCGGCTATGGCAAATAATATCCTAATAGACTTTAGCATTGCCACAGGCGAAAAAGTTTCATCATAGTCGACCCCTCGAGTTTGAGCGAAACCTTTTGCTACAAGTCTAGCTTTATAAGTAAGCAAGTTTCCATGCATATCGTGTTTCAATTTGAACACCCATTTACTTCCAACTACTTTGGAATTAGGAGGTTCAACAACCAATTCCCAAACTTGGTTGTCATACATGGATTGCATCTCAGCGTTCATGGCCTCTAGCCATTTGTCCGAATCTGATTTGGACATTGCATCATGGTAGGTGGTAGGTTCATCAGAAACTACCATATAGCATTCATCCACGAGAAATCCATATCTCTCAGGTGGATAAGTAGCTCTACCAGATCTACGAACGTTTTGTGTGTCTTGATCAACCCTTTGATCATCTTCAACATCCTTTCGTTGAAAACTAGTGTCACCCAAGTGTGTATCTGTCAGTGGTTCTTGATCTTCTTCAAGTTCCACTGTTCTGGAACTAGTTCCTTCCATAAGGAATTTAGTCTCCAAGAACTCAGCCTTTCGAGCAACAAAAACATTTTGCTCAATAGGATTGTAGAAATAATATCCCAAATCATCTTTAGGATATCCTACAAAGATACATTTAGTGGATCGGGGTTCTAATTTGCTTGAGGCATCATGTCTTACATAAGCCTCACAACCCCATACCTTTAGGTATGACAAAGATGGAACTCTTCCATGCCATATTTCAAAAGGTGTTTTCTCCACTTTCTTGGTGGGAGCCATATTTAAAATTCGGGCAGCAGAGATTATGGCATATCCCCAAAATGATAGAGGTAGTGAGCTTTTGCTCATCATGGAACGAACCATATCTAATAGAGTTCGATTCCTCCTTTCAGACACACCATTATGTTGTGGTGTTCCAGGTGGAGTTAGTTGTGAGATAATCCCACAGCTTCTAAGATGATCTTGAAAAACATCACTTAGGTATTCACCTCCTCTATCAGAACGAAGAATTTTTATTGACTTACTGAGTTGGTTTTCTACTTCATTCTTGAAAATTTTGAACATTTCAAAAGCTTCACTCTTATGTTTTAATAAGTATACATAACCGTAACGACTATAGTCATCGGTGAATGTAATGAAGTATCTTTCACCATTCCTAGTCATTGGCTTAAAAGGACCACATACATCCGAATGTATGATACCTAATAAATCTTTTGCCCTTTCATTAGTGCCTTTGAAAGGTGCTTTAGTCATCTTGCCTTGTAAACAAGATTCACATACATTAAATGAATCATTTGATTTTGTTTTCAAAAGACCATTCTTTTGAAGTGTTAGTATGCGATTCTTATTTATATGGCCAAGACGACAATGCCAAATATAGGTTTCACTTAAATCTAATTTAAGTTTCTTGGTGGTAGCTTGGTACATTGAGTTATCATATGTTGTGTTTTCATGAACTAATTCATAAATACCATTTAAAGGCATAGCTTTAAAATAAAATACATCATTCATAGAAACATGGATATCATTGTTAACAAAATTAAAATTATATCCAACATGTCTTAAACGGGAAACAGAAATAATACTCCTAGTCAAACTAGGTGCATACAAAACATTGTTCAATACAATTTCCAAACCATTTGGAAGTTTCAAAAGATAGTCTCCTTGGGCTTCAACATGCACCAATGCACCATTGCCCATAAAGAGACTAATGTCTCCTTCTTGATGTGCTTCTTTCTTCTGAACCCCTGTAACATATTACAAATATGAGTTCCACATCCGGTATCCAATACCCATATGTAAGAAAAAACAGTATTAAGCTCAATATATATCATAAATATTGTACCTGAGGTTTGCCCTGCATCCCTCTTAGCTTTTAACTCTTTGAGATAGGTTGGACAATTACGTTTCCAATGTCCTACCTCCCCACACTCAAAGCATGGGTCATTGACAGCAACCTTTTGCTTCTTCGTTTTTGGAGTATCCATTTTTCCCTTTCCTTTGCCTTTGAAATTCCTTTTGTTGTTACCCTTTCCCTTAGCAACATTTGCCTTGGGTCCGGAGTTAGCCCTTTTGTTTCCGCCTTCATTGATCATGAGAACGGGTTGAACTTTTCCTCCCATACTAGCCTCAGCCGTTTTGAGCATCCCATGGAGCTCGGAAACGGTCTTGTCCCATCCGTTCATGTTATAATTTAACACAAAGGTTTCAAATCTCTTAGATAATGAGTTAAGGATCATATCCGTAGCTAGCTCATTTGAAACGGGACAATTTAGCCTTTCGAGGCGATCAATATAGCTTTTCATTTTAAGAACATAAGTTGAGACGGGTTGTGAATCATCCATGCGACATGCATGAAGCGCTCGAACCATTTCGAAGCGCTCAACCCTTGCCTTTTGTTGGAACATTTCCTTGAGTTGGGTAATCATGTCGTAGGCCCCATGGTGTTCGAACTCCTTTTGGAGTTCGGGAGTCATACTCGCTAACATTATGCAACTAACTTGCACGGAGTCCTCGACATACTTAACCCAATCATTATAGGCTTCAACTTCAGTTTCTTCGGGCTCATCAGGAATAGGATCGTCTAACACATAGGATTTCTTTTCGTGCCTAAGAACAATTCTCAAGTTACGAAACCAATCCACAAAGTTGTTTTGGTTTAGACGATCCTTTTCAAGGATGGATCTTAGTGAAAAATTATGGACGTTTTGGTTGGGGTTTATAGCGTTGTTAGCGGCCATCTACAAGATTAACAAAGTTCTTTATTAGTATTTTCGATATCCAATATAAATTTTAATTGTTAATACCCTTTTATGTCTTATGGACAATTAATAATTAAAATCTAGAATCCAACGTTACATTTAAATGATGGTTAGGTGACCTTTATCCCATGATCTAAATTAACAAGGTAGTCAACGTTTGACAATTGCAACTTTTACAATTTCTAGTGGTATGGGACCGGTTTAATATCTTATATTAAGTTGGCATGTTTAATCCCATCAACGCCTTTGGTTATCATGCTTCGGTGACCCTAATCACATGGTTTCCAAATCAAGTTGTCCTACTTATACACACATGTAAATTTATCTTATACTAGTGGTTAGGTGACCTTTATCCCATAAGTACAATAAATTTACCTTAACTTATAAGTTCCCTCAAAGTAGTTAGGTGACCTTTATCCTACAAAGAGTTCCCAAATAATTAAGTGTTGTATAAAAGGATGGCGTTTAACTTGTTTTTAAAGGGTCGTTTGAGTTTTTATATTCTAGTTAAAAAAACTATGTACCATAATGAATTTTGAAATCCAAATTTCAAGGTTCTTTTATAAAATCCATTTTTATAATTGTGACCATTAACTTTTAATAAAACCCATTTTATTTTACCAATTTAATGTCAATTTTAGAACCAATTTTAATCTTTTATGTATGTCATCTAGTTTGTTGGTTTTAAGCATCCACATGACAAAATAACAAACAATCACATAAACATGACAAACATAATAATTAGTGCACAACATTAGCCATCTAATTTGATCACACTTGTTAGCCGAAACAAGTGTGTCAAAAGGTCTCAACCTAAGGGACAAAGTAACACAAAAGTTTGTGTTGGTGAACTCCCACTTGATCTTGCATCTATATGCTTCAAGTAACCTTTTGTGATGTGTTTTGTACACCTTTCTTCATCCTTTCATTTGGCCTCCAACTTCAGCCCCTAAACCTTTTTATGCCTTCTTGGAGATTACATTTACAAGAAAATGCAACTAATCTATTTATTACATACCAAATGAAATAAATAAATTACATAACCAAATGAATGAATAAAACCTATTTAACTATTACAACCATTGAATAATTAAATATAATACAAACACATCCACACATCACAAACAATCACAAGGTCTCTTGGCTAAGTTGTGACACTAAAATACACAAGAAAAAAAGAACCCTCTTTTTTGTGTATTAATTTCGGCCATAACAAAAAAATGGCCAAAACATTGGATTTTGTCCAAACAAAATATCAACTTTTGATGTATGTATCCATATAACCGGCTCTCTGATACCATTGTTGGGATTTTTGGGTTTTTATCAAAGCAATATTATCCTTATAATATTAAAACGCAGCGGAAAAATTGAACCTTTCAATATGTTGGTATAGTTAAAACCAAAGTTTAACTTATAAAAGAAAACCCAAACAATAAGGATCCATGTATATGAATAACATACATACAAAACAACAACCATAGGGTGTTTTAGAGAACTACCTTTCTTCCAAGCTAGTAAGGTAGAAATGAAGAATATGATGTCTTCAAATGGCAAGTCTTCAAACTAGAAGAACCTCAAGCTTGTATACCCCAAGCTTCCAACAAACACCCCAAAATAAGTTAGGAATTAACTTGAAAAGTCTCACCCTCTTCTTTCCCTTATGGCCGAAAATTGCAAGAGGAAAAAGAAAAAGAAGACTACTTGAGAGAAAAGAGAGTTTTGTCTTACAAATGCATGAGAGAAATTGATACAAACTATGTGTGTTAAGTGTATGCTTTAAAACAAGTCCATGTGTTGCAAGTATATCAAAATACACTCAAAGGCACATGGGGGGGGGGGGCGGCCTCACATGAGGTTGTTCCAAAGATTTTGTTGCAAATTTTATAAAACCATAACTTGTACATTTTATAGATAAAATGCAACATAACTTGTTACATATCTTATGTAACATATTACATATTATACACAACACATATAAGTGCTTATTTTGCCAAATAAACTTATTCACATTTCTCTCAAAATAAATCATCCATATGATTTATTTATATATCTCAAGTACAATTATTTAGAAACTCACTTTCTAAATACTTCAAGTATTGATATTTATTTAAAGATCATATCATATAAATAAATATCATTGGTGTTTGTCTAGCTTGTTATTGGGTATGACCCGACTTGGATCATCACGTACTAGCCACGTCAATTTAATATGTGTCTTGGGCAGACGAATTCCAACATAGAAAATACTCCAGATTTCCTATACAAGTATTTGCTCACTGGTCTTCCATTATTTTTGGACAAATCTTCAGAGAGACTCCAGATTCCAAGTCTGGAGTAGGTCCAGTAGAACACGTTTCTGGACAGATCTTCAGTAAGGCTCCAGTAGTTGATTCTGGAGCGAGTCCAGTAAATCTGGACTAAATCTGGACCTAACAATTCTTATCATCATCCCATTATTTAATATTGATCTAGGAAAGATTGACAGCCCGCAACGATTACATACGATTAATCTCCAGTCGTCTCAAGAGGTGAGCGACATTCGTAACCTTTTTCTTTTTCGAAGTTTCTATTCACGAGAAATGTTAGGGCACAGAGCAATGGATGCCTCCAACTACGGAGATCAAAAGCTTGTAAGTAACCAAAAAGGTCATGATGAAACCAGATGGACTCTCACAAATTGTGCGTCTCCGTGAAGCCATCCTTACCGTCAAACCATTCATTTTATCACCGCGTGAACGAGCGAACTTCGAGGGCGAAGTTTCAGTTAAGGGGGTAATGATGTAACAACCCTCAATTTCCGACTAGGACAATTTACTTAGACTTATCGAGGCATCTATCCCTAGAGGTTTATTAAGAGAATTGACCTTCTAAACATTTAAGGCACAGTGAAAATTGCCCCCTAGTTCAATGAAATACCGTAAATGACTAGCTATCTTAGAAATGCCATAAACAATAACTATAATCAATCAAGACAATCTCAAGCTATAAACTAGGTCTAATTGAACTTGACGAGATGTCAATGAACCAAAATTTTATTTCAAGAAATTAAGTTATAAAAAAATAGTTGTATAAGACTCACAAGTGGTGATAACAACCAAAAATCTTTATAAATATCCCAATAATTCAAACACCAAGCTAATTAAAGTACATGAGCACAAAAATATAATGACCATCTCAAAATTTCTATTTATAAACCTTATGCATACAAAAGTACATACATACATACATACATACATACATACATACATACATACATACATACATACATACATACATACATACATACATACATACATACATACATACATACATACATACATACATACATACATACATACATACATACATACATACATACATACATACATACATACATACATACATACATACATACATACATACATACATACACATAAAATACAAATTTAAATCAAAAACCCCCTTCCTTTTTTCCTTCAAAAACCGGCCACAACACCCCCTCCAACACCCCTTCACCAATCAAAATACACCTTCCTTTATACTCCCCATATACCCTTACACCTAAACCCTTAACACTCCTCCTAACTCTCTTACACTCCCAATACACACATACACACACACAACTCCATCTTTTCTCTCATTTCTCTCACCATTTCACACACTCCACAATGTTTTTCTCTCAAAATTTTCTGCACATTTCTTCTTCCTTTTTCGGTTCAAACAAGAGAGAAAAGGAGACCCAAAAGCTAATGTAATCAACTATAATAATAAGGGTTCAAGCTAGATCGTTCAAGGGTGTGTTGAGGCAAGATAGGGAGCCCATTTTGAAGCATCTTGGCCGAATTTTCTGCCATTTTCCAGCCCCCAAAACCGATTTTTATCAAGGTTGTTTCACATACTCTTTAACTAGATCATCTCTTCCAATGTTCTTATTGAAGCACATGTTTTTCTTTGATTTTTCTTCTTGGAATACACTTAATGAGGGCATGTTGATAGAATCTTTCCTTTCATGCCTTTGCATGTCAAGATCTAGAGGAAAGATTCAAGGATTCAACTCAAATAAGACCCAAAAGTGATGATTCATGAGAAAGCTTTCAAACTAGTTGATGGATCTTCATAAAAATCGATTTTTGTTGATATAGATGAAACTTATTTTCTGTGATTTTAATAAATAAACTCATGTTTATGTTGTATGAAAGATTTGTTAAGAGATTTGTTCATAAAATGGCTAGATGATTGCATGCATGTAACTTTTAGAATGATTCTTGCAAGAACCAAGTTTATTGATTTTTGGTTGGTTAAAGTTCAATTATAAATGATGATAGATGATTTTGAATTAGCTTGTAATCTGAAAAGTTGATGTTAAAATAATATAAAAGTGAATAACAAACATGTGAGAGGTGATTAAGAGAATAAAATAAGCAAGAGAGACCATTGGTTGATTGCTTGGACCCAAAAAGAATCTGACAGAACCATACTTTTCACTTTAGACGGATAAAAGATGCATGTGAGGGCCGTTTCAAGAAAAACTTTCAAAATAAAAGTTGTAGATAAAAGAGTTAAGTTTAACCTCCAACTGGAATTACTCAAAAATACGGAGCCAAACAAAAGATATGATTTTCTACTAGAACTGGTCAAAACTGCACTTTTGTCTGAATATTTTATCAACTTTAACAATTTTTATCTCCTAAGACATAAGGTTCCAGGAGGCCATACTTGGTGGAAAGTAAGTCCAATGTGTCCTAAACTTAAAATAAAATCATGGATTTTTTATTAAGAGCAAAACCCAAAGAACTTTTATAAAACTTTCGAGTATGCAAAACAGTGACTGTTTTGACCACTTCCATTTATAAAAATATTTAGAGGTAGTAAACATTCTTTATAAATTAATCCAAAATTCACAAAATAAGTGGACACATATAGGTTGTTGTATAAAAATCAGGAGGGTCCAAATAATTCGGTTTAACCCCAAAACAGTAGCCAACATTTCACAAAAAGGTGAAGTAAAAACAGAAAATTCTGAAGTAAACCAATAATTTGTGTAATGGGCTAAAAGATACACTAAGGACCATAATGGGCTAACCCGGCCCAAATGATAAACCCATTTGAACCATAAATCAGTAGGCCCACTTGGCCCAATAAACCATGTAGCCCAATAACCAATATAACCCATTAAGCACATGACCCAAATAAGGTTAAGCCCAATAACTAAATTAAGCCCAAGTCACCTAAAAGCCCATAACACTTAGGCCCAATTTGATAATGGCCCATAACACTTAAACGAATTTCATAAACTCGGATAATCATAAGATATATCGAGAATATGTGAGTTTGAAAGATAAGCGAAATCAAAGTAACACAAAAGATAATTAAGTGGAATGGACATAAGTAATTACGTTAACCAAACTATAAATTGATATCACAAATGCTAATTCGTGCTAAAATCGGTTACACATCAAATGATGAATAAGGATAATATAACTTAATATGGCATTCTCATATGATAACCTAAGATGCCAAACGAAACCACAAATGAAGGCAGATTACCGAAATCCTAACAACATATAATTACATGTATATTGAAAGTGACTTTTTCACCATCAATCCCTACAACCAAAAAGATACGAGTATTAGCAATACACTTGAATTCCTTATTTGATGACAACTTAATGATAGTGGCATTTCTAAGTGATGGCTTAAGATAGGAACTTACGTATATTAGTCCTATCGTAGGGATAGTCTTGGCTCGAAATGTGATTGAGGAATATGACGGATATATGATCAATGAAGCGATAGATGGGAAGTACCCATTTTGGATAAGTAAATATAATATGAGGCATATCAAGGTGAGTCATAGCCCCCTTTCAAACTCTTTTATATGATTTACTTGCGGGGTGAAAAGCATGATTAATTAAAATGACTTTCTCTTATGAAATGATTCTTTGAAATAATGATAACGATATGGGAATTATATTGTATGTTCAACATGTTATATATTATATGATGAGCTTGATTACTGTCAAACGGTGGTCCCCTATACACTACTATTAACTCATTGAGGCCTGTAGTTAGAGGGTTGCGCAACTAGGATTCGTCCCCTCACTCACCATGATGGCAGCGGGTTGACTGGCCGCCTGAGTGGCCGCCCTCATCTCCGGTCTGCCTAGGGGTGCTCTAATCTACTTTATATATTATTGGTCGTCTCCATGGCACGACCCATTTATTATTATTATTGCACGTGATTGACAGCATGTGCTTCTACTATCATATCTTCGGGACATATTATCATTATTATTATTTGGACGTGAAAGGGTCTTAGTAGTGGCTCAAGCACAAACTCATCAAATTATGCCTTTGGCTAAATATTATTGATTATTACTTATGGTTGGATATTATGGATTGAACATACGGTTTGGGTATTGGACCTTATATGGAATCTCGAAAGTTGTTGAAATTGGCGATATTGAAGTATTGATGACCGAATGGTTTTGGTATGATGAATGATTAATCGATCGATATATTTCTCTCTCACGATAAATGTGACAAATGAGAACTTTATAATTTACCATGGATTTCTCAACTCCTTGAAATGATGTTATGGTATTTTGAAAACTTGATGGTTTGATATGGGAATTTTTGTCGGTCATGTGGTTTGGGTGAATTGACATGAAATAATACGTTTTCTAAGTTTGTTTTGAAATGGATATGTAACGAGGTTTACTTGCAACCCTATGCACTCACCAACTACGTTTTCGTAGTTGACACTTTTTCTTCATGCTTTTCAGGAATTAGCGTAAGCTTTGAGGAATTATATGCATCATGACTATTTGCATTGCACTTGGGAGTCAAAGATCAAACCTTGTGATGGGCAATGGAATCCGCCTTGATCATTGTAGTATATCATCTCATGTATTTGTTATTTGTTTCGTGGACTCAATATCCAAGTATGGTAGACGTATTGTACTTGGGAATTGGTTCACATGCTTGTACATTGTAAAATTATTTTTATCAAATAAAGCTATGGTGAATGTTATCTATTATCCTTTGTTTTGAATACTCGACTTTCTGTACATCTCATCGTTCCGCCTTAGTTGGGGTATTACAGAAAATGGTATCAGAGACTAAGGTTATAGAGAACATTGGGGTTCCTCCGGGAATTCCAAAACTATAGCCACTTTTCAAAATGAATTTTTATAGTCGAGTCGAGCATAAGGTTAAGCGGACTAGTTTGAGCTTTACATGGTAGGACCCTAATTAAACGTAGGTCATGAACTACGTTTAATTATGAGAGGACCATGTAAAACTCAAACGGCCACTTGGACTCATGTTCAAAAGGATTCCTTTTCAAAAAAAAAAAAGAAGATCTTTAATAAATCCATTTTTTTTATGAGAATACTTGTTGCATTTAGACATTCACCTAAGCATATATAGCTATCCGAGACTTGCTTTACTTGAGGATTATGCTAGTTTAGTAGGATTCCCCTTTTTCACATTAGAAGTGAAATTAATATAAGATTGAAAGATATTCGTTGATACATGCTACTCTATGCTATAACATGTGAATTTGGGCATGATTTGATTGCAATGTGAAAGTTATAATGTGCAACGTGAAAGTTGTAATGTGCAATGTGAAAGCTTGAATATAATGTGCAATGTGAAAGTTGTAATGTGCAATGTGAAAGTTGTAATGTGCAATGTGAAAGTTGTAATGTGCAATGTGAAAGTTTGAAATATCAATGTGCAATGTGAAAGTTGTAATGTGCAATGTGAAAGTTGTAATGTGCAATGTGAAAGTTGTAATGTGCAATGTGAAAGTTTGAAATATCAATGTGCGTGAAAGTTTGGATAGTGTGCAATGTGAAAGTTGTAATGTGCAATGTGAAAGTTGTAATGTGCAATGTGAAAGTTGTAATGTGCAATGTGGAAATTATGGGAGAAATGCATGCGTAAAAGCCTTATGATTCATGATGTTGAACTTTAAGTTGCATATGCACTTTAAAATAATGAGTTTACTATGAGGCACGAAATCATTTTGGGATATGACTTGTTCAAACTATTGGGTAATGAGGTTGATTATTTATGATTGATTTGAAAGAGAATATGGGCATGACGAGTTGATATGAAATTTCATGGACGATATGGATATAAGAGCCTTTACTCCCTAAGTTTGAGCTATTTGAGGACTAGTGCGTGAATGATGTAATGATTATATAGCTGTGCCTTACTATTGAGATAGTTATTATGCTCTAAGATTTGACTATTGAGAACTAGCACCTGCTAGATATGATTATAATGTGGTTAGTCCTTACTACTGAAATATATATTGCGTGATGAGATTTGACCGCTTGGGAACTAGTGATTGTCTCTGAGAAATCCATTATAAATTAGAAATTTCCTAAGTATGAAAGTTGTCATTAAATACCCCTCCGTCATTCGTTCACTTGTGCTCTTTTGAAAATTTTCCATCATCATATTTCTTATGACACCGCTACTCATTATTGACATACGACAACGCGATATCATCGGTAGAACATCTTCCCACGAACGTTGGATGATATACTCTAAGAATTGTAGTCCCAAGATATGACGCGACTCTATCCTTTTAGAAACTACCCATAACCTTTGCGTTCGATCTAAGATGGTGCGAAACATATGGGAACGTCGAACGAAGTTGGAGACATACGAACGCTGAGCTGTTTTAAAGCCATATGACGATATGACGACACTAGTAGGACGCATTCCTATATATTCTAGACGACACGTCCTAAGGATTGTAACCCCAATATTTGGTGCGATATTTCTATTCTAACACGTGTACGCAAACAACTATCTATATTCTAAGCCGGTGCGACATATATTGACGTCATCGAAAGTTGGAGTCCATTGGGCAACGAAAGACATAGAAGTGATTTCTTTAAACCGCGCAAGGAGTCTGATTCGAGCCTTAATGATTCTTTTGTTTTTATATTTCCTATTTCATTCATTCGAAACCAAACTCTATATCCTTGATTATTCAAAGTAATGACCACCACCGCTTCTCTTCAAAAGTTAGCAACCTAACAATATACAATTCATTTACGCAATACTCAGTAAAGGCAAATTCGAGTAAGTAGTACCCACTCTCTCGTTGCGACATCAAGGGACGCGAAAAACAGTTGAGACACCAGTCGTCCATATATGGAAGACTTGGGATAACTTTATCGCGTAGAAGATGCTATTGGGTCACGTACATAACGTAGGACGTGCAAGATATGTTGTGTGTCAATCAAAGTACAAGGAAGTAAATTTTCACAAGCGACGTTGAAGCAATCCGTTTAACTCACCTAAGAATATTAATTTGAGTTGTCGTCTTATTCTCGCTATGAACTCTTACTCCCCACTTCCACATTGAAATTAGCCAAGTGAATTTCGACAATCTTGAGGACCAGACACGATGAAAGCATAGTTCTTCTTCTTTTCCAAAGATTCACGATTCCCTTGATCCACGGATGACTCGACGCAACACCTGAAAGTGGTGAGACCAAATAACTAACACCACCCACCCGCAACGACGTTAAGAGAAGGACCCACTCGATACAAGGAAGTTTAGAAAACTAGTGAGTTAGAGAAGTATAGTATAGAAGATACTATAGACTAGTATACCCAATGAAAGTGATGCCTTGGATATGGTCTACATGTGAGAGAGTGTAGAGGCAATTGAACCGAGGCCTCAAATTAGTGAAGGAATTTAAGGACCTTCTATCCATGTAAAAATGGAGCCTCGGCGGCAATTAGAAGAAATCCCAAAGTTACCGTTGGAGCGAAGATGTAATTAAGAAGGAATAAGAAATTTGGCGAATTGAAGATCGTCAAGGAAGGCGAGGAGAATTGAAGAGCAGGAAGCCCTTTACATTTTTCTAGAGGAAAAATGTTAAGGGGTAATCGCAACAAGGAAGATACTCGAACAAGGAGTATGGATAGCAAGATTATATTTTATCTTTCAAGAAGGGTTATTCACTAGCGTCATTGAAAGAGATATGAAGTAGAAAGTAGAGTAAAGAAAGGCGATTTAACCCAAACGGTAAAGTAAAGGCTTTGACGTCATCTACAAGATGTAGTTCTGGTGGCGTTTATCGTTATGGCGGTCCACTCGTTATTATTTGAATATCCCTTGGAAAACCTCCATCGAAAAAGAACTATTAGTGGAGCATATCAACTAAGCCAAGAGAAAGCGATATACGCTCAACACCCGAGTTTAGAAGCACGGGGAACGGTCGTAGGGAGGTAAGCTAAAACAAGATGAATTTGAGTGAAAAATAATTTAGTTATCACACACTTCTGACACACAATAAACATCCATAGAAAGCAGTTGCTTGATAAAAAAAGAAAGAGATGCACAACTTAGACGATTTAAAAATTCACACAGTAACAGTAACAGTATGATTCGAGCAACCATCAATATGACCAATATCACAATTTAATCAATACGAAAACTAAAGAAGAAACATATGAAAATTAACTCCATATAAATATTGATTTCAGTTTACCCTTTTTTTTCAACTTTAGTTAAATAAAATTTTGCAGTTTGTTATATCTAAACTTACTACAAACACAAACAACAATTTTAGACTAAACGATTTAGAGTTAATCTCAACAAAAAGAGAAACAAAAAGTGTACAGTATATAATTTGACAAATACATACCAATTCATCAACAAAGACCATCTCGAACGTTTTGATTTGGTTAACATGTGTTGGCTTAAGATCTTCAAGATGAACTAATGTGGTCTTATTTTTTGTTGTTGAAGAAGAAGCCATAATGAACCTATCATGGACAACAAACTAAATTAAAAGAGATAATAATAACAATAACATAAGAATTCAATGTTAAATAATAATAATAATGATTAAATATGAACAAAGTATATAAATAAAAAAACCTTTTGGTAGTCGATCGTAGGTTTTTTTTTGCCGTAGGTTTTTTTTTTGGTTGAGAATATGTGAGGGTTTTTTCTAGGTTGTATATATAGATAAATAATAATTTTTGGGAGACTTTTAAGGATAAAAAGATTTTTTTATTAATAACATGATTATACACATGACATGAAATTAAAATAAATATTGTGATAAAATGATAAGTAATCAAAAATCTGATGTGACAATTAACTCTATATATGTAACTTTTTCGATTTTTAAGCCTGCGTTACGATATAATTTGGTTCTTGAATTCTATTTTTTAGGAGTTGATAAGTGTTAAGTTTCATTATTTTATTATATGATGTTAATAAATTTATTTTATAAACGTGAATCGGTCTTGGTTAAAGTTGAATTAATTATATTATATAAAAACAATAGATAAATCAAGTCATAGTTTAAAGTATTCAATACGTATCAAGATTGTAATCTAACTTTGTTAACGTATGTGAATTTTAATTTAATTATAGATTTTGTACATATTAATATAATATAATTAATTATAGATTTGTTTTGATTTTTAATTAAAAAAATATAGAAAAATAGAGGATTAATTAGGAGGAGAATTAGGCTCAAGGAGGGAGATTAGGGGTCAAGTGTACCCCTAACCTCCTCTTTTAGTTATATTATAGATTATAAAAATTATATTATAAAAAAAATAGCTTTTTATTTATGGAAATGTTGAAACTTGTGTAATATTTACACATAGCACCCCTTAAAATGTTTTTATCTACACTACCCACTTAACATTAATAATTAAATTACATTATCAATCATTTATCTTTCAAAATATCTTCATTAACCCTTTACATCAATTACTTTTACATCAATAACTTACACCACTCGACACCGCCTCCGCCACTATCAATCGCCCCCACCACCACACCGTCGCCGCGACGACTACCGCTGCATTGCGCGGGTACCGTGCTAGTTTCTATTTTAAACTTTATCGTGTATGACATTTTTAGCATCTAATGATCTAAAGAAGTAGTTCTTCATGTCCAAAGTTAGTTTTATTTTTGGTAATAAAAGAAGTGAACCAATGACAACTGGAATTCCCATCTTTAATTTGGTCGATCACCGACATAATCATTTTATAGTTAAAGGCGTGTGGGATCCCGACCTACTAGCTGGCATCTCCACCAGACTATTTGCAGCGATAATCGCTGCAAATAGTGGTGTTTTGTCCATATCCAACTATTTGCAGCGATTATCGCTGCAAATAGAGGGGGGGCCCGATATTTCTTTGCCAGATTTGCCATTACTGGCAGGGGGCCCGCACTATTTGCAGCGATTATCGCTGCAAATAGTCGTAGTGGTCGAGATACTAAAAAAAAAAGGTTGGGATCCATGAGGCGTATTTATACAACATACAATTTCGATCGCAGCCTTTACCAGAAGGGTAATTATATATACATCATTATCACTACAAAAATAATACCAAATTGTTTGTTCACAGTTTAATACTAAACAAAAAACTACTAAGATATATGCAGTGGTGGAAATATGTGTTGGCCAAAGGTTGCCATGCAACCCCACAGTATCTATAAAACTCTATATTTCTAGTACTATTTTCATGTATTTATTTAGTTTTAAAGGTAATTGGCAACCCTAGACTAATATAATTTAGTTTTGTAGTTTAGTGTAAGTGCACGTTTTGGTGCACAATTTGTGTCCGATGCATCTCAATTAAAGGGCTGTTACTTTACAGAGATTATCCAGACAACTGGACAAACTCGTGTGAACAGTACCACGAGTTTGGACAAACTCGTGTGAACAGTACCACGAGTTTGGACAAACTCGTGTGAACAGTACCACGAGTTTGGACAAACTCGTGTGAACAGTAACACGAGTTTGGCCAATCACGTGTTACTGTAGCACGTGTTTGGGCCACGAGTTTAGACCAAACTCGTGTGGAGGCCACGAGTTTGGAGGCCCACGAGTTTGAAGCCCAGCCCATTTGTAGCCTATATATATTGTTCTTAGGTTTCGGTTTTAGGTAATGATTTTAGTTGCAACAGATTTCATTCACGGCAGGCTGAGGTATGCGCAAACCTCAGTCCGTAAGTCCACCATATTATTCGATTATCAAGAGTCGTCTCGTTGATTGTAATCCGTAATCATCGTAGATGTATTGTAAACGGATTTATTCATTGTAATCATTCGACTAATGATAAAGGAATCAGATTTATATCTCCTGTTCATATTGATTTCGTGTTCATATATATGTGATTCATTCAATTGCCTCAATAACGATTATGTTTGGATTCCGCACTTACATAGTCGTAGGAATCGCGAATCGATCGTTCCTCAGGAACCTTCAGTTTAGTTTTACTCTTGTTAGTATCATAAAAACTTTTCGGCAACCACTGGATGAAAATTCGGACTCCGCGTACTGGATATATGTAAAAGTAAAATTCATAAATAAAAAAAAAACTAAGGTCAGCGTTTCGCAAAACAAAAAATTTAGACTGGGATTTTTTTTTGGGTGGAGTATTCAAAAATAAAAATAGCTGATCAAAATTAATTTCATTTGTTAGGAGGATTTTTCTTTTGCATTTCTTAAAAGATTTTAAAAAATAAATACAACCCGAAGAGAACCACATGTTCCGTGATAGAGCAATTACAAAGGAGAATGTAAAAACTTTGGAGAAGGAGGCTACATCGATCGGTAACCCAAGTCCTTACCTTTGATGCAGCTCATTAGATATAGAAGTTGAAACAAATACTAAAAAATTTCCTAAGCGTCATTAACCATAATTAATACTCCCTCCGTCCTAATTTAAATTCAATAGTTTGATATTTTAGGTCTTTCATGTTTAACGCTGACCGTCAATTTTTTTGTTTGTGCTGTATAATAGCTGACGTATAATATATGAATCGATATGGTTTTAAATGTGTTTTAGATTGATATAACTTTCATCAGATATTATATAACAAAAAAATATCCATGGTCAAAGTTGTGAAAAAAGACTTGAAGTCAAAAATAGGACATTTAAATTGAGACGGAGGAATAGTATATCACCTATAAAAATAAGTACTAAGTCACCACCTTTAAATATCTTCATGACTAATCATAAAAATGTAACGAACTATTCATCACCGTAATAAGCAATTAGCATGTTTAGTTCAATAAGTTGAATTGTTTGGCATTTTTAGTTAAACTATTTATACAATTCATTACTTGTCTTTTGTGTACGTAAAACTGTAAAAGTATGTGGCAGAAAAGATTGATGTCATCATACACATTAAAAAGCCGTCTTGTGTAAGACTATTATCTAAATGCATTTAGAGGTACATTTATAATGCTAGCTATAACTATTCTATGCCTTTTAAGACCTATAATACATTAATATACTTGTGGTTTTATTGAAATAATATTTTTTTACCTTTTGTTTATATATGCGAAAGGTACATCGTTTTACATCAATGACTTTAGAAGTTATAACATTTTATCAAATATATAGACATGCACAAATGTACGGATATTATCTTGGTGGGATATAAATAAGCTAAGTCTCTAGTTACACAAGATATACAAGTTTGTTAAGCAATAGTCGTAGTTTTTGTTAGGATTCAACACAATTATCATATAAATAATCACGAGTACGCAGCGGAAAGAAACGTATATGCAATATAATAATTAACAAAGTAAGGAATTGAATGTGTACCTTTTAGCTTAGCTTCCAATAATATTAATAATAAGATTATTATTATTAGTTAGGGTTTAAAGTAAAACCCCTCTACGATCGTACACTTGACACCCCTACGTATGTATGCTAGTACCCGATCACGAAGTCACAACCCTTTGTGTTAATACCCTTAATGTCGAACCAAGCAAAACCCAAAACCCTTTTTGTTGTTGATGTCGATCGAATAAGAGAGAAAGAGAGGAGAGAAAGGGTTTTCAAATCAAATGAGTTGAATGAATGAATAAACCCTTGAACTTTAACCTCTATTTATAGGGATTAATTAGAAGGGTTTTCTAACTTGGTGACCAAGTTAGATGAGGATTAGGAAACCCTCTTAGGATTTTCGCCCCCCCCCCTCTTTTAGTGTAATTAGGAAACTTCCTTATTTTCTAATTTACACTTTAATCCTTTAATAAACATTTATTTAACATTTAACTATCGTTTATTAATCATTTCGTGATCATATTAATTAATATATTACATTAACATATTAATTAATTACATAGAGTATACGTGTCATTTTGTGTGACCCCGTAGGCTTAAATATTTTCCGGACATGCGTTTATTTAACGTGATCACATTCCAACAGCTCCCACTTGAGCATGTTATATAAAGGCAATAACATTGGTTAGCGTCTAGCAACACGCCAATGCTCCCAGAAATATTTAAGTATAGTTTCTTAAAGTATTTTGAAACGGTTTCAGAGTTTATTATCCCTTTGTTTCAAATACCTTGTTAATTTATGGATATGGATCAATGTCATTCCATAATTTAATGATTCTGTTTCTCATTTTTACAACTAATTAAGATTACCAAATTAATCGAGACCACATCTGGAGTTCATTTGGGTACGACCGTACAAACATCTTAATTAATCAATGAGGGCGCCAAATGGTATCATTCTTCAGTTGCAAATTGAAGGAACAAATCCTATTTTGACTACACGTGTTAGTCATGTCATTTCACTACATTTCTGAAAATAGCCCTTTGTTACTACCTTATTCAGGATAGTTAGAACTATATCAAGAAAATGCAATCCACACATGCATAACCTGCTTGTATCTCAAGTATAAGGATAAATAAAGCAACCATTTCACGAATTTCACTTAATGACGCCGATCCATAAAGTGATGATTCGTTAAGTGGGGTAGTCCGATATGCATCTCTATGGATATCATGTGAGTTTGGTAGGACCATCTTCAAATATTCCTAAGAATATTTACCAATCACTCAGATTTGTCTTAGTTTACCTATATTCCTATATAGTTAATCGACAATGGACATTTAGAATATAAAATATTCATGGATTAAACATGCAAATATAGGATACAATTATATATTGAAATGAAAACAAACATACCAAGTACTTTAATTCATTTATAAAAATAATAATTGTTTAACATCCCTTATCCAAATACCAATCACAGATTTACATGATATAACTAGCTAATTTAAGTCCTATGCCATCGGCATGCTTATTGAGCTTTTCTTTTGACAATGCCTTTGTAAAAGGATCAGCTAAGTTATAATCTGAGTGAACTTTGAGTAAATTGATTTCATCTAGTTTGATTTGCTCACGAACATAATGATATCGTCTAGGATAAGTCTAGCACCTTTCTGAACTCCGGGTTCGTTGGCAATGATGATTGCACCAGTATTGTCACAATACATATCTAAAGGTGTGTTATTTGAGGGCATCACGTTAAGCCCAGAAATAAACTTTCTAATCCAGACTATTTCCATGGCGGCTTCTTGAGGCGGCAATATACTCAGACTCTGTCGCATACATAGCAACTGTAGTTTGCTTCTTGCTCTTTCAATCCACGTCGCCTTCATTTAAAACGAAGAGGTATCTCGACTGAGATTTTGTACCATCTTTATCAGTCTGAAATCCAGCATCACAGTATCCAGTCACTTTGAGCTCTGTAACGGGATTTCCTCCAAACACCAGAAATAAATCTTTAGTAGCACGCATGTACTTAAGAATATTCTTTACAGCAGTCCAGTGATCTTCACCCGGATTCTGTTGATATCGGCTAACGATATTTTGCGCGAACGCAATGTCAGGTCTAGTGCATCTCACCACATACATAATAGATCCTACAGCCGAAGCATAAGGAACTCTTTGCATACGCTCCACCTCATTAGGTGTAGAGGCACCGTTTTTGCTAGATAAGTTAAGTCCTTTTTGCATGGGTACGAAACCACGCTTGGAATTCTCCATCTTGAATTGCTTCAAGATCTTATCAATATAAGCACTTTGACTTAGTCCAATCAACCGTTTACTTCTATCTCTATAGATCTTGATTCCAAGAATGAATGCTGTTTCACCCAAGTCTTTCATAGCAAAACACTTTCCAAGATGGGATTTTACATCTTGCAACATTAAAATGTGATTTCCTATTATCAATATGTCATCAACATACAATACAAGGAAAGTAACATTACTCCCACTAGCTTTGCGATATACACATGGCTCATCAGGATTTTGAGCAAAACCAAACTTTTTGATTTCCTCATCAAACCTTTTATTCCAACTTCTTGATGCTTGCTTTAGTCCATAAATGGACCTTTGAAGCTTGCACACTTTGTTGGGATATTTTAGATCGACAAAACCTTCTGGTTGAACCATATAAACTTCCTCGTCTAGATAACCATTCAAGAAAGCGGTTTTGACATCCATTTGCCATATCTCATAGTCATAGTACGCGGCTATGGCTAAGATGATCCTAATGCTCTAATGTCCGCTATGGGAGAAAAGGTTTCCTCATAGTCAACTCCGTAAAGCTGAGTATAGCCTTTCGCCACAAGACGAGCTTTACAGGTGTGTACATTTCCATCCATGTCGGTCTTCTTCTTGAAGATCCATTTACACCCAACAGTTCTACCATTAGGTGGAAGATCAACCAAGCTCCAGACTTGATTATCTTTCATGGATTTCATTTCCACATTCGCAGCTTCAAGCCATTTGTCAGATTCTGGATCTGATAATGCAGCTTTGAAATTAGGAGGTTCATTTAAGTCTCCTAATACGTGTTCTTCAGACTCAATATTAAGATTCAATCTTTCACGAGCACGTATTGTCCTTGAGGACCTACGAATTGGAATCGCATTATCTTCAACTTGAGGTTCATCACTTTGAACATCCCCCCCCAAGTTGATGATCGCTAGTATTTTCAGAAGGTGACACATCTTCTTCTTGAGTCTCATCAAGTTCGACAATCCTCCTACTGTTTTCTTGAGTTATGAGATTCTTTTCAAAGAATTCAGAATATCGAGCAACTTTAACAGTGTTGTCGGTAGGAAAGTAGAAGTAGTAACCCATTGTTTCCTTTGGGTATCCTACAATGATGCACTTAACGGATCTAGGTTGAAGTTTGTCAGGCATATCTCGTTTCACAAGTGCCTCACATCCCCAGACCCTTAAGTAAGACAAATTAGGGATAGTTCCATGCCACAATTCATGCGATGTCTTGTCAACCTTCTTGGTTGGAACCATATTGAGAATGTGTACAGCAGTCTCTAGAGCATAATCCCAAAATGAAAATGGGAGAGTCGTAAGGTTCATTATTGATCTTACCATGTCTAGCAAGGTTCGATTTCTCCTCTCAGATACACCATTATGCTGTGGAGTATATGGAGGAGTAAGCTGTTGAATAATTCCACAAGCTTTTAGATAATCCTTAAACTCTTGGCTTAAGTATTCTCCACCTCGATCCGAACGAAAAATCTTGATGGTTTTACCGAGTTGATTTTCTACTCCATTTTTAAACTCTTTGAATGTTTCGAAGACTTCATGTTTATGTTTAAGCAAGTAAACATAGCCATAACGACTGAAATCATCCGTAAAAGTGATGAAGTAGCTAGCACCTTTCCTTGACACATGTCTAAATGGGCAACATACATCGGTATGTATAAGTCCAAGTAGCTCTTTATCTCTCTCCGGTTTATGCGGAAAAAGTTTTCTTGTCATTTTGCCGGAAACACAACACACACATTTTTCAAATGATTCATCGTTTGATTGTAAGATCCCTTCACGTTGAAGTCTTTCAATGCGTTTCTTGCCAATATAAGCAAGATGACAATGCCAAATATAGGTAGAGTCCAAGTTAAGTTTGACTCTTTTGCTATTGAATTATCATTTGAATCACAACAACACCTATAATTCAATTGTGAAGATACCTGAAGAACTGGCTAAACCAGCTTGCTTCTTCTTCTTGTTCAACTCAGCTAGATACTTAGGACAATTCCTCTTCCAGCGTCACACTTCAGCACAGTGATGACAAGCCTGGTCTTTAGCCGGATGCTCCTTTTTCGCCGAAGGGGTTTTTTTAGGTTTCGAGACTGAAGCACCTTGCTTTCCCTTACCATCGTTCTTGCCCTTAGCTTTCGGTTGTTTTCCTTTCTGAACCCTTCCCCCCTTGATCATAAGAACTTGGGGTGTCTCAGATTTCTTGGGAAGGTTTTTCTCATACTCAATTAACATGGCATTAAGTTCACCTATGGTTTTGCTCATGCTGTGCATATTGCAATTGCACACTAAACTCTCAAAATCCCTTGAAAGAGACTTAAGAATCATGCCAATAGCAATAGGCAGAGGATACGCGTAGTTTAACCTTTCCAAATACTCAAAATAACTCTTCATCTTGAGTATATGAGCGCTCACCGGTTTCCCATACTCGTGTTTTCAATCATGGAGTGACTCAATTAGCTCAAATAATTCAACTCCAGCTTGTTTTCTGTACATAGACTTGAGTTCTCTGATCATATCACACAGATCATTATAGTTCTCGAATTGCTTTTGAAGCTCGGGATTCATGCTCCCTAGCATCAAACAAGCAACCTCATTGTGTCTATCGTACTGAGTATTGTATGCTTCCAACTGCACAGCAGTGGCACTCGCATCAGGAATAGCGGGCATTTGATTTTCAAGGACATCGGTTTTCTTTTCAACTCTTAGAACGATTCTCAGCTAACGATGCCAGTCATTGAAGCTGGTTCCAGAAAGTTTTTTTTTCTTTCTAGCATCGACCTGAAAGCCGATTGGTGTATGTTTTGTGAATGATTTGTTGCCATTTACAAAACAGATTCAAGTTCAAAAATCAGTATTTTCGATAATAATCCTTAAGAAATATAATTTACCCATGTTAAATCATTTAACAATTAATTTCATTAAGGCTAGGATCCAATTGACATACCATCATTTCATCAGTTGATCTGCTAGAAATGACGTACTCAAAATGTAAGTGACGAGCAGTAATTGCATTACAAGTGCAATTCCTAGGTTTCTGGGACTTACAACAACACTTTAAAGGGGTATTAAGTGTTTTTTAAACATGTTTTATCTCATCTTATGCCACGGGTCAAGGTCTCACCGCTTAACTCGCTTTAAGTCGCCAATTAAGAACTTGTAAATAGTCTACCACCGTCTCACGATGAGTAGTAATTTACCTTGGAGTTACAATTCACCTACGTCTCACGTAGAGCAAAAACCACTTGCAAGTGTTCTTAGCAAAGTGGGTGGCAAAGACTTAACTTTAATTGGGTAATGCAATTGATGTGAATCAAAAGTTTATGTATGAAGACTCATGCACATCTTCATAACATAATGTTTAATAAAATCATTTTTATTGTCTTAACAACACAAAAGAGCTCGGTAGCTCCATTCGAACGCACAAAGAAGCGCAGAAGTAAGGTTTGCGCGAAGCAATTAAGTACCCACTTCTTTAGGGAGCTAGCGCATCCTGACTTATACCTCTCTTAGAGTTTGTTCAAATGGGTGAGCCGGTGTATCTTTTGATTGTAAGACACCAATTTTATTAAAACAAAATCATATTTCGATATTTCTTAGTCAAGTTTATTCTTTTCAATAAAACAATTTTGCATCACCATTTACAAATAAAAGCAAAATAATAAACTTACTAACTATTAACAATTAATCATGCAACGATTTATGGTGGGCCACCTAAATCATGGTCACTATGGTTAATGTATATGTCTAAGTTCGGCTCCCCCTTCATAGAAGAGGACCACATACATCAAGTTGCCTTGATTGCGTAAGCCTTTAAACAAATAATTATTAAATAAATACATGTAAACATGCTGACTGGAAATTTCCAGCGGCTTCACGACGAGTTTATTCCTATTTTACGTCCGAATCAGGCTTCGACCAGAACTACAAAGTTGTATCCCTATGAGTCTTGCATATACAGTCCAAAGAGCAACTCCTAACTCATTACGGTTGATTTTATATGAATTTTTTAGTGAACTGATGTCAAGCAAGAAAAATCACACGAAAAATTTACATAGTCACACAATTATCAAATAATTAACCCTATTTATTGGACCATTAAGCTAAGCTGTAACATCCCGAAACTTTTATTTAACGGTTGACTTGAGTCGTTAAGTCAACACTTTGTGTCCGTTAAGTCTCTAGGAGATTTAAGGATTATATGTGTTTTATGTGCTATATGTGTAAGGCTTTAATGCCTTAAAGATTGATATGATTATGTGTTTAAGGTATATTTTAAATGCCTTAGAGGTGCTTGAAGTGTTTAATGTGTTGTAAGTATTCCCAATAGGTGATTTTAGCCTAATATGAGCCATAAGGAAGTCTAGGGACTAGTTTTGACATATGTAGAAACTAAAAAACGGGATTAGGGTTACTAATCAGATCATTAGCCCCAAAATCATATTTCACTCTTCTCCTTTGAACCCTAGAACCGCCCCCCTTTTCTCTTGAGCAATCCTAGTGCGTTTCTTGCGATTTCGGGTGGATTTATGATCAATCGATGCATGTATTCGATCCGTTAATCATCCTCCAAGGTATAGATGGTAATCCTTGCTTATTATCACTCATTTTCATCCTTATAATTCGTTCATACCTGGACCTATTGAGTAATGGTTGATTGTAATCGTTTTGTGGTTAGATTTGACGATTTCGGGTCAATCGGTGATTGTTATTGCAATCATTTAGTATCTTGAGATTTCCTACAGGTATGAAATCATTGTTAATGTCATTTTAATGTTCAAATATGACAAATATAGGGTTCACACCTGGTCTAGAGGTTTGATTTGGATTCGGTTGCGTCAGTGAGTCGATTTAGCTCATTTCGGGTGTCAAATCGATTGTATAATGCGTCTAATGAATCCATAAATCAATTGTCGATTTCATAATATTAATTGACTAATATTTTGGTATATATGAACAGTAGAGGTCTTGGTGATTTGCCATGGATGTTTGATGGTCAAAAATGTGAAAGTAGTCTACAAAATAACAAAAAGACAAGTAGTCTACAAAATTAGAAAGTAGTCTACAAAAGAGTCTAGTAGTCTACAAAAGATGAAAGTAGTCAACAGTGAATATTATTCGACACGTATATGAATTGAAGGTCGGTTTAGCTTCATTTATACTCGTTAATTGGTCCTATATTTATTATAGGTAGTCGGGGATACTTGCTTTGCACGGTAGCTTTAGTTATCGTTTGTGTGCGCTTCTACGAGGTAAGATACACTATTTTGTCACGCTGAGGGTTCAACAAAACATAGTTTTCATATAATAACTTCCCCAAATGGTATCTTGTTTTGCTTATGGGTAATCGGGATTACACGGGAGGTGATATGGGCTATGTAGATGCATATTGAAGCCTGAAATGCTACCCCTATGATATGCAATGTTATGAGATGCGATGATATGATATGTAATGTTATGAAATACCTTGAGATGTTATGAAATACGATATGTGATGATCTATGATATGTAATGATAGAGTATATGCATTGATATACGATTTATGATGACCTATGATATGCAATGACCTATGATGCGTAATGATATATGACATGAAATGACGAATGAATGTGTACGATATGTAATGATGCGCTTAACATGTATATGTGCATGTGTAAATGTGATTATGATGTGTAACGAAATGTTAATGATGATGATGCTTATGATGTTGTCATGATGTAAACATTCATGCCATGCGATGAAACGATTTGTGATGATTATAAGGAAGTGCACTATATGTAATATGTGATGAATTCATGGCTTGTACACACCTAGCACACTAGACTTACTAGGTATGTCATGACACGTGCACGTTTAAGGGCCCAAAATGTGAAGATGAAAATTATGTGGGATTGTTTAAACTATATGTGATACGTGGGAATGCTCGAGCGAATTAACGTGGGAAGTGTTAAGCTTAACCCGTGCTAGTTATTGCCAAGCTAGTGCGTTGATGTGGTTGCTTGGGTGGCTCCTTGCAACATAGTTACGTGGGATGAGTATCTCCGGGTGGCCTGACTAACCACCAATGTCTTTGAACATACGGAATGCTATTGGATCGGAATTTCCTTTCCTTAACGATAATGATGGACCACCGAAAGGTATGCCCCATCAAATCGGGTGTGAGGTTCCCTGTCAGGTCTTATGACCGCCTACACACAACCACTCACCTTATATGTGAAACGTGGGAATTATATGTGATACATGGGAATTATATGTGAAACGTGGGAATTATATGTGATACGTGGGGATAATATGTAATACGTGGGGATGATATGTGAAACGTGGATAGGCACAACTAGGATCATATATATATCCTATGGTGTTAATGTGAGTATATGTGATAAGTCACATATGTCTCACTAAATGTGGGAACGAACGTAAGATGTGGTTGACATGATTGTGTATGATGACTCGTACCTTATTGATTAAAGTGGGATCTTCTTTAATGTTTAATTGTTCAAATGATTAATCAACCATGTGTTATCTTACTTAGCTAATTCGTTAGCTAACACTTGTTTCTTGAAATGTGTTGTTTCCTCAGGTTTAGCAAGCTTGAACTAGATGATGAATAAAGTGCGAGGCATGGGTAGATTGTAATGAAGTTATCTCTAGTTTACCCATAGTTGCTTCTCATTAGACGATTGACATTTATTTAGATGCTATTGACTATGTAATTACCTTTGATATTGGTTGTTTAATGTTGGGCAACCGTTGGATTTCCATTGAAGCTATTTATGATGACATTGCTAGTAACACTGTTTAATATTTGAACCAAACCGGTCCTTTGGTTCGTGTAAGTCCCAACTAAATAGATGGTACTACATGAAGACACCTCAATGTCAATGGTGGGGTTACTTTGCAATATAAGCGCTGAACTGGAGACGACCAGTTGCAGTGAGTATATACCAAGTTCTTGGATAGATTACTTATTTAAGTGACAATAAGTAAAAGACAATGGAATAATAGAAAGTACTTGTAAAGTAAATTGATGAGACAATATGTATTTTTCAAGTGTAATTTATTTATTAACTTTAAATAAATTACAAGGTTGTTGCGGAACCAAGATAATACAAATATGTAAATATCCTAACAACCTATGAAATACAATTGATCTACACTTGGAAATTCTCTTGACAATCGAAACACTTAAAGTTGTGAAATGTTCCTTTTTTGCGATTGAGAGAATATTGCACAAGTTCACCAAGAATATTGCAGGTTTGCAAAGTGTTGCAAAGTCTGTTATGCAAAGTGATTTTCTTGTTGTGCAAAGACCTATATTTATAGGCAAAGTTGACATTGGGATGTCAACTTTGGTCGTACAAATATGGTTGAGAACATTTAAGGAATAGCATTTAATTCCTTAAAATGCTGTGTAAAGTTACATAATAAAGTAACTTTTCTCAACCTGCTTTATGTACCTTTTGTACTTTATACATAGATAAAACCTTTTATCCGTGTAATAGCACATAAAGCATAAAGGTCAATTTCTCGTAATCAGTGTAAAGCTTTGTAAGAGCTTTCCACTGATGGTCTCCAGTTTGTAACTGAGTAGAATGTCAACTGGGCCTCGCTGCCATTGTCATTCTCTATCTTCCACTTGTTGTCTTCGACTTCAACTGGTCAGTTCTCAACTGGAGGAAGTCTTCAGTTGCGTTAACTGTACGCTGCAACTGGACTTCAATATATTTCTGGACAAATCTTCTTAGTCTCCAGGTGCAACTGGAGACTGTCCAGTTTCAGCGAAACTGGTCCTAACAAATTCCCCCTATTTGTCCTGAAATATTGCCAAGTCTTTTTCAATTCTTGTATCTATACAAGTATGAACTGGAGAGACTTGTTCGATTAAATCTATCTAAGTTTTCCAAGGCATTTTTATAGATCAGTAAATGCCTTGGGTTTATCTTTTGAGTTTGTTAGATTTAATCTATTATCTACCTTGTGGTTACAAACTGGTAACTTCATTTATACAAGGAAATGAAACTTACATAAGTTACACAATGTAAAACAAAATACAAGTAGATAAACTAGAAAGAGAACTTAATCAGATGGCCCTTCGCCAGTTCTCCTTCTCTTTGACACTGAAGAGATAGGACGAGAGTCTTCAGGATCAATGTTTAACTTCAGCTCCAGATTCTCTTTGTGTTGAATCTTGCCCTTCAAGAAGTTGACCCATGCTTTCTCAAACCTATTCTTTTGTGCCTTAGCTTCCAAAAAGTTTACCATTTCCACCCATTCCGAGAACCCATATTGCATCACACCAGGATTGTCAGTTTTAACTAGTGGCCCTCTAGTGTAACTGACTTCAACATGAAAGTACTTGGTGCCTGGCTTAATTGTTACAAAAACACCATTGATTGACCCACTGTGCTTTCTGGTTGCCATGATCTGAGAATAATAGCTTCTAGCTTCAGATTCATTTGAGATTTTAATAGTCCCAGCTCCAGCAGCCTGCACAGCAACCTTGATGTCATCATTTGAGATTTCACCAGTTGGTTCAAGGAAGGTCCTAAGATCAGCATCTCTATGCAGTGGCTTTCTTGGTTGAGGGTTCCTTCTTGGTGGATTCAATACCCTTTTCACAACCTTCTTAACATTTTCAATTCTTTTCAGAATCCCACTGGCCCTATTTTCTTTTGCCTTCTCCACTGATATATTCAAATTTCTGGCATCATGCTCAGCTTCATCATCAGGATAGTGTCTGTCTAATTCAATATCAAGCATTTCTTTCAACATGCCCACTATCCTGGCATCATCTTTCACTCTTGCATATTCCTCCTTAGTGATTCCCAAAAGATGAGCATCACTAATATCAAGCAGTTTGATCTTAGCAAGATGTTCTCTGGCTTCAGCTTGGTTTGCTTGTTTCATTTTCTTTCTTTCTTTTATTTGATCGTTTGCTATCACTTTCTGAAACTGGAGGAAGCAAGTTAACATTGCCAGTTTCAAGCATTGGTACATCAGTGGCCGGCTGGGCAGATTCATCAGATGCTAATCCTTTACCCTTATCCACATTCCCCCTATCAATCACCTCTTCATCACCTTCAACCCTTTGCTCACCAGTTTCAGTACTGGCAGCCACAATCATTTCTCTACCAGATTGACTCCCAGATGGAGTACTTCCAGGTGCAATTTATGCAAGGACTGCACTTCTTTCCCCCTTGGCAGCTTCTAGACCTGCCCTTATAACTTCCCATTCAGAATGGTGAGATGGCAACCGGTCAAGAGGCTGCCATGATTGCATGTCCTTGCATTCTTTGAAGATTGTGCACATCATCCTGAAAGTTCTCCACAGATGGTTGGTCTCTTTAGACTGAGTCAGAACATTTGCTGCAACATGTTCCTGACTAGTTTTCAATTCATTTTAGAATCCTCATCAAGACCCGAAACCACCCTTTCCTTAACTTCTTCATCCTTTTTCTTCAAATTTTCCACTTCAGTTGTCAGCTTTTCAATAGATTGAGTATGATTGGATACCTGGGTGTTCAAAGTGTCAATGCTGCCTCTCAACTGGTTGATCTCATTAGTGAGTGGGGCCAGATCAACCTGAGGAGTGGCCAGCTTGGTGATCTCAGCTATCACCTTTTCAGTCAACTATGTTTCTCTTGCACCCAACGTATCATCAATTTTCTGACCAACTGAAGTCATCAACTGCTGCCCAAGCTCAGTCACATTCAACCCAGGTTTTTCAACTAACTCTTTAACCTGCTTTTCAATCTCCCTTAAATCAACTTCAGATCTTCTAACAGTGTTACCCAGCAAATTGGAGATTGAGGTTGTGACTTTGATCTGAGTAAGGTCAAAGGCTTCTTTTAAAGAAGTGGTCAGATTGTTGCAGCCAGTGACCAACTCATTGAGCTTCTTTAACACCAAGTCTTCATTTGTTGAAAACTTGTTAATCCCCAGATCAACCACTTTAATATTGGTCAAATGATCCTTGTGGTATCTGGAGAAAGACTTAGTGTTTTTGTGAAGTGTCTTTTGAATATCCTCCACCCTGGTAAGAAGATTTTGGATATCGGCTTGGAAAGACACAAATTGACTGTCCAGTGACGGAGGGGAAGGTGTCACTGGACCAGCAGCAGTTACCACTGGAGTAACTGGAGGAGGCAAATTGAGAGAAGCCTCCCCAGTTTACGTCGCAGCAGTCGAGGGAGAAATAATAGGAGTGGTAGAAGAAGAAGGAACAGAAGTAACAATGTGTTGATCATGCTGAGAATGCTCAGGTGTGATCAACGGGCGGCGGTGGTGGTGGCATTTCTCGAAGGAGTGAGAACTGCCCAGATGGTGATGGTGCCACACGTCTGTTTCCAGATATATAGCTATAAGTGGGAAATGGATTTTCAGTAAGCTCATTTTCTTGAGATGGTAAAATTGAAATTGAAGCATCTGGAGGCGAGACATGAGATGAAGGGTTTTGATCTTGTACAGAAGAATCAAAAATCTCAATGTCTGATGCAGTACCTTCAGAATCCGAAGATTCAATAAGGATTTCCTCGTCATTAACACTCATGTCCAGATCCATGAATGTAACTGAGGGCTGACCAGATGGGTCAGTCTCCAGATGACCTTCTCCAGTTTCCTGGAAGGTTGCATCTGTTGGAGGATCAATTACCGAGGTAACGTCACCAGGGATAGAGGTCACTGGGGTTGCCTCAGTTATAATTGCTTTATCCACAATCATAACATCATCAGCCGTAGAGTTGGGAACCTCAGTCTCCAGCAGTGACTGGCCAGAGACGTCGTCAGTTCGTGCAATAGAAGTGTCAGAAGATAGGCCGTTGACACTTTGTGCAGACTCAAACTCTAATCTGGGTTGGGGTAGCCCAGTTTCATCTTCACCACCCTTTCTTACAGAAATTGCGAGGGTGGCTGCTTGCGGTTGTCCCATTTGACTTTCTCCAGGTTCCTGTTGGGAGGAAACTGGAGGGCTGGTTTGGTTTCTACTGTCAGTGGCAAGTGCTGACTGTTTCCTAGGACGACGTATTCTTGTTGCCTTTCGAATACCTGAAGGACCTGTTGGGAGGTCTCCAGGGTAGATGGGTAAGGGGACAGACACACTGAAGCTGGAGGGGTTAGACTGTTGCCCGGGTTCGGCAATGGTCACAATTCCAGCAGACGAACCGATGGGTCCCTCATTATTTTGAGGCCCGCCCAGTTGTCTTTCCGACTCACCTTGGACTGGTGCATCGGTTTTAGAGAATGCCAGCAACATTCTTTGAGGGATCTCAACCTCCCCATCGACAGATGTTAGGGAGTCGAGATTCCTCAGCAACTCTGGGACAGTGTACAGTGATAAAGTATTGTGATATTCCTCACTGCCCAGAAGTTGAAGGAAACAGAGTGACAAATACCTGGAGAAGGGGATGCATAGTCCCCTGGAGCCCTTCAGTTTAATCACCAGGCTTCTGAACAAAATATCAGCGAAGTCCACTCTGAGTCCATTCCACAAGCAGTAAGCCATCTATGCTTGTGTGGAGTTGATCTGGTCCAATCCACCAGAACTCCCACCCATACTTTCAACAAGGTGAATAAAGAAGTACCTCCAGGATGGTGAGAGGCCCTTCATAGTCATAGCACCTTTTACGTTCAATACCCCATTCTCCAAGCACTCCTTATTTCCCATATCCAGGAGTACTTGGCGAAAATCGATGTTTTGGGATATTACAACTGGAGATTCACCCTCTCTCCAGCAGTTGAGGTGTAGAGAATCCCTCAACATTTCTGCTGTAATGGCACACTGGACTGATCCATCTTTAAGGGTGAAAGAGATAGATGAACAGTCTTCTGATAATTCTGCTGTGTACCAAAACTCACACAAGTACTCATAGTACAACTTGCGTGGGTTGAGAGAAAAAGACTCGCCAAGGGGAGAATCACGAAGAAAAGCTTGGATTCTCCCGATTAAAGTATTGGCGGCTTGAGTCCCTCTCAAACTGGCCATTGGATTGTTCGGATTTAATTTTATTGATGTGGATTTGAAGGGGCACCACTGGCTCGTTTGACATTATTTGATGGATTATAAGGGACTGTAAGCAGATTTACATCCCTACTTCTTGATTTAGGTGCCATTTTCTAAAGATATGAATATGAAACTGAGAATTTGGGAATTAGGGTTTTGATTGATGAAGCAGAAAAAGAAATGAAGAGTTTGATGATGATTGGAAGTAAATGAAAGAATGTAAAGGGAAGTAAATGTGATCGGAGTAAATAAGGGTATTTATAAGGAAATCATGATCCCAATGAAATACCAAAAATTATATTTTATTATCAAAAATCAATTTTGTAGATATTTTTACAAAAGAAGTTTGAATTTTGAACCAAAAATATAATTCACCATGTCAGCATTAAATGCTACGACGGCTTAACTTACCCACGCGCCCACTAATTTTCATTTTCCCAATAAAAACTGTTGTCTTTTACAAAAATGACTTTAAACACGTCATATGACGATATTGAGTGGGTTGAAACACTCGAGTACCATCACGTGTCACAAGTATTGACCAAGTATTTTCCAACGTTATGAAAATTAAGACAAGACTGAACCTGTACACTGGAGGATTAGTCCAGTGCCAGTTTCCAACTGGAGAGTTCTCCAGTTGCCATTTTCAAACAAAAAGAATTTTAGTCAGAAAATTATTTTGAGTCTTTCCCCCTAAAATGATGTTCCAGAAATCGATTAGTGCCAGGATAGTATCACAAAGGCGTTCGATAGCCTGGCGAGCAAAGATTATATGGACCTCCTCAACTGGAGAACTTTATCAGTGTCACTGACGCGTTCATAACAAAAATCTCCAGTTTTAAGGATTTAACATTCCCAGTTCGCTGATGATATTTTTAAAGGTTTTCTCATCAAGAGGTTTTGTAAAAACATCAGCGAGCTGTTTGTCAGTGGGGATGAAATGTATTTCAATGTCTCCTTTCATAACATGATCACGAATGAAATGATACCTGATGTCAATATGCTTCGTCTTAGAGTGCATCACTGGGTTGTGAGATATAGCAATTGCACTGGTGTTGTCACAAAAGATTGGGGTCCTTGTATACTTTTGACCATAATCTAGTAACTGGTTCTTGATCCAGAGAATCTGGGCACAGCAACTGGCCGCAGAAATGTACTTTGCCTCAGCAGTGGACATAGAGACTGACGTCTGCTTCTTGCTGGTCCAACTTACCAGTTTTCCTCCAAGGAAATGAGAACCACCAGTTGTTGATTTTCTATCTATCTTACAACCTGCATGATTTGAATCTGAATAACCTATTAGATCTAACCCTGAGCCTTTGGGGTACCAAAGACCAAGGCTAGGACACCCTTTCAGGTATCGGAAGATACGCTTAACAACGTGTAAATGTGATTCTTTTGGGTTAGCCTGAAATCTGGCTCATAGACATGTTGCAAACATTATATCTGGTCGACTGGCAGTTAAATACATCAGTGATCCAACCATACCATGATATTCAGTGGTGTCCACTGGTTTGCCAGTTGGGTCAGAGTCCAAATTTAAAGGTGCTGCAATAGTTGTGTTTTTCGATGGGATTGAATCATATTTGTATTTTCTTAACAAATCTCTGACATATTTTTCTTGGTTTATAAATATTCCATTTTCAGTTGGTTAATCTGAAGACCTAAGAAAAATGTTAATTCTCCCATTAAACTCATTTCATACTCAGATGACATGATTTTAGAAAACCTTTTACACATTGCATCATCAGTTGAACCAAATATAATGTCATCAACATAAATTTGTACCAATAAGATTTTACCTTTTTCTTTCAAAATAAATAAGGTATTATCTATTGCACCTCTTTGAAAGCCATTTTTAAGAAGATGTTTAGTTAAAGTATCATACCAGGCTCTTGGGGCTTGTCTAAGACCATACAAAGCTTTGTTCAGTCTATAGACCCAGTGAGGATGCTTCTCATTGATGAAGCCTGGAGTCTGCTTAACATACACTTCTTCTTCCAATGTTCCATTAAGGAACGCACTTTTGACATCCATCTGGAAGACTTTAAACTACAGATAGGCTGCATAAGACAGAAATATTCTGATGGCTTCAAGTCTTGCAACTGGAGCAAAAGTTTCATCAAAATCAACGCCCTCTGCTTGACAATAACCCTGGGCAACTAATCTGGCTTTGTTTCTTACAACATTGCCATCTTCATACATCTTGTTTCGGTAGACCCATCTTGTACCAATGGGTTATTTCTTTAACCCTGGTGGACAAGGAACAAGTTCCCACACATTATTCCTTTCAAACTGGATGAGCTCTTCTTGCATAGCTTCCATAGCCTCGTCAATCTTCTTCGGTTTAATCAGTGATAAGAAGGTGACGTTTAAGCATTGCTCACTGGTGGCTCTTCTAGTCTGAACCCCACTACTTGGATCTCCCATAATCTGTTCAATTGGATGTGCTCGAGTCCATTTAGTGTATTGACTAGGCTGGTGTAATACAATATCAGTGCAAATCGCCTGACGATCTTCTTTAGTTGCAGCAGCTTCTGGAGGAGGATCAGTCCAAACTACTTCTACATCCTCATCAGAGTCAATGAGGTCACGATTTGCATCATGAAATTCTTCATTAAAAGGCATTTCTTGAAGAACTGGAGAAGTTGGGGTTTGAACTGGTGCTGATATTGGAGTGACACGTACATCAGATCCAATCACCAATTTCTGTGGTAAGTTGAAATTGATGGAGGGATAGAATGAAGTGTCACTGGTGGTGCTCTTCTTCTTAACTGGTTCCAATTGAATGTAACTGGAAACATCTTTTGGTGAGACAACTGACTGATGAACTTGGTCAGTTTCACCAAAATTTATTGGAACGACTGGAGAAATATCAAGGCTTGGTCTCTTGTTGACTGTTTCATTTGATTCGTCAAATGTGACATGAATTGTCTCATGAACCTTTTGGAGTCTATAATTATAAACTCTAAAGGCCTTTCGAATATCTGAATAGCCTAAAAATACACCTTCATCAGCTTTTGCATCAAACTTTCCAAGCTGACTGGAATCGTTTAAAATATAAACTGGACAACCAAATACATGAAAATATCCAATGTTTGGTTTACGATTCCTGAGTACTTCATAGGCAGTCTTCTTATGTCTCTTGATGTAGACTGACCGGTTTTGGGTGTGACAAGCAGTTGCAACTGCTTCAGCCCAGAAACTGGTGGGAAGACCTGATTCAGATAGCATACTTCTGGCTGCTTCTATCAGTGTGCGATTCTTTCTTTCCATAATTCCATTCTGCTCTAGAGAGTGTGCTGATGAGAAGTTTTGAGAGATGCCAGTGTCATTGCAAAATGTTTCAAGTACCTTATTTTGAAATTCAGTACCATTATCACTTCGCAACTGACAGACTTTTCGAGTATACTTGAGTTCAATTCTTTTGATGAGAGAGATGATTTTAGCAGGTGCATCACTTTTGGATCTGAGGAATACCACCCAACAATATCTGGTGAATTCATCGACCACAACTAGAGTGTACTTCTTTCCAGCTCTAGTTTGAACATTCACTGGACCAAAGAGATCCATATGAAGCATGTGAAGAGGTTCAGTGATGCTAAAGTTTTGCCTTGTTTTGAAACTGGCCTTTTTCTGCTTGCCCATCTCACACCCTGGACATGGCTTTTCTTTATTGAAAGAAATCTGAGGTATCCCATCAACCAGTTGTTTGCGAGACAACTTGTTAATATTTTTGAAATTAAGATGGGATAATCTTTTATGCCACAGCCAGTTGGTGTCCTCATCAGCCTTGGTATAGAAGCACTGCTCTTTTGGAGCTGGTTCCATATCCATGATGTACACATTTCCTTTTCTAGGTGCAACCATCACCAATTTCTGTGGTAAGTTGAAATTGATGGAGGGATAGAATGAAGTGTCACTGGTGGTGCTCTTCTTCTTAACTGGTTCCAATTGAATGTAACTGGAAACATCTTTTGGTGAGACAACTGACTGATGAACTTGGTCAGTTTCACCAAAATTTATTGGAACGACTGGAGAAATATCAAGGCTTGGTCTCTTGTTGACTGTTTCATTTGATTCGTCAAATGTGACATGAATTGTCTCATGAACCTTTTGGAGTCTATAATTATAAACTCTAAAGGCCTTTCGAATATCTGAATAGCCTAAAAATACACCTTCATCAGCTTTTGCATCAAACTTTCCAAGCTGACTGGAATCGTTTAAAATATAAACTGGACAACCAAATACATGAAAATATCCAATGTTTGGTTTACGATTCCTGAGTACTTCATAGGCAGTCTTCTTATGTCTCTTGATGTAGACTGACCGGTTTTGGGTGTGACAAGCAGTTGCAACTGCTTCAGCCCAGAAACTGGTGGGAAGACCTGATTCAGATAGCATACTTCTGGCTGCTTCTATCAGTGTGCGATTCTTTCTTTCCATAATTCCATTCTGCTCTAGAGAGTGTGCTGATGAGAAGTTTTGAGAGATGCCAGTGTCATTGCAAAATGTTTCAAGTACCTTATTTTGAAATTCAGTACCATTATCACTTCGCAACTGACAGACTTTTCGAGTATACTTGAGTTCAATTCTTTTGATGAGAGAGATGATTTTAGCAGGTGCATCACTTTTGGATCTGAGGAATACCACCCAACAATATCTGGTGAATTCATCGACCACAACTAGAGTGTACTTCTTTCCAGCTCTAGTTTGAACATTCACTGGACCAAAGAGATCCATATGAAGCATGTGAAGAGGTTCAGTGATGCTAAAGTTTTGCCTTGTTTTGAAACTGGCCTTTTTCTGCTTGCCCATCTCACACCCTGGACATGGCTTTTCTTTATTGAAAGAAATCTGAGGTATCCCATCAACCAGTTGTTTGCGAGACAACTTGTTAATATTTTTGAAATTAAGATGGGATAATCTTTTATGCCACAGCCAGTTGGTGTCCTCATCAGCCTTGGTATAGAAGCACTGCTCTTTTGGAGCTGGTTCCATATCCATGATGTACACATTTCCTTTTCTAGGTGCAACCATCACCACTTTCCAATCCTTTTTAAATATGGTGCCTTGAGCAATATCGAACAAAACTCTGTAGCCATCATCACAAAGTTGGCTTACACTGACCAGGTTGTATTTCAAACCATTCACAAATGCAACTCTTTTGAATTCCACCTGTCCATTATTGAGAACACCATATCCTTCAGTCTTTCCACTTTGATCATTACCAAACGTCACTGCTGGTCCATCTTGGACAGTGAACTCTTCAAGCAGGGGCTTACATCCGGTCATAGTCCGGCCAGCAGCGCTGTCCAGATACCAGGTGTTCTTCTTTCGATCGCCCTGCACACCCACAAAAATCATCAGTTATTTTTGTGAACCCATCTTTTCTTGATGGGTTCACTGGACTTCTCTACAGAAGTCTCAGTTGATTGTTGTGGTAGTAAACTGAAGACTACATATGGATCTTTTTTACCAGATCCAGGTGCAGGAGTAAAAACGATTGGTATTTGATACCTGCTCCCCTTTTTCTTATCAGATTTTGTTCCAGATGAACATTCTTTTGTTTTGGTTTTGAGGGGGGTTTAATATTTTGTTTTTCAACTGGAGGTGATGAACCTCCTTCCAGATTTTTAATCCGGGCAGTACAACTCTGAACCTGTCTAGACAAAAGTTGGAGTTGACTTTCCAGTTTAAACAAAATATTGTTTTCATCAGGCTGCTGAACCTTGGACCTTGGTTCAGCTGTAGTTTTAGTCTTTTGGGTCTTGGGCTCCTTAGACTTCTGAGGTAAAGGCTTGTTACCAGTGGCCTTTTTAACTGGAGCACTAGCCTGATTGGCTCCAGGTTTGACCTCAATGGGGGTGGTCTCAGTGGGTTCAGTTTTGATAATCTCAGGTTGATCATATGGAGTTTCAACCCTAAGAGCTGGAGGCAATACATGAAGATCTGGTATGAAAGCTGCCATTTCAAGATCTCCAGATTTCCATTCATTTTTCTGGGCATCAATTGTTCTAGAAAATGCATCAAAATTCTTTCCAGATGCTTTTACCCATGACTTGATAATCAATTGTTCTTTTTCAAGATCAGAAACTAATTTTTGATTTTCAAATTCTAAAGCCTCAATTTTCAAAACTGACTCCTTGAGAGCCAACTGGACACTTTGTAAATCATTTAATTGTGGTTTAACATTGTTTAGTTCAATTAAGATAGTATCCAGATATCTTTCACTATCTGCTCTAACAGTTTCCACAAAATCCAAATCACCACTCAATGATTCAGCAAGGTCCAGTTTCAGTTCTGGGTCAACCTGGTTGTCATAATCACATACCTTTTTCAAAATGATGTCCACCCATCTTCCAGTGATGACATCTTCCTTTGCCACATGTTGCTGTTGATCTTCCAAGGCCATGAAACACATGTCCCTTTCCTCTTCATCATCAACTGATGAGTCATCAGAGTATTCCCATTTTTCCTCAGTTTGTGCCATCAAGCACTGATCCTTTTCTTTTTCCATGGACAGGAGGGAATATGGGCCTTAAGCTTCTTATATTTAGCTTTATAGCTATCATCAGGCCGATTGAAATTTGGGACAGAGGGACCAGTTTGGTTGTTCGTCTGACTAGATCTGCATTCCTTCATAAAATGACCTTTCTTACCGCATTTATAGCAGGTAAGATTGGTTTTATCCAGAGAGCTGGAGCTGGAAGCATTGTTTGGGCCATTAAATCTTTTGGATTTATGCTTAAACCTATTAAAGGTTTTAGCAATCATGGCTACCAGATCATCATCGTCAGTTTCATCACAACCATCACTAATTTTAGTGGTCAGGCCAGAGTTCAAGAAACTGTTTAACATCTCCTTCATTGAGTGTGACTGGACACTCTCTGCAGACATTAAAGCAGCACAAGGTCGCTCAGTTACGCTAGAAACCTTGGGACTCTGGGCATGGTTCATGGCATCCTGCTCAGCCACCAGTCTTACTGCATTATTATCTTCAGTGAATCTGAAGGCTCCATAGAGCGATGCAAGAGTGTGACTGTGCAGGGTTTTACATTGTCTTAAGACAAGAACCATATTTTCCCATTTGGAAGGAAGAATATCACAAAACTTCTCAAGAAGAATATCCTTATCCTTCTCTACACCCAAGCCTCTCATCTGATTAATGAGGCTAGAAAACCTGGTGTAAGTACCAGTTAGACTTTCATTGGGTAGAGCAAAGAAGGATTCATACTTCTTGTTCAGGGCAACCTTTCTGGTGACAATGGTGTTATCACCTCCTTCAAACTGAATGACTAATTCATCCCACATTGCCTTGGCACTGGGGAACAACACAAGTGTTTGAATTAAGTCTTCAGGAACAGCTCCAAGGATCATGTTCTTGAGTCTGGTGTCCAGATCTACAAGTCTATGATCCTTATCAGACCAGTGGTCTTCAAGCTTTTCTCTGGAACCTCTTCTTCCAATTGGATCTCGAAGAGGACTTACCCCAAGAGACATGGGTATATATGGTCCATCCTTAAGGATTTTCAACATATACCTCTCTATCCCACCAAAATGCAAAAGCATTTTGGCCTTCCATGTACCGAAGGTCTCACTATTTCCATCAAATTTTGGAACAGGAGTGTTAGAATAATGTACATAGACATGGTTAGGGGCAGTAGGAGGAGGAGGGTTTGTATTAACATTTTGACCAGGTGGAATATTAACATTTAGGGGGTTTTCACCTTGACCAGAACCATCCCCACCTTCAGTAGTAGTCATCTAAGCAGATCTAGGCAAGTATTTTAGCCTTCTGCTCTGATACCACTTGTAAGTCCCAACTAAATAGATGGTACTACCTGAAGACACCTCAATGTCAATGGTGGGGTTACTTTGCAATATAAGCGCTGAACTGGAGACGATCAGTTGCAGTGAGTATATACCAAGTTCTTGGACAGATAACTTATTTAAGTGACAATAAGTAAAAGACAATGCAATAATATAAAGTACTTGTAAAGTAAATTGATGAGACAATATGTATTTTTCAAGTGTAATTTATTTATTAACTTTAAATAAATTACAAGGTTGTTGCAGAACCAAGATAATACAAATATGTAAATATCCTAACAACCTATGAAATACAATTGATCTACACTTGGAAATTCTCTTGACAATCGAAACACTTAAAGTTGTGAAATGTTTCTTTTTGCGATTGAGAGAATATTGCACAAGTTCACCAAGAATATTGCAGGTTTGCAAAGTGTTGCAAAGTCTATTATGCAAAGTGATTTTCTTGTTGTGCAAAGACCTCTATTTATAGGCAAAGTTGACATTGGCCTACAAATATGGTTGAGAACATTTAAGGAATAGCATTTAATTCCTTAAAATGCTGTGTAAAGTTACATAATAAAGTAACTTTTCTCAACCTGCTTTATGTACCTTTTGTACTTTATACATAGATAAAACCTTTTATCCGTGTAATAGCACATAAAGCATAAAGGTCAATTCCTCGTAATCAGTGTAAAGCTTTGTAAGAGCTTTCCACTGATGGTCTCCAGTTTGTAACTGAGTAGAATGTCAACTGGGCCTCGCTGCCATTGTCATTCTCTATCTTCCACTTGTTGTCTTCGACTTCAACTGGAATGATTCTTCAACTGGTCAGTTCTCAACTAGAGGAAGTCTTTAGTTGCGTTAACTGTACGCTGCAACTGGACTTCAATATATTTCTGGACAAATCTTCTTAGTCTCCAGGTGCAACTGGAGACTGTCCAGTTTCAGCGAAACTGGTCCTAACAGTTCGGTCTTTTAAAGTTTGCTTCCGCTATCTTTTGACGCCGTTAGGCAAAATTTTTGGAAATCCATATTTTTAAACGGCAGGTGTTACATAAGCAATTTATATCTATATATCTAAGTAATAATCATAAAGAATTTTGCATGAATTCCTTATGATTATTACTTCTATTTAACAACATTAAATAAAAGATACATAAAACATGCAATTTATATCAAATAAACATGTCAATTCACACAATCAAAACTTGCATAGAGGGTTTAATTTAACCATTAACTTAATTAGGTTGAATTAATAATAAAAACAAAAACCCTAATTTTATTTTTATTAAATTTCGATTTATATATAAATAAATAAAAAACAATTTTAATATTTAATTATTAAATAAATCAAACCAACCCTAAACCCCCTTCAAGTTTTGAACTTTGTAACTAAAATATCACATAGTAGGCTCGTGATACCACTGTTAGGATTCAAGCACAATTATCATATAAATAATCACGAGTACGCAGCGGAAAGAAACGTATATGCAATATAATAATTAACAAAGTAAGGAATTGAATGTGTACCTTTTAGCTTAGCTTCCAATAATATTAATAATAAGATTATTATTATTAGTTAGGGTTTAAAGTAAAACCCCTACGATCGTAAACTTGACACCCCTACGTATGTATGCTAGTACCCGATCACGAAGTCACAACCCTTTGTGTTAATACCCTTAATGTCGAACCAAGCAAAACCCAAAACCCTTTTTGTTGTTGATGTCGATCGAACAAGAGAGAAAGAGATGAGAGAAAAATAGTTAGGGTTTTCAAATCAATTGACTTGAATGAATGAATAAACCCTTGAACTTTAACCTCTATTTATAGGGATTAATTAGAAGGGTTTTCTAACTTGGTGACCAAGTTAATGAGGATTAGGAAACCCTCTTAGGATTTTCGCCCCCCCCCCTCTTTTAGTGTAATTAGGAAACTTCCTTATTTTCTAATTTACACTTTAATCCTTTAATAAACATTTATTTAACATTTAACTATCGTTTATTAATCATTTCGTGATCATATTAATTAATATATTATATAGCTCGACTTTTGTTATTCAACTACTAGTAATAAAAAAGATGCAAAAACCAAAAAGGTGTTACTGCAATGCAAATTATATAATGATACTTAGTCCAAAATCCAAACATTAAGTCTAATATACAGAATATTGAGGCCTTAGAATTTTGGGGGCCTAAAGCGATCACTAGTCCCTATAGTACTATTGAGCCACCTCTATAAATTCAATATAATAAATCAAAAATAATAGGTAACATATATCCAATAGGATAATAGCTCATTTTTATCTTTATTTATTATTATTATTATTATTATTATTATATTATTATTATTATTACTACAACAAGTATGGTAAATATGGAACAATTTTTCAACTCAGCTACATTATCAAATCTTCACATGATATAAATAGTAAAATGGGTAAAACAAATTCGTCAATGTTCATGTATTACATTATTTTGGTTTCATTTTGCTTGCAAATAATTGTATTTTAATTAAACGATTAGTTTTTTTTCCCCGTATATTTTCAACTTTCAACATACAAGCGTTCTAAGGTTACATATATGAACATTTAATATTAATGATTTCGTAAGTCCGGTGTATTTGACACTGGTCCAAATCTAGTATTAATTAAATCATATACATCATAGCCAATGACTCGATTTTCTCTTAGTAGCCCGAATAGAGTTCCTTATCCGTTTACTTGTCTACCTGTTTAAGGTTAGAATTTGCTTTTGTCAAAGTTGAAGATTTGCATCTTATATAGTTATATGAAGAAGTATGGTAGTGTATTGGTTAACTTTTAATTAAGTTTCATGAGGGCTTGAATTTGGAAAGACTCAGGTTCGAGTTTAAGAGGGTGAAGTTTTTCTCTAATATGTTGTCATGTCTTTGAACGAATTATTAAGGGTTTTTTTCCTCCTACTAGGTATCGGGTGAGGAAGTTCACTAGCGTGGACCGGTTAAAAAAATCATAATTTATACTCACTTCTATAATATTTGATCAACACCTACAAAAAAATAGGGTAAATTACAAAAATCATACCTGAGGTTTGTTCGAAACTACACTGATCATACCTACAATTTAAAAATTACGCGAGACATACCCATCGTTGTCAAAAACTTACATTGACCATACCTATCGCTGACGGTCGTCTATTTGGCCGTTAAGTCAAGTCACGTGCCGTGCATGTGAGGTATCAAAATCGTAATTTCGTGTATACTTCAGGTATCATCTGTGAAATTTACCCTAATTAAAAATTATTAAGATATTTATATTTATAGTTCATTTATTAAAGTGGGTAGATATTCTATATTAAAATTCACATATATATATATATATATATATATATTATATATATATAAATATATATATTTATATTTTTAAAAAACCTATTTCAAAATAAAAATAAAAAATTTATAATAAGATGTCATCAAACGATACAGGTTTAGGCTTAAAAAATTCTAAGGTTAGACTAACGACTAACCCTGAAACTTCAAACCCAAAATGCTACAAATTGCTTATTTGAGGTATATTCTAAAACCGTGACGAGTCTTCGACTTTGCTTTACCCCTCTAATCTGAGAGGGATGTCATCAAACCATACGAAAAAATTACATTGTTTTTTTATTTTTTTGTTTTGTATTTTTAAATAGGTTTCTATTAAAAGAATAAATCATAAATTTAAAATAAAATAATAATATATTAATATAAAAGTAAAAATTTTAGTGGTTTTCATGGTTCTCATCATTGTTATATTCACTATACACATATAACAATAACATATATAATAATAAGTGAAATGTTCATTTAAAAACTAAATTTTCTGTGAAAACTATAAAACTGGCCAAAACACTGTGATCTGAATCTAACACAATGTGTTTTAATTGTGTTTTCTAAAAACGCATTGTGTTTTTTGTGTAATCTAAAAACATATTTTGTTAAGTTTTAAATCACAGTGTGTTTTTGATAACACGTGAAAATCCGAATATTGTTCAAACACATTGTGATATGAACTTAACATAATGTGTTTTCTAAAAAAAATTAAAAAACACATTGTGTTAAATTCATATCACAGTGTGTTTTGACTAGTTTTCTAGTTTTCACGAAAATTTTAGATTTCAAATGATCACAACCCTATAAATGCATACTTATATCAACTATTTTTCTCGATATATTTTTCATTAAAAATAAAACTATTTTTTCATATTAAATTTCATATCTACCCAACTTAATAACTGAAGTATAAATAAAACTCTAAAATTCTTAATAATTATTTTTATGGTGAATTACAAGGATAATACCTGAAGTATGCACGAAATTACGGTTTTGATACCTCACATGCACGACACGTGACTTGACTTAACGGCCAAATAGACGACCGTCAGCGATAGGTATGGTCAGTGTAAGTTTTTTACAACGATAGGTATGTCTCGCGTAATTTTTAAATTGTAGGCATTACAAGTGTAGTTTTGAACAAACCTCGGGTATAATTATACCCAAAAATATGCTTTAGGTTTCAAGAGATGGTGTGTGAATTAGATGACAGGGTTCAAGACTTCAAGTGGTTGTGAATTTTCGAAGTTGAGGTCTTAATTGTCAAGTTTTCAAATTTCAAGAACGCGTCAAGTATCTATCATTCGTTGTTTTCTTTTTTCTTCTTAACATTCAAGAGTTGGCCAAGTTTCGAAATTTTAAGAGTCTCTTTTACGTTTTCAGATTAAAGAGTAGTTGGTCAAACTAGCATCTTTTGTATTCAACTAGATTATTACCCCGCGTAATACGTGGAAAACATATATAATTAATGACATGTTAAATTTTTATCATAAAGTAACAAATATTTAATCAGGTAAGAATTAAACCACTAAAAAACATAAAGTCACATTAGTGGTCGTTGAGATTCCGGTCAACAGTGACCAGACAGTTGAAAAATAGATAAATCATCTATTAGAGGTCTCACTAAGTAAGGTTTTTGTTTGTTTGGATATCTTTCATTCATTGTCATTATATTTGTGCTTTAACGTTTTGCTCAAATAATTTAGTTATCTACTAAAATTACTAAGCAATTTAATATCAATCTATGTATAAAACTAATATTTAGTTATCCACTAAATTAATTAATGATATAAAATAAATACTTATAACCAAATTTTATTACGTTATATGATAAAAATCTTATACAAAAACATAATTTAATAAAAACGTATTACATTAAAAAAGAAAATTTTATTTAAAAAAAATCAAAAAATGATTTTAAATATGAAAATGATGTAAAATATAAAAATATTAGTTTCCATAATTATATCATCACAAACATTAATTATTAATGTTTATAAATTTAAATAAGGAAATATTAATCATTTAAATTTTATAAAAAAAAATTAAATCTAAAAAAGTTAAAAAGGTATATGACATCATCATTTAATCTAATGCTCTAATTAAAAGTTGAAATTCATCTAAGGTCCAACTTCTCTATTTTATAATTAAGGTTTCTCTTTTATATATATTTACAGAAGGTTTCTCTTTTATATATATTTACAGATTAGAGATGTTGTTTAGTTCGTCACTTGTAATTTATAAGATATATTACATCTAGTTTTTTCTTTTCCCTTTTCATTTGTATCTTAAAACTTTACTAGTGTATTTTAAATTGGGATTAAGTTATAAGTTGATTATATGCTTTAGGTTTTATTAGTGTAATATCCTCTTATGCTTTTTTCGACCGACATGTATGGTAACTAAATTCTTTACACTTTCTGACTTTTACTTCATTGTGGCCGGATGTCCTTATAAAAGTAGTCTCTCTACCTTTAGGTAGATGTAAGACTGTTTACAACTCACCTCCCTTATATCCCGTTCAGGGATTGAGCCTTGTTGTTGTTATTGTTTTTGTTGTTGATACTGAAGTAAAATTTGGAAGTAAGTTTTTACACATCAGTATTTTTCGATATAAGTTCGCATCAAAGTAAAACGTGAAAATACGTTATCTACATGGAGTATTTTTTGTTTCATTATTCATAGAAAATACATAAAAAAAGAAAAAACTTGTGTCTTTAAACCAACTGTCTTGAAAGTGATTGTATTAAGCCCGTAAAGGTAAGAAAGAAAAGGGGAAAAGTTAAAATTGCCGTTAAAAGGCAACATACTCTGTTTGTTCTTCACTCTCTGACGGAGTTGTCAATGCTTAAACAATAAATATCATTATTATTTCCTGATTTAACCGTACTATCTAAGTTTTGACTTTTCATTTTAATACACAACTTATAGAATAATACTTATAATTTGATATTTTATTTTAATGTATATGTTTATAAGACGTCAAAATTTGTCATTAGTATGTAACAAAACATTGGAGGAAAAAAAGACGACGACTAGTTATATTTTCTTTTTTATAGGGGTAAAATGGATTTATGTCTCTTTGTTGAAAGAATCCTTCTACGCCGGTGCCAAACGGCTTATAAAAAATTAAAAATATAACACCATAAGTTTAAAATTATCCCGATGTTATCCTTTATGGCCAAATTAAAGAGACACATTAATTATGTGAGATATTTTATGCTTCATCTTATGAAAAATACCAATTTATAACTAAAAAATAAGCAAGTGATGCTAGTTCAATGGGTTAATGCATACGTGGTTTTACCCAAAATTATTAAATTCAAATCTTTATAATGACAAGTCTGTAGGATTTTCCTTTAAAATATACGTTATCTCTTGAATCCTATGAAAAATAGTGGAATAGAAGGATATCGCCTTTGTAAGGTACATATCGTGCTCCGTAATGTAGTTAATCTAACTTCTTGTAATAATAACAATAATAATAATAATAATAATAATAATAATAATAATAATAATAACGAAAGGTTATCAAACATAATTGATATGAGAAATTATTCAATCAAATAACTGGGTGGTGAGGGGAAGACTTGGTGAGACATTTTACAAGCCTTTTCTTTTACTCACATCAAGCGCGCCAGACCAATTGAAGGTGCGCCAATACATGGTTCCTATGTTTTACAAGTAGTGTATTCGCAAACAACATAGCTTTAATAAGCATAAGGTCAAAACTATCTTATACACTCCTAATTGTAACCCAAAATGTGTATCCAATATACGGTTTTTAGGTAGTGTTTGTTAAGATTTTTATAAAAAAGTCATGATTTAATCAAAAATACTTTATCTATTAAGTTATTAAAAGTGTTTGCTAAAAACAACTAAATTGACTTAGTTTATACAGACATTATTTATCCATTCAGTCACTTTATCAATTCAGTCACTTAATAGTTAAAAAAAAAACAGGCTCTTATGCTATTATAGTAACATTTATTAAACTAACCTCACTTTTAGCTTGTTACATGTTAAAACATATATATATCCAATTATGCATTCTTATATCTATTTGTGGGTTCAAGACTTTGGGTTTTTACATTTCAAAATTGATCTATTTTAATGTTTTATGTTATGGGATACGACCAGGGCAAGACTGTCTTTCACTGTGACAGAGACATGGCCTGCTCTTACCATCACTTTAACTTGTGGAGTAATAAATTTTTTACCTCTAGGACAACTTACAAATATTACCCCGACCTTTACTATATTTAGCAAAATATACCCTGACTTTTAAACTGTTACTATCCAATCCTTTGTGCCATTTTCGCCTTCACAAAAGGGTCCCATGCCAATCCAAACACCTAACGGAATATGTCAGATGCTTGGTCCATCACTTTCCAAAATGTAAAATGCAATCAATATGTGTAATTTATATATTTATAGCTCCTTTCACTATTATAGTTATATTTTCAGAATAGAACTAGCTAACACAATGCCTTGATTATTTGATTTATTGTCGTGAAATGTTTGATTCTTACATTTTCTTTTACAAATATATCATGAGATAAAATGAATTGCCTGGTCTTTTAATAGCAAAATATCAAAGAAAAAATCTCGCTAAATGTTTGACATGACTTGTTAGTTGTTACGTTTATTCTAACAAACAAAATGAAAAATGAAGAAAAATGAATGAGCAAAATTTCATATGTCAAAAATGTTATGGATATTTTGGGATATTCAAAAAACTAGTCTTAAAATCGTGCTACACACTGTACAAATGGAGACAAGGTTGGGTGTTGCAATGAAAATATTACTTGTTGGCTTTTTTTCCGAACATTCAGTCGGTATGCGACATCAGGGAAACCTCACCGTATAATGGTGAAGTCTTGCACGTACCCTAGACAACGAGATGTTGACCATGGGCCGTTACAAGTATTCGGAGGAAAAAACCCCAAGACTTGCCATCCCTAAGGATCGAACTCAAGACCTTGGGTAAAACCTGGGATGCCTCTGACCAGTTTGGACTAGTCATCATTGGCACTTGTTGGCTTACTTGGCTGGGCAGAAGTTAGTAGTGATTAGAGGGTGCTCGGCTCATTACAACCAAAACAATTATTTTATACAAATTTTCATTCCAAAAGTTAAATCAACATGATTTCTTTAGTTGCTCATCCCAATCAAACAACCGACCTTCTTTAATGTCAAATTCAGGTTCCACCACTTCTTGTTGAAGTTTATTTTTTACGAACATACTACAATATGTCATTTACATCACTTATGTTTCATTCGTGTCTTCGTGAAATAAAAAACTTTCGTCGGTACTAACATAATTGAGTGTCGTACGTTATTACATTTCACAAGTTTAAAAATAATGAGAACAAGTAATGTTTCAATCACATATTTTTATCACTTGAGTTGAGAATTGAGATGCGTACATAATTTTCTTCCTATACACAGAAATGCAAAGTATATTATAATACCTGACGTCGTTATTTACGATTTGTGTTTACACGTTAGTTGTTAAACCTGATCTTTACAAAAGATTTACTCTGTCCTTTCATTTTAATATCTCACTAGAAAACCTATGCCATTGATTGCCTTTTGGTTTATGTTTAAAGTCGAGGAATAGGTAAAAGAAAGTTTTTATTTCATAGATGTTCATGTTTATCCACGACATAATAAATACCACCTTAATATATCTATTTATATTTATAATTACCAATAAATAGTTCTCCCGTTCAATATAAAAACACACAAAATAATATATTCTATTCTTGTTCAAGTCTTTTAGAAATGTCAGCATATGAGTTACATATACATAGCCTATCTCAGACTATACCCATCGGGACGTTATACCAGTCGGTCGGACGTAAAAGAAAAACTATTAAATAATGTTCATGCCACCGACTTGTTGGACGGATCAAACATTAGTCGCCACATATAATATAATAATATATAATCAACATATCAATGTGGTATCTCCGTTTTTACTTTTGAGAGTCTTTTCTAGTTATACAATTTCTAAACAAATTTCATTTTTTATATATTTATTTAATAAAACAAAATACATAATTTTTAAAATACTTTAAAAATTATATACTTTATTTATAAACTTCATTATATTTTCTACTTTTAATTTCTTATTATTATTATTATTTATGATGATGAATTATTTCTTTAATTTTGAATGAGTTATCTAATTTGTTAAACATGTTTTGATGAATGTAAAATATTTTATAAATTTAGATATGAATAGCATAGTTTTTGAAATAAAAAGTATATTTTTATTTTTTAATTAAATTTAGATTAAATAATAATCATTAAACATTGTATTATTTAAAAGAAAAGGAATATTTTGGTTGGGTTGTTGATGAGAGTGTAAAACTTATGTTTAGTTGGGTTGGATAAAGTAGAAGAGAGAGAAATTAATTTATTAATGAATAGTATGGTTGGGTTGGGTTGTGAATGAGGATGGTCTCAGTTATCTACGTGATCTTCAAGGCCGTTTTTGAGAATTTCTTATAAAAATAAGGCCCGAGGTAAAAAAAAAAAGCCCCCTAAAATGAGAGTCGTAAATTCAATGAAGTATTATGAAAATAAGTATAACTTACATATTCAAAAAAAAAAAATGCGAGACTCTCCTTTATTTTTCACAACAAAGTTTCTGAATATGTTAAAGGTTAAACTAAGATTTTCATAGCAATTTATGTAATAAAAATAATTGCAAGATACTCATTCATTCATTCTTTGTAGTAGTATATTACAATTAAACAATAATATGTTAATTTTAAATAAACATATTATACTTGGAAGTCGATCTGAAACAATGAAATTAAATCTGAGACTTAATGTAGGCAAAGAAAAAAAAGTCCCCCTTATAATATGAAAGAAACCAAGTAAAATAAAATAAATTGTGTTGGAAACTTAAAGAATTAAATTATAACTAGTGTTTTACCCGGCCGTTGGCCGGGGATAACAACCGAACATAGACTTGAATGCGGGTAATTATTTCTAACATGCCAACTGTTTCCATTAGACAAAAAAAACACATCGTTAAACAATACACTGTTAATCTTAAAACATAAAACTTTGATGGCGAAATATAAACTTGCGATGTTCTTGGAAGATAAATATAAGAAGCTAAAAACTTTGATTGTGAAAATTAAAATAGACTAAAGTTGTATCACATGAATCGTTAAACATAAAACTTTAATGGTAAAAATAAAAAGTCTTAAAAGGATTTAGTGGTTAAAGTGTGAAGGACTAAATATTACCACCCTAAATAAAATGAAAAATAAAAAACCCAAGAAGTTAAGCTAACATCTACACAACACGCTAACTTAAACACTAAAATTGAAAAAAAAAAAAAAAACGAAGCAGGCATGCCGCTGAGCCAGGCTCCAACCAACGCGGTTCACTATTAGTATATAATATAATATAATCCCAATTTTTTGGGGAAAAAAAAATCCTAATGTTTTGGGCCTGCTTTGCTATGACAGTAACTTGTTTAGAGCATAAAAACTAGGCTGCCAATTTCATTTTTTTGGGCCCCAATGATCAATGGTTCTGGGCTTGGGCCTATACCGCCTACCCTAAGATGCCCAATGATTAAAAGTTTTCGTATAAACTTTTGAATAGGACCTCAGAAATCCATAACTTTTTGCTGATCTTTTCGTGTTATTTATCCAATAACACGAAACTCCTTTTAACAAATATCAAGATTTCCGACTACTAGGACACCTTGACAATGGTTTCATTTATCCAAAATATATGTATATGTGATGTAAATAACACTTTGGACTAATATTACCAGCATAATGTATACAAGTTTCAAGGTAGTGAGTATTTGGCGTATAACAAAGAAGATGAGAAACCAGGTTGTGTAATGGATTTCTGAGGTCTTATTCAAAGGTTTATACGATACATTTTTTTGTGGTTAAAATTAAATTATGATGATGCTCCAAAGTATCGTGTGAAATGTATTATTTAATTCAAAATCATAAAAAATTTGTCTATACGAATTTCATGCGACAAGCTAAAATTAGAAAGAGAAGAAGTTATATTTTCTATTGAACTGATAATAAAAGAAAGTAAAAAACACGAGATGATAGAAAAATAAAATATTTATACACAAAACTATCCTGAACTGACTTTTCACTGACCCACATTATTGGGCCTATATAACTCATAGCATTTGCTTATTGTTTTGGGTTCAACTCACAACTTCAATCTTTATTATAAACTGGTACCCGCGCGTTACGGCGGTGGTAGAGGTGACGATGGTAGTGGCGGCGGAGATTGGCGGTGGTGGCGGTGGCGGCAATGGCGAGGAATGTAGGTTATTGATGTAATTTGGTTTTGATAGAATGTTGAAACTTAAAATGTTAAACAAGACTATTTGCTTTATAATATAGTATATAAATATAGATAGACAGGATGTTTTTGAAAATAAAGATTTGTTAAAACTGGTGGTCATAAAAAATTAATATTGATGATTCATTATGAAATGAAAATAATTATATGTATTTCTAAATTTAATTAATAACTATTAACTAGTTTATTACTCGCGTAATACGCCAAATTTGTACATTTTTTTATATTAAGAAACTTTTATTGTTTGAAAACTATTAATATCTAAATAAACTTTTAAACCACAATTATAATACCATTTTTATTGTCAATAAAAAATGTTACAAATAATATTTTAAGCCATAAAACTAAAATATATATTTAGAGCACATATATTCCAATATATAGTCACCATTATGTTAGTTATGAAATATTAAAGAAATATCTTTATTAACACTAAGTTATAACTACATAACTTTCTCTTATTAGGAACAAAAAGATGTTATTTTAATCCATTATTAAGCAATCACATCAAAACATGTAATATAAAGATTTTTGAAAAAATATTTGTGTCGTTGAAATAAAACATTAATAATGGTAAAGAAAATGTAATTGAAATTTCTCATAATATCATATGTTTAATGTTTTATTATAAATAAACACGAAAAAAGTAAAAAGATCACACGATTAAGACTTTTTACCAAACTAGTTAAAATATGGATAAGAATCCTCTAAAGTTGCTTCAACTTTATAGGTAAAGTTGGAGCAACTTGAACCATTGGATTAAAATCAATGGTCAAGATTCAAACTTGAATTTTTAATCTCAATCATTGATTTTAATCCAATGGTTCAAGTTGCTTCAACTTTACCTATAAAGTTGAAGCAACTTTAGAGAATCTTTATCCAAAAAATTAGAGTAGTAAATAGTATAGATTATTAACAAATAAAAAAGTGTATAGTAGATTTCTCAAAAAATAAATCAAAATTTAAATACCCGTATTCAATTTATCAACATATTTTAAATGGAAATTTTGTCAAATATTCATATCAGTTAGACGACATTAGAAATACATATATATAAAGGTTTTAGGTTAAATAAAACAAGTATTAAAGTAAAACAAATAAAATAATAGGTTTTTCTTCACTGAAAATCACCGTGCATCATGAAAATCATCGTACATCAATTGCTTCGTGAATCTTCGTGCATCAATTTAACCATGATCTAAGGGTCAAGATCTTGTTCTATTTGTTTTACTTTAATACTTGTTTTACAATACCCAACCCCTATATATATATTTATATATATGAAAATATAACTTATACTATATAAATGATTTAATTTATTTATTTATAAGCTATAACTTAACATCATAGAATAAGAAGTATCATTATTATAAATGTATGGTTAACAAAGGTAATGAGTACTTTCTATTATAGCTTACTGGTTAAACACCAGCTTTATATGTTGGACGTCTTGAGTTCGAGACATGAAAAAGACCTTTAAAGGAATTTCACAAGTAAAGTTCTCCAGTGAAGCAAGTTTGAGTTCTGCAGAGGGTCAGTGTTTTATCCCAACTAAATGTCGTGTTTTCAGACGGTTTAGTTGGGAGTTTCCCCTCCTACTATGTATTGAGGGTGAGGGTGCTCTCTAGCGCGGACCCGGTTAAGACAACGTAAGCTATATCCCCTGTTGCGAGCAAATGATTCACACCTTTAAAAAAAATAAAGTTAAATGATTTATTTATATTTTAAATATGAGGACTAAAAGTGTTATTTATAAAATCTTTGGTATGATGTCATTAATATTATTCTAATATTCAACTAAAAGTTTATGGAAAATAATAATGACAGCCTTAAGGACTGTCACTAACAACTTATTACATGTTTAAAAACTTGTACATTATATATTAAAAACCGCCCTCTGAATTTTCTAACTTAATTTTTTACCTGTCATAATGATCTGAATTCCAAAAATAACAGTTAAGTCCTAGATAATCGCTTTTTATTAGAGTTGTTTTGCAACCCATAACATGTACCCTAGCTAGCTAGAGCAAAAGTTATAAGTGTCTACGTTTTTATTTTTCCATTTATTTCAGCCGCATAAATATTAATAAAAGAATAAATTCAGCCGCATAATAATAATCCCATAACCCTTTTGCAATCTTAAATCCAATCGAAGATCATGGCAGGTCATCGTCGTCATAAAATTCCCAGGCACATAATTTTCTTCCACATACTACCAAGGTTGCCAGTTAGCTCGTGTCAACGTTGTAGAAGTGTTTGCAAAGAATGGCACTCGTTCCTCAAAACACGTTTTTTTGCTAACATGCATACCCGCCATCTAATGATCAGTGGATCCACCGTTGAGCTCCGTATGTGTAGGCGGCGTACGTAAAGGAGGTTTATTTGAAGAATATTATACTGATCTAGTTGTATGGAATCCGTTAACGGGAGAGTATAGAATGTTGTTGAAAACTAATCTTCACATGAAAGTTTACTTTTCAAAAATAATAGCCTGGGAATGTATTACAGCGATGACGATTACAAGCTTTTAATTGTATCATCTGATGTTAATCTCAGTGTTCATATATATTCGTTGAAATCCGACACATGGAGAAAGGTTGACTCAACAAAAAACTATCAAACTCTTTTTGACTTAGGATTAGCATCTGCATATTGGGGGTGGATCACTAATAGTACTTGGTAGAATATGAATGGAAATCTTTATTTCTTGAAAGGATTTTCAATTCTAAAGTTCGACACAAAGATGGAAATGTTCACCTTAGTACCAATTCATCCTTCTCTAAAAGATTTAGACGTTAAGCGTTTGACGATGAACGTTCAAAAAGGCGTTATTCACTTGGGTGTTAAGTATGAAACTGGCCGGTCGACATCAAAAATCTAAAAAGGCCTATATCCAGTTGTGGAGGATGATAGGAGATGAGAATTGGGAAGGGGTAGGAGCTCCGTACATAGTTGATATCTCTATGTACCCATTTCACTGGTTAGGGAACAAAACTTGGCTTATGATTGGATCACTTGACCGACATCTGTATAAAGTTGATCACAGTAAAAACTATGTCAAAGGCAAATCCGCACCGATTTTTAGCATGTATGGGTATGGAAAAGAGAACTACATAGAGTCTTTTATGTTGATTGATGGATCAATATAAAGATGAAGTAGCATCATCGTATCCATCATATCCATATAGTTTATCTTGTTTTAAATCTTGTAAGTTGATTTATCAGAGATAATAATTACTCGTATTATTTTGCTTACAATGTTTTGAAATTGTGAAATTATGAACATTAGTGATGAAAATTATGATTGATGTTTTATGTGTCCATGTGACAGGCTCATAGAGCGCCATAGCATGGGTTTCTCGTGTTGTATAAGGCGAAAATTGCGAATTAATTGAACACAACATAATTTAACAAAGAAAAAGGCAAAAAGGCTTACTTAGCTAAACTATGAAGAAAACATTCAACTCATGCATGCTGTTAATTGACTTGATAACTTAAAGTCAACTGGACTTTAATTTGGTTTTCTAGTCACCCATATGTCTCACATAAACAAATGTTTGGTTTGTTGAAACATTGCCTTCATGAAAGAACTGGACTGAGATGATGAAAAGAATGAAAGAAACTGCTCAGTGCCGCCTTCTGCGGGTTTTGAGACCCAACACCTCGACGGTGTATGGGGGAGGTTAAGATTGTTTTCATTTTCTATCTAAATGGTAGAAAAGACCCTCCAACCTTTTGCATGGGATGAGGATCGAACCAATGACCCCTGTCTCTACTCTCTAGAGTATGTCTAAAAAAGAACCAATGACCTTTTGCATGGGATGGGCAAGTAAAAAAAGATTTAATCTAAAGTATCTCTTTGGATCGTTATTCTTTTTCTGGGAAAACAAGGGGGTGATGATGTCAGTCACTTCTTTTTCGTTCGTTTTATGCATACTTATTTATCAATTAAGTAATGTATTTATTGAATTTTAGGAGTACGTGGTTATGGTCACGTCTCATGCCACATTCTTCTGTTTCACCGGTGAAAGGACCTCATCTCTATAGAGGAGCTGGGACTGGAAAAACCATGTTAATGTTTATACTTTATGATCATATGTAAGCTTCATCCATGTCATTCAGGAGCTTTATGAAACATTTATTCTATCATATTGGTTTAAATTACATGTGTGTCTTCAATATGAGAACGATGGTAAAGTTTAAACGCAAAATGGTCTGGATGTGTGGGTTGGGTAGCAGGTTAAAATCAGCTAACAGTAAATCAAATTGTTTGTAGTACCAATTCGGGCTGTGTTCACCAACAAGCATTTTACGATAACAAAAAATATTACAATAATAATAATCTAAATTCTTAAAAAAAAAAGACTTTAGTGTCTATGGGCATTAAAAAGAATGCACTTTGCGAGACTTTCTAATATTTAGGCACAATTTCTTTTTCTAACACCTTACTGAATTGAACAGGAACTCTGTTTTCCTTGCTATGTGTATGGTATAGATACCGTTGGGTGCAAATGGATCGTTTTACAACAAGCCTCTTGGTGTGTATGTGTATATATATAACAAGTGTAAAGTTAAACCGCTACAATGAACCATAACCAGCTCGTCGTCCCAGGGTATCTCTTATTCAAGAGAATACCTTTTGAAAGAAAGTAATATGAGTAATTGATGCGGGCCCAAGTATAGATAAACAAGCTATGTGGTATTTGGAAGCCTAAGACAAGGCTTCAAAGGGTGTCTCACTAAAATGGGCATAACTTGAGCTACAGGGCTCCATTTTGGGCGTATGACCAGTCAAAACGACCGTGAGAACGAGGAGCATCAAGTTGCCTACGGCGGTTTGGGTCGACTTCGAGTCCCGAAACGGCCTTTTTCTATCACTTTTGCACATTTTTATGTTTTTTTTATGTTTTTTTGGATTTTCCTTTGGTTATAACTTTTGGCCCACTAATGCTTTTAGGCCCGTTCAAATTTCTTTTATCTATTTATATGTACTAGAACCATGGGAGATGATCAGTTTTAATGAAATACAAAAATCATTTTTCCCCTATTCACAGTGTGTGTTTAGTGTGTGAACCCAGATTATCGGTATTCAATCTGAATCAACGATAATTTGAAGAATTGTTCCTAGTATTCTTTGAATCAACAGATTCGATTAGTTATCCCAAATTTCCGTTTGCGTCATAAATCAGGAGAAAAATTTGAATTAAATTTCACAAGTCTTTTACAAGAAAATTAATATGTGAAAGGAGAACAGTCTTTGAATCTAACCAGGAACTGATCGAACAAAACACATATGTGTAGCTCTTGGTCGGCTAGGCCATAGATTTGTTCTTTTAGTTTTACATATGTTTGAACAAGTATGCACCACTGATAGAGCCTGGCCATATTAATATTTTCCTATTTTCGTCCAGTATTAGAAGTGGCAAAATGGGTGGGTTCAGTATCGGGCCAAAACGGGTTTGTCTAGACAAGATAATGTTTTGGTAAATGTCAAAACAGGTTAGGTTGGTCTGACCCAAAAGACTTTGATTTATACATACAATAGCATGTAATTGTTAAACGTCTTAGATGCAACACGAGAAGGGTGTGTAGTTGACTAGCCTCGATTGTTTGAAGAAATCGTAGAAGTTGAATGTTTTTACCTTTTGAAACACGTTATCTTTTTATTCTTTGATTTAAGATTACTATTAAAGATGAGCTACCAGAGGAGGTAAAGCTTTTAATCTGGGATTTGGTCCGTTTTGTTAATTCAACTAAATTGATCTACATTGGTAGATATAGTGAGAAATTGTCACAAATCGTTCCTGTTGATTCGCATTTTCATCCTTGTGTTTTTTTTTATCATTAGGTATCCTGGTACTTATTCATTTTCATTGCTAGTCGTCCCTGACTAACATCGTTACTTTTCATTTTAATCCCCATGTGCAATGCACATGAGGGCATTTTAGTCTTTTCCCATATAAAACTCCTACCCTTTCCTTCTTCCTATTCTTTTCTATCCAACAACCATCACCACTCTTCTTTTATGCCGATTACAAAAACACTTTCCCACCAAAAAAAAATAAATTCCAGATTATAGCACAAATGGATAACCCAGATTCAAGGTACAAGAATTTTGCTGAATTCAAAGGATGCACAATTTTTTTTTTAACAGCAACGAAGGATCCATAAATGCATCGTTTGTGCATCCGAAATAAATGCGAGTAGGTTTTTAAAATTCAAACAAAACTTAATATATCTATATTAATATCAAAGAAAGATGCACGAATAGATACATGAGCGACTGAGCGAGAATCCAATTCATCAAAATATACATGTGTACTCAAAACAAATTGAATATGTAAAAGTCAAAGATAATAAAAGTATGTTCAGTGCCATTGGAAAAAAAACATGAAATTTCACAAGTTATAAGATCCAATCCATTAAATACGAAGACAATGATGTGAAAAATATTGTTTTGTGTCGGCCATTTGGACACACAAAAAGTGGTGTTTGTACCTTGTAGCAGCCAGCCATTTTGACCCAAAAACCGGCGAGTTAGTCACATATGATATTTAAAGGGGTTGTTTAATAAGGTATATGGGAAATGGGTTTTGATCCGGGTCGGGTATCTTGCTCCACCACTACAGTTTATGGGAATGGATCTATTTTTGAGTGTCGTTTTCATCTCGTCGGAACACCCATCTCCGATCATCCATGAGAGAAACCTCCGGCCATCCATAAGAGAAACCCAGGTCATATCTTCATAGATTTCAACCTTGAGGCAAAACCCATGTTTTGTTTTTATGATTTTGGGTAAATTGAAATGGTGAAGAAGGTATTGGTGGTTATGGATATTGGTTTAGATATGATTGATATAGAAAATCATATGTATATGTATAGATTAGAGATACAGATATTCGTATGTATATGTATAGATTAATTTTATATTATTATCACAAGTAGTCCATGTGGTTGATAAAAGGACGGTTATGCCCTCATATGCATTGCACATGAGGGATTTAATGGAGCAAAAGTAACATCAGTTAGTGGTAGGGACGACTAGCAATGAAAATGAATAGCCCAGGATACCTAATGATAAAAAAAGCACAAGGATGAAAATGCAAATCCAGCAAACCACAGGGACAATTTGTGACAATTTCTCTTATTAAATTAAGTTATATTAATTAACATATCAATGATTGAACACTCTTCAGAATTCACCCAGTCTTGCTATTGTTCTTTTACATTTAAGGTTTTGTATTTTGTGAGTTTAATTAGAACCAAATCTGTACATGGGCCATCTATTTAGTCCACATACATAACATTTTTTTTAAATCAGATTCAATAAGCATGTAACCTAGTATAGGAGATCACTTAAACATGTTGCATGTTAAATGATGTCTCCTATACTAGGTAAGCATGAAATTAAGACGTATGTAATGGGAATGGGGTGGACAAGGTGGAACTCAACCACCTCGGGTATCGCAACACGTATTTGGAAATCGGGCCAAAACCCGAAATCCCAAAATCACAACACACTTTTTCAATTTCGAGTGGCGATTTCAAATTTGAAGATTTTAAATTGAGATTTTAGAAATTTGAGTGGCGACATTCGATTTTGAGTTGTGATATCGAAATTGGATAATGAGTTACGATTTCGAATTTGAGTTGCGATTTCAAGATTTCGAGTTGTGATTTTCAATTCAAATACGCGTTGCACTTTTGACACATGTTTTGCGATTTCGCACTTTTGGCATTCGTTTTGCAATCTTTATGATTGTTCATTTATTTCATTTTCAAGGTTGTAAATATCGCTTTCGGTATCGTATCGGCCGACCCCCGATAAGCGATATATCGGATATATCGGGGATATATCGGATACCCTAAATTGTAAAGGAATTTATCTAAAATATATATATATATATACTAACAATATATACAATTTGTGTTTTATAAACGTATATATTGTTAGTATATATATAAATGTTAGTATATATTGTTAGTATATACAATAAATTTATCTAAAATTTATACCCTATTACTGTTTTAACCCCTTTTTTTAAAAAAAAAGTCAACTTTTTTTGTTGACCGATATGGCCGATATTGACCGATATTGACCGATAAGTGCCGAGTTTGACCGAAATTTGACCAAAGCGAGAAGTTGGCCCGATAACCCACTTTTCGTATCAGTTGAAGGCCGATATCCGATATATCACCGATATATCGGCCGATATGGCCGATATTTGCAACACTGATCATCTATTAGGGGTGAGCAAAAACCGAACCGGAAAACCAAAAACCGAAAAAACCCGACAAAACCGAACCGAAAAAACCGAAAACCGAACGAAACCCATTGGTTTGGTTTTCGTTTTCTAAAAACCGAACGGATCGGTTCGGGTTTCGGTTTCATATGCCAAAAAACCGATCAAAAACCGAACCGAACCGAACCAAATATATTTTAATTTATTTTATATTTATATCATATTACATTTATATTTATTACTTATAATTTGTAAATATGTTAATATATTTAAACTTTTTGTCTTTTTAGTGTACAAATCTATATAAATTGTATGTTTTAAATGAAAACGTACAATAAAATCAATTCGTTTTATAAAAATTATACCAATTTTAACACCTAGAAAACATAACTAGTTAATAAAAACCATCTCTGTATTTTAGTTTCTATATCATTTTTTTTAACAATTGAAAGTTAAATTTATAACATAATAAACAAAAAACGTAAAAAAAAATTATAAAAAAAACCGAAACGATCCAACAAACCGAAAACCGACAAACCGAACCGAACAAAAACCGAATCCAATGGTTTTGGTTTTCTAAAAACCGAATGGATCGGTTCGGGTTTCGGTTTTAGGCAAAAACCGACCCAAACCGACCCATACTCACCCCTAATATATAAATTAAAAAAAAGTTATTCTTATGTTATTATAAGTCATTTTCGTTTACTCAAATTATTTTCTTTTTTTTTAAAAAACAAAATTTAATTTATTCTTATATTTGTGTTCATTGTGTTCTTTGTGATTGTAAAAATATATTAAGGTTGTTTTTTAAAAGTTTTTTATCAAAGATTTATTAGAAAAAAGCTTTTCATAAAGCTTTTCTTCCAATGGTAAAACATCAAAAAAAGTCTTTGCATAAAAAAAGAGTATTTGTCTTCTCCAAAGACTTGAACTAAAATTTTCAAGCATAAAAGTCTTTACCTTAATGGGTTACATGCTTATTTTAAAAATGTAAGAGGGTCTTGGCAACCCACCTTCCACTCCATTTTTTACCACTCACTTTCAACCCTCTTATGCCACCCCATCTACCTCTCACTCACCCCTCATTCCACGTTTTTGATAACATCCCACCACTCACACACCACTCACACATCTATATACCCTTATTATTTAAAACATAAAAATAAAACATTACTTAATATATAATATATTTTCTTTATTAAACTGGTAAAATAAACCTTTAATAATAACAACAACAATAATATATTTAAAAAAAGGTAACTTTTAAATATATATTGATAGTTTAGGGTTAAAAATGAAAATGTTGTTTGAAACAAAGAGGTGGGGGCGTGGGTCTTCTTCTTCTCAACATAATCTAGTAAAATGTATACAATTTCTATTGTACAGTGTACAACTGTATAATGCAGGTATTGTTGTAGATGGCTAAATGTTGTTGTAACAATATCATTCCCCATTCATAAATAACTCAGACAATAAAAATAAAAAAACAAATAGCCGTTTGAAACTAAACTGGAGTCAAAAGTATTCGTTGCAAACTAAAACTATCCTTGGATTGAAACTCACGCACGCAATGCCACCAGCATGGTCTGACCACTCAAACCCACACCACCACGCGTGGTAGGGTCGGCGGCGGTGTTTCATGGTGGTGCCACGCCCACGACGCCTCCAACTTCCATCCGTTGCCAATGGCCTAACAAATGCATCAAAACGTATGTTAAGTCTATCATTACACTACAAGAGGTCATACCCTGTTTATAAGACATGAATTAGAGTATGATCAAGTTGATGGGTTTTCCTCGAATCGTAAAGTTAATTAAGTGGGCTAGGGGCTCCACACGTTTGAAATAATGATCATGTTGTGCTTACCATTACCATTACGCCACCGTGTATGGATTATCTGACATTATCTTAATCTTAATATATACTAAGACAGTCTAATAACTTATTAACAATCAAATCGCTCATTTATCAAATTGACTCTCGCTTATGTTATCATTTATTTAATATAAATTAATTCTTAATAATCATTATCCAAACATATTTGGTATACTAGCCAAATGCCCGCGCAATGCGGCAGTGAGATGGTGGGGTGATAGGTCATAGAGTGTGATAGGTCATAGAAGGTGATCGATCATAGGGGGTGATAGGTCATATGTGATCGGTGATGGGTGATCTACCTGACGGGCTCCGCCCTCGGATTTAAAAATTCATCGAAAGTATATCGAATGACCTCTCTAATGAAAGAGCATGAAATTTTAAGAACACCCATATAATTTTTATAATTTATCGATGTACGGTTTTTGAGATAAAAGATTTTGAATGAATTAGAGGAATAAAATGATTTATGGAGGAGAGAGAAAAAAAATGAGTGGTTGAGATTATAGGGTATTATAGGTATATAGTGTCTGTTTGGCAAGGAGCTTTTTGGGGGCTTTTAGGAGCTTAAAAGCCCAAAACTTTTAAATATAAGCCCTTTTAAAGTTATAGCTCTGTTTGGTTGTTCATTTGAAATCATAAGCCCTAGCCCCAAAAGCTCCTAAAAGCCCCGAAAGGTCTTTAAAATAAAAGCTTGTGTAAGAAGGGTTGAAATAAAAGCCCCAGCTCCTAACCCCATTTTCAAGCTCCAGCTCCAAGCCCCTAACTACAGCCCCAGCTCAAAGCTTTTGTGCCAAACATACATGAGATATATCAATGACATCTCTAATGAAAGAGCATGAAATTTTAAGAACACTCATATAATTTTTATAATTTATCGATATACGGTTTTTGAGATAAAAGATTTTGAATGAATTAGAGGAATAAAATGATTTATGGAGGAGAGAGAAAAAAATGAGTGGTTGAGATTATAGGGTATTATAGGTATATTAGATGTCTGTTTGGCAAGGAGGTTTTTGGGGGCTTTTAGGAGCTTAAAAGCCCAAAACTTTTAAATATAAGCCCTTTTAAAGTTATAGCTCTGTTTGGTTGTTCATTTGAAATCATAAGCCCTAGCCCCAAAAGCTCCTAAAAGCCCCGAAAGGTCTTTAAAATAAAAGCTTGTGTAAGAAGGGTTGAAATAGAAGCCCTACCCCTAGCCCCATTTTCAAGCTCCAGCTCCAAGCCCCTAGCTACAGCCCCAGCTCAAGCTTTTGTGCCAAACATACCGTAGATATTCGAATGAATCTCTAATGAAAGAGCATGAAATTTTAAGAACACTATATAATTTTTATAATTTATCGATATACGGTTTTTGAGATAAAAGATTTTGAATGAATTAGAGGAATAAAATGATTTATGGAGGAGAGAGAAAAAAATGAGTGGTTGAGATTATAGGGTATTATAGGTATATTAGATGTCTGTTTGGCAAGGGTTTTTGGGGGCTTTTAGGAGCTTAAAAGCCCAAGCTTTTAAATATAAGCCTTTTTAAAGTTATAGCTCTGTTTGGTTGTTCATTTGAAATCAAAAGCCCCAGCCCCAAAAGCTCCTAAAAGCCCCGAAAGGTCTTTAAAATAAAAGCTTGTGTAAGAAGGGTTGAAATAGAAGCCCACCCCTAGCCCCATTTTCAAGCTCCAGCTCCAAGCCCCTACTACAGCCCCAGCTCAAGCTTTTGTGCCAAAAATATCGTCGAAAGTATATCGAATGACATCTCTAATGAAAGAGCATGAAATTTTAAGAACACTATATAATTTTTATAATTTATCGATATACGGTTTTTGAGATAAAAGATTTTGAATGAATTAGAGGAATAAAATGATTTATGGAGGAGAGAGAAAAAAATGAGTGGTTGAGATTATAGGGTATTATAGGTATATTAGATGTCTGTTTGACAAGGGCTTTTGGGGGCTTTTAGGAGCTTAAAAGCCTCAAACTTTTAAATATAAGTCCTTTTAAAGTTATAGCTCTGTTTGGTTGTTCATTTGAAATCATAAGCCCTAGCCCCAAAAGCTCCTAAAAGCCCCGAAAGGTCTTTAAAATAAAAGCTTGTGTAAGAAGGGTTGAAATAAAAGCCCTAGCCCCTAGCCCCATTTTCAAGCTCCAGCTTCAAGCCCCTAGCTATAGCCCCAGCTCCAAGCTTTTGTGCCAAACATATATTAGGTGATGATATTCAAACTAATGGATAAAAGAGAGGGGTAATTTGGGTAGATCAAGTTCTTTTTTGAGAAAATGAGAGGGGTAAATGCTTTATAAGGTAGTATAGATATAGATATAGATATAGATATAGATATAGTATATATTAATTTTCTAGAAAAAGTCTCACTAATTTACACTTTTTTGTTTTTCCATCAATAATTTACACTTTTTAGCCCTAAATACTTTTATATATATTTTACAATTTTTAGCCATCAACTTGAGAAGATTTTTTTAAAATTTTTTATCATTTATTAATTAAAAAAAATTCAACATATGAAATATTGTTACAAAAATATTTCAAAAGATGAAATATAATATATGTGTTCAATGTTCTAGAAGTATATTTTTTTAAATTTATTTTTACTTACATTTTTTACATTTAAATTTATATATTTAATAATTTATCTTATTTTTAAAATGTTATAAACAATCCGTGTATTACATTAGTATAAATCTATATTTGCATAAATATGATTATCGGTTCTAGAAAATATTGGATAGACCATATTTTCATTTCTTTTAACTATGTTGTTATTAATGGCGTGATGCACAATACCACTTAAATGCTAAAAACTTTGGATAAGAAGTTAATACAACTATATAGTAAAGTTGAATCATTTTATATTTAGCAGTGGCGGATCTAGAAATTTGACTTACCGGGGGCAAAAAAATTTGAGACAGCCAAGTGACGAAAATACATCGACATAATATCAACTAGGCAAGTTAGGGAAAAATTGGGCATTTAAGCAATGGCGGATCTGGGATTCAAAACGTTATGTATCCAACTTACGTGACGCGGTAAACATGATAGATCGATGGAAGAAATGGGTTGGGTCGGGTCAAAAGTTAATTCATTTTATATTTTATTGTGTCAAAAATTCACTTAGTCACTAATAAACTATAAAAACAAGTTATGAAAACAATTTTTTGAATATCAAAGATTTTATATTTAAGTTTTAAAAGAATAAAGTATAAATAATCAAATACTTCGTATTAAATTAAGTTGAAATTTGTCATTCAAAGAAAACAAAACTTACTAAATTAATTAGTTAGATGATTGAATTATAAAAAAGAAGCTAGGCCCAAATATTAAAATAATGTATTTCTTATACTTGAAACCCCACTTAAGTTTATCACTCATTCACTCCACTACATCATCTTCCTCACTGACTTTTCTTCCGCCATTGACCCCGGTAAACAGAGCTTTCATTTTCATTTGATTAAACTATCGATAAGACGAGGGCATGCAATTTTTTAGGCGGGGGCATGTTAAAGAAATATCAAGTTTCCATGTTATTTAGAACAAAAAATCTACCCATATTAATTGATTGTGCCAAAGTTATAGAGGGCATTGCCCCCCGGTCCTTTACCTTTAGATCCGCCCTGTATATTTGTAAGTCATCTTTCTTATGTGAACTGACCATTAGCTCTACTAATTATGAAAACTTGTACCACCAACCATCATCCAATTATAACAACTTTGTCCAAATATGAAAAGCACCAATCATTTCTATCGTTCAAATATTACTCTAATTCGTTAAAATATGGGATGGCGAAGGTAATATCGGTTGATTACAAAACATTCTAATGATTGGACTCTCTTAAGAATTCACTCAGTCTTGCTATTGTTATCTACATTTGAGGTAAGTATTTTGTCAAATTATAACCAAATCCGTACATGGAACATGCATGCTTATACTTAAACTTGAAATTTCAACACAGCGACCATGCTTTTACCCGACGTAAATGAAGTCAATAGACATACCGAAAAAAAAAAAAAAAACTTTGTCCAAGCTCAAATATCGTAGAGAGTCTAAGGCTTGCTAATTACGACCATACAATACATGCACACACAATTTTTTTTAGCCTCACCATCAAACTTGACAGCGGATAATTGGTTGTTTAAATCTTATCACAACCAAGAAACAACCCCGCCTGCACATGGTATTTACATTATTGATTTATTTCCATAGAGATTCCTCATCAATGGTAGAGAATCTATAAAGATTCTACATTATTGGTTGCCCCAAGACATTAATTAGAGACCCCATTCTTTATTACACTGATAATGATAGACACCAGATTATTCATGATATATCATATATATGCTCAAAAATCTACGTCACAGCTAGCGTGTGATCTTCTTATATAGTATTATATTATATATATGTGCCTTTCGTTGGTCTTTATATCTAGATCCCAAAATGCATGTCCTAATATATACTCGTATAAGATATATAGTGTCCATCTCTCAGGAAGGTATGAAGCTCGAACAAGGTGCACGAGTCTTTGATCTGTCTTCCTATATGGTTTGTCTCCGAAGACAAAAAAGTCAACCTTCTTAGCCGAGGGAGTCAACTATCGACTCTATGACGTCGAATGAGGTTTGTGCCCGTAAGGCGTTGAGTTAGTTAAGATGAGGTTCAATTCCAAGAGTTGTTTCATCACCAAATACTTATTATTGTAGCAAGATCTTATGTGCACTAGTACTCGTTCGTTTCCAGTAGTTTTTGCTCGCTCCACTGCAAACTTTACGCGTGGACTCCAAATTTGTTCTTCATCGAATTTGGAAGAACAAATTCGGAGTCCACGGGTAAAGTTTGCAGCCGAGTAAGCCGAAATTGGGGATGGGGGATGGCCTATAGGTGCACATAAAATCTTGCCACAACATTAAGTATATATTGGGTGTTAAGAGAATCCGATCCAGACAAATAGATAAATTGTTGCATCTGGAGATAAACCATAGGAAGATAGTCCAAAGACTCATCTACCTTAGTAAGTATTTTATGTCGTCGTCTAAGGTACCTGTATATTAGCCAAATGCATAATAACACTTTAACTGAACTTAATTAACATACAATTTGTAATTAACTTATTATTATTATTTTTGAACAGCGAGTTAGTAATTAGTAGTTAGCATTCGAGACACTACAGTGACATCCAATTGCTAATTTTGTTTGTACTATTTTTTGGTATTTTTTGTAATAGCTTCATAGTACTACGTTTATACTTTCGGTTATTGATTATATCATTTTGAAGGTATGCTTCATATGTTAAGGCCTGTTTACTTTTACTTAATAAACTTAATAGTTAAGAATTTAATAATTAAGTCAAATTTCATGTTTCCTTTTTAACTTAATAAACAAAAATAACCGTCAATTACATATCTTTTACTTAATACATACATACATTACTTATACATTCAGCCACTTAATACACTCAGCACTTAATGACTAAAAAAGAAACGGGCCTAATATATATTGGTAAGTTTATCGTCTATTAACTCTATATTTTTCTATATATAATATGATGTGTTTAATTATGTATTGTGAAATGTGAATATTTTTAAAAAAAAAGCTGTGAGTATGATCTTCTTTCATGAGTCATGACCTGCTTGTGTATTATGCTAGTTTAATGTGTATCCTTGTTTATATACAAAAAAATTGGTTAATTCAAAACTTTCAATATAGTATTCATGTGAGCCACACTGCTCGATCTTCTAATGGTTTGGTATGGTACTCAACTGAGCCGTACCGAAATTGTAAATTATATGGTGAACGCATGCCTTATTTATAGTCAACGCCAAATAAGCTTAAGAATGGTCAATGTTTTAACGCTTTGCACAAATTAAACAAATTTATGGTGGCAAAACATAGGAAAAACATATTATGAAAGACATCCAACTTAACAAATCTCATGACTCATGATACCATAACAAAAACCACCAACACAACTTCATTTACCACATGACAGCTTAGTTTTCTACTAATAAGATAATTAACACTGACTCAAAGTAAAGATAAAACTGAAATTAACCACTAATCTCTTCTTAATCACCTACCATACTCGTTCACTTATTGCTTCACATCTGCAAATACTTCAAAGTGTATTTAATGGTAAAATGTCACTGAAGGAAACCAAAATTGAAAAGTAAAACACATTTCTGACTTTATTCAGTCAAATTTTGTCTACCCAGGGGGGAATGATGCGGGCCCAAGTATAGATGAGCAGACTATCTTGTATTTGGAAGCCCAAGACAAGGCTTCAAAGGGTGCCTCACTAAAATGGGCATAACTTGAGCTACAAGGCTCCGTTTTGGGCGTATGACCAGTCAAAACGACCGCAGAAACGAGACGCATCAAGCTGCAAACCGCCAATGGGTAGACCTTCGAGCCCCGAAACGGTCTTTTTCTATGACTTTTGGACATTTTTATGTTTTTTTCGGGTTTTTTGGATTTTCTTTTGATTATAACTTTCGGCCCACTAATGTTTTTAGGCCCGTTCGAAATTCTCTTATCTATTAATATGTACTAGAACCTTGGGAGATGATCAGTTTTATGAAATACAAAAAAATCATTTTTCCCCTATTCACAGTGTGTGTTTAGTGTGTGAACCCAGATTATCGGTATTCAATCTGAATCAACGATAATTTGAAGAATTGTTCTTGGTATTCTTTGAATCAACATGTTCGATTTGTTATCCCAAATTTCCGTCTGCGTCAGGTGGTATCAGAGCCTAACTCCAGTTCGTGATGCCTCCAAGAAGAAGAAATCTTAATGATATCAATGAACAAGCATTTGAGCAACGAATTACAGAAAGGTTGGAGGGGCAATTGGAGGAGCGGTTGGATCGATTTGCTGATGATTTAATTAATCAGATGAATGCCTTGATGAATCCAAGGGGGCGTCGTAATCATAATCATCAGGAAGATGAAGAGGAAAATCCGTTTGGTGGGGGTGACGGTTCATCTTCTGATGAACAATCAGAAAGAACTCAAAGGGGTGATAATAGGCGTTGGGAGTCTGGAATGAGGATCAATATCCCTGAATTTGATGGGGATACTTTGAATCCAGAAAAGTTTATTGATTGGTTGGTTGATGTTGAAGAAGTTTTCGAGTTTAAAGAAGTTCCAGAAAACAAAAGGGTTCCATTGATTGCTACCAGATTACGTGGAAGAGTATCTGCATGGTGGCAACAATTGAAACTGACTCGACAAAGGGTTGGAAAGTCAAAGGTCACATCCTGGAACAAGATGAAGAAGTGTATGAAAGCCAACTTTATTCCCCATAATTATCAGCGATTAATGTATCAGCGGTTACAGAATTTGAAGCAGGGGTCTAAGTCCGTTGAAGATTACACGACTGAATTTTATCAGTTGATTGCAATGAATGATATTCAAGAAACTGATGAACAGCTTGTCTCTCGTTATATTGGTGGCCTACGGGTTCAGATCATGGAGTTCGTTAATATGTTTGATCATGTGACACTTTCTGATGCTTATCAACGTGCTTTAGCATTTGAAAAACAGAATCGGCGTGTTGGTGGTGCATCTTCTGGAATATCAGGAGGAAGTTCAGGATCGGGTTCCTCGACATCTCGTTTTGCCCCTAATCAAGCAAAACAAGGTGGTGGCTGTAACACCCCAACTAAGGCGGAACAATGAGATGTACAGAAAGTCGAGTATCATTACAAAGGATAATAGATAAACATTCACCATAGCTTTATTTGATAAATGAATTTACAAATGTACACGCATGTGAACCAATTCCCAAGTACAATGCGTCCACCGTACTTGGATATTAAGTCCACGAAACAAATAACAATACATGAAATGATATACTACAATGATCAAGGCGGATTCCATTGCCATCACAAGGTTTGATCTTTGACTCCAAAGTGCAATGCAAACAATCATGATGCATATAATTCCTCAAAGCTTATGCTAATTCCTGAAAAGCATGAAGAAAAAGTGTCAACTACGAAAACGTAGTTGGTGAGTGCATAGGTTTTCAAGTAAATCTCGTTACATATCCATTTCAAAACTTAGAAAACATGTTATTACTTATCAATATACCCAAACCACATGACCGACAAAATTCCCATATCAAACTATCAAGTTTTCCAAATACCATAATGTTATTTCAAAGCGTTGAGAATCCATGGTAATTATAAAGTTCTCATTTGTCAAAATCATCGTTAGAGAAAAATATATCAATCGATTAATCATATATCACACACAAACCATGACATAATTTTGATGAGTTTGTCTTGAGCCACTACTAAGACCGATCTACCGTCCGATAATAATAATCAAAGTGTGTCCCAATAATAATAATGATAGGCACATGCTGTCAATCACGTGCAATAATAATGAATGGGTCGTGCCATGGAGACGACCAAATAATATAAGTAGATTAGAGCACCCCTAGGCCGGCCGGCGATGAAGGCGGCCACGTAGGCATGCCAATCATCCCGCCGCCATCTTAGTGAGTGAGGGGGACGTAAATCCTAGTTGTGCAACCCTCTAACTACAGGCCTCCCCTTTCGGAGTTAATAGTAGTGTGACCGGGGACCAAGGTTTGACAGAACTCAAGCTCATCATATTTCACATAACACATTGAACATACAATAACATTCCCATATCATAATCATTCTTTCAAAGTATCATTTCATATAAAGAAAGCAATTTTAATTATTCATGCTTTTCACCCCGTAAGTAAAACATATAAAAGAGTTTGAAAGGGGGCTATGACTCACCTTGTTATGCCGCACAATATATCCACCTATCCAAAATGGGTACTTCCCATCAATCGCTTCCTTGATCGTATATCCCTTATGGTCCTCAATCACATTTCAAAGCCAAGACTATCCCTACGAGAGGACTAATATACGTAAGTTCCTATCTTAAGCCATCACTTAGAAATGTCACCTTTGTTTATACGTTTAATTCTTGGTTTACATTTGTTATGGTTTTGATTGTATCTTTTGTATCACTCGATCATTACGGTGTTTATTACCTCCATATATTTGGCGTTTATAAGTATATAATAACTTGAATTTATTCATTTAATTTATTATTTTTATTTACCATTTAATCGGTTGTATTTAAAATAACTTTGGAATTACCATTTAATTTATTGGATTTAAAATATATGTCTTCTTGGGTAACTTCTAATACCCATAATTCATATCAGTTCAACCTCTCTTGTGTTTTGATCATTTAGAGGTTTCTAGTGTTAAAATTGTAAACCGAAATAGGGATTTTAGCCTCGTCTCTTAGGCAAATTGAGTATTCCCAAATGGATTTCCATCCTCAATTCAATATTTACAGAATGTACACTTTATTTTAGTGTTCAAATTCGGGATGTTGGTGGTGGTGTGATTTGTGCAATTTGTGGCTTTCGGTTTGTGCTCAAATAAACCGAAATAGTGATTTTTAGACTTGTCTTTGCTATTTAACAACCAAGTTAAGTTTTATAACTTTCATTTGACATATTCTCAGTAGGTTTAGCATATATTTTGTTACAAGATTGTTGGAGTTAATTAAAGTTGCAATCTAGTGATTTTTAGCTTGTTTAGTTGTAAAGAGCTTTTACTTGGAATTTTTCTGTTTTAACACTTATTTTCATGAAATGTTGACTAGTCATTCATGGTTAAATTGAATTACTTGGACATTGGTGATTTTTCTACAGAGACATATATGTGTCGTATATTTATGTGAATTTTAACTAAATTTTTAGACATTGTTTGCTATCCCTAAAAATTACCAACGCAAAACTGGTCAGAATGGTAACTGTTGTGCGACCCAAAATGTTTTATAAAAGTTCTTCATGATGGAACCCTCAGAAAAATCCTCCAATTTTATTTTAAGTTAAGAACTCATAAAACTCACTTTTCACCAAATTTGAGCTTCTGAAGCTTAGTATTTTGAAAATTAAAAATCGTCAAAGTCTACTGATTTCCAGACCAAAATCCTAGTTTTGCGACCTTAACTTCAAAAATACGTTTCACTGACTTTTCCTTTGAAATATGACCTGAAACCGGTGCCATTTAAAAGACAACTCTTTGAACTTAATTTTAGACATAAAAATCATTCAAAAATATTATACCAAACTCGAGATATCACCTCCCCAAGTTAACATAGTTTTCTGATCAGCTTTTCTTGAAAACACAATCACATGTCTTTACTTTATTACTTCACCCAACACTTATTTTGACTTCCCCAATGTATTAACTTTGTTTTGTATCATCCTATTTCATTTTATTTGTATTTTTTACAGATTTTCTTCATATCTTTATGCACAAATTGCTTGATTAAAGTGATGGGTGCATATATGTGTTCTTAGTGCTCTTTAGTTGTGATTTTTAGACATAGTTTTGGTTTGATTTATATAAGATCCATATTTCTTGTAATATATCTATAAAATCCAGATTATTAACCTATATATAACATGGAAAATCATACAAAATCATAAATCAAAGATCCATCTCAAATCACATAACCAAAAACTATCTCAAAACTACTTGAATCTATACATGCATGTTAAGATCTAACCATTTTACATACAAATAAGCCATTTTCTTTTATATACCTTTTGAAAACTCATTTTTATTGAAAAATCACAGAATATGTACCTATATATCTCATCAAAAATCAGTTTTATTCAGATCCATAACCCATTTAGCAACAAATCTTACAATTACAAACTCTTGGGTCTTGCTTAGGTTGAATCATTGAATCCTTTCTCTTGATTTCAACATGCATGAACATGTGAGATAAGGATCTATCAACTTTGCCCTCATTGAGTTTAAATCAAGAAGAAAATGAAAGAAAAAGTGAAGAAAAGTTTGATAGAAATCGATTTTTGCAACAAGATTAAAGATAGTTTGAGTTTAACAAAGAAGTGTTATTAACAACCTTTTGGGTCGAGATTGAGGGCTGTTTTGAGGCTGATTTTGGGCAGAAATTTCGTGACCAAGAGGACCCCAAATGACTCCAAGCTTGCTCCCACAAATCCTTGATGATTTAGCATAGAAACCCTTATTATTAATGTTGTTTTAGTGAAGATTTCATCCTTCTTTTTGGTTGCATGGCCGAAATTAAGAAGAAAGAAAAGGAAGAAGATGAAGTTCTTGAAAGAAGAGAGGAGAGGAGTGTGAGAGAGAATTGAGAGAATTGAGAGAAAAGAGTGTGTGAATAAGTGTGAAGAGTGATGGGGAAAAACAAAGTGTGTAAGGAAATAAAAAGCTAGTCATTATCCCATTGGTCCATTTTTGCATGTGAGGAGTGTGTGTAGTGTGTGTTGGCCGAAAATGGTAGCCAAAATTCAATTAAAGGCTTGAAATTTTTATAAACTTTAATGTTTGTAGTGCATATATGTAGTCTAGGTTCATGCATGCTTATACGTGTATGTATAAATATGTGTGTAGTGTAATTATTTAAATTAGTTAGTTATCTTAAAGTTGTGTAAGTATTATTTAGTGGTTAATATTAAATGGTTTTATAAAAATGTAAAAGCTAAATTTATATGTATATACATATATGTAGCCGTGTGCATATATATTTCTATGTGTTAGATTTCTTATAAATTCTCAATGTACATTACTATTATTTTAGTTGTTCATTATTTAGATCATTAGATACTTGTTTGTTGGATTGAATAATTATAAAGTTGTTGTTACTTTACATATTCTTTGAAGTTGACTTGCTTAATTATAGTTATTGTTAATGGCATTTCTAAGGCAACTAGCTATCCTTGGGCATTCCGTTGAACTAGAGGGCAAATTCTCTTAATAAAACTCTAGGGATAAATGGCTAGATAAGTCCAAGTAACTTGTCCTAGTCAGAATTTGAGGGTTGTTACAGTGGCAGTACTGGACCAGTTTCAAAGGGGCCTAGTACTAGTGGTTTGAAGTGTTTTAACTGCGGAGAGTCTGGCCATCGTCAGTCAGAATGTAAGAAGGCTGGGAAAAAGAACTTGTTTGTTGAACCAGATGAGTGGGAAGATGGTGATGAGGCTGATGGCGATTATGAAGAAGCCCAGTGTTTGATGAAGAGCCTGAGTATGAAGAAGTAGAGGTGGCTGGAGATGTGGGAGTGAATTTGGTGGTTAGACGATCGTGTTATACACCAAAGGCCAATGAAGATGACTGGCTTAGACATAACATCTTCCATTCAACATGTACCGTGTTGGGGAAGGTTTGCAGTTTTGTTGTTGATCCAGGAAGTTGTGATAACTTGGTTTCTGACGAGGCTGTCAAGAAGTTGGCTTTGAAGACAGAAAATCACCCTAAGCCTTACAAGCTTCAGTGGCTTAAGAAAGGAGGCGAGGTAACAGTATCTAAACGTTCTCTTGTTCCTTTTTCTGTTGGTAAACAATATAAGGATGATGTCTGGTGTGATGTAGTTCCCATGGATGCATGTCATTTGTTGTTGGGTAGACCTTGGGAATATGATCGTAATGTAGAACATAATGGGCGAAAAAATACTTATAGTTTCATGTTTGATAATGTGAAGATCACTTTGTTGCCTAGCAAGCCTAAGGTTGTAGCCACAAAACCCACTGGTACCCTGTTAACTCTTTCTCAGTTTGAGGATGAGTTGGAGGAGGACGATGATATTTTTGTGTTGATAGGTAAAGAAGTGGTTGAGGATGGCAATGTTCCTGATGCCATGGTTCCTTTACTTGAGGAATTTTCTGATGTTTTTCCAGACGAGTTGCCTGATGGATTGCCACCTTTGCGTGACATCCAACATCATTTTGAACTAGAGGGCAAATTCTCTTAATAAAACTCTAGGGATAAATGGCTAGATAAGTCCAAGTAACTTGTCCTAGTCGGAATTTGAGGGTTGTTACAGTGCAGTACTGGACCAGTTTCAAAGGGGCCTAGTACTAGTGGTTTGAAGTGTTTTAACTGCGGAGAGTCTGGCCATCGTCAGTCAGAATGTAAGAAGGCTGGGAAAAAGAACTTGTTTGTTGAACCAGATGAGTGGGAAGATGGTGATGAGGCTGATGGCGATTATGAAGAAGCCCAGTGTTTGATGAAGAGCCTGAGTATGAAGAAGTAGAGGTGGCTGGAGATGTGGGAGTGAATTTGGTGGTTAGACGATCGTGTTATACACCAAAGGCCAATGAAGATGACTGGCTTAGACATAACATCTTCCATTCAACATGTACCGTGTTGGGGAAGGTTTGCAGTTTTGTTGTTGATCCAGGAAGTTGTGATAACTTGGTTTCTGACGAGGCTGTCAAGAAGTTGGCTTTGAAGACAGAAAATCACCCTAAGCCTTACAAGCTTCAGTGGCTTAAGAAAGGAGGCGAGGTAACAGTATCTAAACGTTCTCTTGTTCCTTTTTCTGTTGGTAAACAATATAAGGATGATGTCTGGTGTGATGTAGTTCCCATGGATGCATGTCATTTGTTGTTGGGTAGACCTTGGGAATATGATCGTAATGTAGAACATAATGGGCGAAAAAATACTTATAGTTTCTTGTTTGATAATGTGAAGATCACTTTGTTGCCTAGCAAGCCTAAGGTTGTAGCCACAAAACCCACTGGTACCCTGTTAACTCTTTCTCAGTTTGAGGATGAGTTGGAGGAGGACGATGATATTTTTGTGTTGATAGGTAAAGAAGTGGTTGAGGATGGCAATGTTCCTGATGCCATGGTTCCTTTACTTGAGGAATTTTCTGATGTTTTTCCAGACGAGTTGCCTGATGGATTGCCACCTTTGCGTGACATCCAACATCATATTGATTTAGAGCCTGGTTCACAATTGCCTAACAGGCCACATTACAGGATGAGTCCAAGTGAGCATGAAGAATTGCGCAGGCAGGTTGAAGAGTTGGTTTGTAAGGGCCATGTTCGCGAAAGTATGAGTCCTTGTGCTGTTCCTGCTTTATTGACTCCAAAGAAAGATGGCACTTGGCGTATGTGTGTTGATAGTCGAGCAATTAACAAGATCACTGTGAGGTACAGATTTCCTATTCCTCGATTAGATGATTTGCTTGATCAGATTAGTGGTGCTACTATTTTTACAAAGTTAGATTTGAAAAGTGGGTATTATCAAATTCGTATTAGACCTGGTGATGAATGGAAAACTGCCTTCAAGACTCGTGAAGGATTATATGAATGGTTGGTGATGCCTTTTGGTTTATCAAACGCACCAAGTACTTTTATGTGTGTGATGAATCAGTTGCTTAGGCCTTTTATTGGAAAGTTTGTGGTTGTGTATTTTGACGATATCCTTATTTATAGTGCTTCCTTTGATGAGCATGTCATGCATGTTAGGCAAGTTTTGGCCTTACTTCGCAGGGATAGTTTCTATGCAGCCTCAAAGAAGTGTGTGTTCATGACCCCTAAAGTCCTGTTTTTAGGGTATGTTGTTTCTGGTGATGGGATACAGGTGGATGAGTCTAAAGTAGCAGCAGTTCAAAACTGGCCAACTCCTACTACCATTACTGAAGTTCGTAGTTTTCATGGACTTGCTTCTTTTTATAGGCGGTTCATTCCCCATTTCAGTTCTATTATGGCTCCAGTGACAGATTGTATGAAGGGGAAAAAACTTGTGTGGACCGAAGAGGCAGAGTTGGATTTTCAAGCTATCAAGGACAAGCTCACTACAACACCAATTCTGGTATTGCCTGACTTTTCTCAAGTTTTTGAACTTCATACTGATGCTTCAAAGGTTGGAATTGGTGGGGTTCTAGTCAGGGTGGTAGGCCTGTTGCTTATTTCAGTGAAAAATTGACTGGACCAAAATTGAGGTATAGCACTTATGATTTGGAGTTTTATGCAGTGGTCCAGATGGATTGCCACCTTTGCGTGACATCCAACATCATATTGATTTAGAGCCTGGTTCACAATTGCCTAACAGGCCACATTACAGGATGAGTCCAAGTGAGCATGAAGAATTGCGCAGGCAGGTTGAAGAGTTGGTTTGTAAGGGCCATGTTCGCGAAAGTATGAGTCCTTGTGCTGTTCCTGCTTTATTGACTCCAAAGAAAGATGGCACTTGGCGTATGTGTGTTGATAGTCGAGCAATTAACAAGATCACTGTGAGGTACAGATTTCCTATTCCTCGATTAGATGATTTGCTTGATCAGATTAGTGGTGCTACTATTTTTACAAAGTTAGATTTGAAAAGTGGTATTATCAAATTCGTATTAGACCTGGTGATGAATGGAAAACTGCCTTCAAGACTCGTGAAGGATTATATGAATGGTTGGTGATGCCTTTTGGTTTATCAAACGCACCAAGTACTTTTATGCGTGTGATGAATCAGTTGCTTAGGCCTTTTATTGGAAAGTTTGTGGTTGTGTATTTTGACGATATTCTTATTTATAGTGCTTCTTTTGATGAGCATGTCATGCATGTAGAGTTGGCCTTTCAAACTATCAAAGGCAAGCTCACTACAACACCAATTCTGGTATTGCCTGACTTTTCTCAAGTTTTTGAACTTCATACTGATGCTTCAAAGGTTGGAATTGGTGGGGTTCTTAGTCAGGGTGGTAGGCCTGTTGCTTATTTCAGTGAAAAATTGACTGGACCAAAATTGAGGTATAGCACTTATGATTTGGAGTTTTATGCAGTGGTCCAAGCTGTAAAGCATTGACGTCATTATTTGTTTCATAAGGAGTTTGTTTTGTTCACTGATCATGATTCTTTAAGGCATATACGCATACAAGATAAAGTGTCTCATAGGCATGGGCGTTTGTTGGCATTTCTTGAGAAGTTTACTTTTGTCGTCAAGCACAAAACTGGTGTGTCTAATAGAGTTGCTGATGCATTGAGCAGGAGGAGCAATCTGCTTGTATCTATGAGAGTTGATGTGCCTGGTTTAGACGTTATTCGTGAGGAGTTAATCATTGACCCATATTTTTCAGTTATTATGCAGGATGTGCAATCTGGGCAGAAATCAGAATTTTTGATACATGATGGCTTTCTTTTCAAGGGGAATCAATTATGTATTCCTGATTCTAGTCTTCGCTTGAAAATCATTAAGGAGTTGCATGGTGAAGGGCATGTTGGTCGTGATCGTACTTTACAGTTGGTGCAAGCTTCTTATTTCTGGCCTACTATGAGGAAAGAAGTTGATCGTTATGTCAAACGGTGTCGTATTTGTCAAGTTTCTAAAGGCACAACTACTAATGCAGGTCTTTATATGCCTTTGCCTGTTCCTTCACAGCCATGGGTTGATATTAGCATGGATTTTGTATTGGGGTTGCCTCGTACTCAGAGAGGTAATGATGTAACATTCGTGATTTATGACTTGTATTTAACGTGACTAAACGTGATTAAATGTAATTTGATTTCGCAATTAAGTGAAATTTTATCTAAATTGACCCGTTGACGTGACGTGTGCTTAATTTAATTTATTCTTGGATAATGAAATGACTTAAATGCTATTTGACGATTTTATGACGTGTAATGTACTAGTCGAGATTTTTATTACGGTATTAAGTCGGTATATGACGTAACGTGACGTTTAAATCACCTAGAAATGTAATCGGGTGATCCATGGGTCGACCCATGACCCATGAACCACCATTTGAGACCCAACCCTATCCAACCCACCAATCCCACTCCTCCACCCTTATCCATTCATTCATTCAATTCCCCTCCAACCCTTTCTCTCCCTCATTCATTTCAAAATACTTACACTCCCTCTCACTAAATTATCATCTCATTAAATGCATTTCAAATTTAATTAATACTAGAATCATCATCTATATCATCATCTAATAATCATATCTAAATTTGGAAAGTCAAAGTGGAAGAAAACCTGAGTTGTAGCTTAAATTCGGATTTTTAGCTTCGGTGGAGTTTCAGTAAGACAAATTCACACTAAAACTATCCTTTTATGATTACCATCAAGTTCTAACCATATATAATCATTATCTAGTCATTTTCCAAGTTAAATCAAGTTAAAAGTCAATTTAGGGTTTTATGTGGACAAAATGGGTCAAAAGTTGGAAATCGGATTTGTTGTGATGTAAGGGTCGAATTATCAAATGGGTTGTGTTTGAAATCTTGTTTTTAACCGAAAATAAAGAAAACTTGTACAAATTTCGGGTTAGAAATCCATGGAACCCGAATTAGGGTTTTAACTAAATAAATTAGGTCAAATACAAATAAATTTCGAAATTTATATTTTTGATCAAAATTATGGTATGGGACATGTTTGTTTACACCTATATGAGTTTAACAAGGAAAATAATCGAGTCTTTGAAGCCTGCCATTCGAATTCGTTGCTCAATTTGGGTAAAATGTTATTGGTCAGCTTTGACTTTCCAAAGTCAACCCCCCCTTGTTGTTCATTTTCTGCATTTCTGCCCAGATTCTCCTTTGTGTCCTGCACCACCGTCCCTTACGCCTCTGTGAGCGTCTGTTACGCTGGGTCCAACCCTTTTGGCGTAGGATACGGCCCATGGAGCGTAGCCTACGGTGTCCTAGAACCTCGAAACGAGCCTTATGCCCTAAACCTTCTGTCTACGCCTCTCCACATGCTGAAATCACCATTTGGGGGCTACCGTAGGTTACGGTGGTACCCACCGTACCTTACGCCGGCTCTGATTCTGTCCACCGTACCTTACGGCCACCACCACCGTATATTACGGTGGTGTGGGTCTTCTCCTTTTCCCTGAATTTTGCTAGACTTCTTCTTCAACCTTTGAATCGGTTGGGGCTTCCATCTAAACCCCATGTAACCTGAATAGTGTTAACAGGAGAGTCAATTTGTCCCTTGAAGGAGATGAAGTCGACTGGACTCCCACCTTGAGTTGGCTTGCTCAATAAAAGGGATGACTTAAGTTAACGATATATATACATATATAATTGAATATTGTAATTTATGTAAGTAAAAGGGGGCGGCTGAGAGTTAGTTGGTCAAACAAAGAACGAGTCTTTTTAAAACAATTTAAATTAGATAAATGCATACAAGTCAATATACATACATATAAATACTTACATGATGTAAACACATGTATGATAATGAATAATATTTTATAAGGAAAGTGTGAATAAATATACATATCTATATTGATATATATGTCGTATAAACAAAAATGATAGGTCGTGATCGTTGAGGATTTCGGGACATTCGTAGCCTATCAAATACTTACAATTTACTTGTTACTAGACGATACGAGGCAAAGGTGAGTTTCGTAGCCCCTACGTTTATTCTATTTTGGGGTGGAAAGTGTACTCGGTTGTTAAACATTTGTCGGTTGATACAATTTGTTGTGATATGAATTGAGACGTTAGATATCTAGTTGATTGATTGTGATACGTGTTATGTGACGCTTATATGTGACGTTTATAGTTGTGACGTATGACGTATGATATATATTATTATGTATTGACGTGACGGTGGATTGACGAATCCACACCCGGTATGATCATGGCCACTTTATTATGATGTTATACTTGTGACGTATGACGTATATTATATATATTATTATGTATTGACGTGACGGTGGGTTGACGAATCCACACCCGGCATGATCATACTCGGGATAAGGGTTTTCGAGCCCAGATTATGACGTTTATATCTATATTGACGATTATTGTGACGTGACGTTTATTGTATTGACTTTGACGTGATTAGGTATTCTAATCCTCACTTATCGATAACGGTTGATATCCCGACACTTGATTTTTATTACAAAAACCTACGAACTCACCAATGTTATGTTGACATGTTTTAGTACACTTTTCAGGTGATCAAGTAAACCAAAGACGTATTGGATGATTTGATTGATTTGATGCATGCTAGGATTGGACTTGGACTATTCTTGGATCCGTGATTCATAGTTCCCGCTTATGGGTTATGCTTAGGATCATTTACCATCTTTTGAACTATTATTTTGTAAACGTTTGATGGGCGTGCTCCTTATGCATTATTCTTGATCCGGTAATTGTATTTGAACGATTTGTATGGATTGTCTAATCCTTTTAATGCATTTAGAATTGTCTCTACTTAATTTCCATGTCGTTCCGTGCTTAGTATGTAACCCTCGTGATTCCGCCTTGTCGGGGTGTTACATAATGATTCTATATTTGCTGTTGTTGATCGGTTTTCTAAGATGGTTCATTTTATCCCTTGCAAGAAGACAACTGATGCTGTTAATGTTGCACAACTTTTCTTTCGTGATGTGTATCGATTGCATGGTTTGCCTACTTCTATTGTTTCTGATCGGGATACCCGGTTTCTGAGTCACTTTTGGCGTAGTTTATGAAGGATGGTGAATACTCAACTCAATTTCAGTAGTGCTTATCATCCCCAAACTGATGGGCAGACTGAGGTTGTTAATCGATCACTTGGTAATTTGTTGCGATGTTTGGTTGGTGATCATGTGAAAACATGGGATCAGAAGTTGTGTCAAGCTGAGTTTGCTCATAATCATGATGTTAATCGCAGTACTGGCTTTAGTCCATTTCAGGTTGTTTACTCATCTCAGCCCAGAGGACCACTTGATTTAATGACAGTTCCTGTTTCTGGTTCTATTCCAAAGAAAGTTCAAGATTTTGTTGAAGGGTTACATGAAGTTCACAAAGTTGTTCATGATAATTTGGTCCAAGCCAATGCCAATTACAAGAAAGCTGCTGATCAGAAGCGAAGACAAGTTGATTTTGAAGAAGGTGACTTTGTTTGGGCTGTTTTGACTAAAGATCGATTCCCAGTTGGAGATTACAACAAGCTATCCGCCAAGAAGATAGGGCCTGTTGAAATTGTGCAGAAAATAAACTCTAATGCTTACCGTCTCAAGCTGCCTAGCCATATTCGTTGTTCTGATGTGTTTAATGTGAAGCATTTGTTGCCTTATCATGGTGATTCTACTGATGATGATCCTATTGTAAATTCGAGGGCGAATTTTGTCTACCCAGGGGGGAATGATGCGGGCCCAAGTATAGATGAGCAGACTATCTTGTATTTGGAAGCCCAAGACAAGGCTTCAAAGGGTGCCTCACTAAAATGGGCATAACTTGAGCTACAGGGCTCCGTTTTGGGCGTATGACCAGTCAAAACGACCGCAGAAACGAGACGCATCAAGCTGCAAACCGCCAATGGGTAGACCTTCGAGCCCCGAAACGGTCTTTTTCTATGACTTTTGGACATTTTTATGTTTTTTTCGGGTTTTTTGGATTTTCTTTTGATTATAACTTTCGGCCCACTAATGTTTTTAGGCCCGTTCGAAATTCTCTTATCTATTAATATGTACTGGAACCTTGGGAGATGATCAGTTTTATGAAATACAAAAAAATCATTTTTCCCCTATTCACAGTGTGTGTTTAGTGTGTGAACCCAGATTATCGGTATTCAATCTGAATCAACGATAATTTGAAGAATTGTTCTTGGTATTCTTTGAATCAACATGTTCGATTTGTTATCCCAAATTTCCGTCTGCGTCAGACGGGAAAATCAGTGAACTTAAGTTCACAATAGAAAAAGCATCCAAAATGGCCAGGGAGGAACCTTGGGCTATTCCATTAAGGTTTAAGTCCAACTCCTTACATTTGTAGCAGTTGATTATTGGTGTATTTAGACATTTCTGTAATTTAGGAGTAGGATTTGAATAATTTGCCGTTATAAAAAAAAAGATTTTCACATAGGAAATTTGTTTATGACCAGAACTAAGAAACATAATCTGCACTTCAAATTTTAAAGTAGAGTGTTTCAGTATGCTAACTCGGGTCGGTTCAATGAGCATAGCAGTTCCACCACATACAAAAGTTCCGCCGTTATTAATTATAATTTCCAGCCAGTAAGTAGTAAAAACATATGAAGTACGGGCAATAACAGAGTTGGAAAAATGACAACTTCCCGTTGTTGCAGTGCGACCTTAGTCAATACACAAAATCCGTCAGTTCTACATGCAAAACATACACTCCATTAGCAATGTGAAACATAATCTTTGAATTATCAAATTCGATTAAACCAATGCAGCCAATCTTATTTGACTAAATAATGTCACACAGATTCCAAGCATATTTAGAAATTGTTCACCATGGGACTTGAAAGGTTGACAGGCTATCACGCATACCACATGAGCTAAAGCTCAAGGGTATAAACAAAGTCAAGATGGTTACCATTCTTTTATAACCAAGATCAATTGGTCGAGTTTGATCATTCACTTCTAATTAAGGCCATTATTTGCAGATAACTAGAGGTGAATCGATCTTCTTCACTCTCAATTGCAGCAAGTGAATGGAGAATAGCCACGCCACTATGTAGATAGAGACATTAAGGTCTAATACATAAAGAGATTAGAGGGATAAGGGAAAATAACGGTTTGTTTCAATCTCATAAAAAGTGAACTGAATTTGTACGTTCCTTGACTAGCCAATAAATACACATGTTATTATTCTTGACCCATCATTATACATTTGCCAACAGAAGTAATTGGATCTTGATAGTGGCTTCGATAGCCACTTTTTTCGTCGTGATAAGAAAAATTCCATATTTAAAAAATTTATCTTTTTGCAAAATATAGATTTGTATTATTGGAAATTAAACATTAATTAACATATATCATTTTTAAAAAGACTAGCACAGTACCCGCACAATGCATCAGTGGTCGTTGCGGCAACAGTGTGATGGTGGAGACGACTATTAGTGGCGGAGGCGGTGTCAAGTGGTGTAAAGGTAATTGAAGTAAAAGCTTAATAGAGATTTTTTGAAATATTAATGATTGATAGTGTAATTAGTTATATATTAATGTTATTGTAGATAAAAATATTTTAAAGGGTGTTATGTGTAAATATTACATAAGTTTCAACATTTCCAAAACTATTTCTTTTTATAATGTAGTATAGATATAGATATACAAAATTTCAAATCATGATTATTTGGACAAAATCTCTTTTTTATTAGACAAGTTTAGTTGTTTACAACCTTGCATAATACGTATATATAGTTCACCCTAGGACAAAAGTTATGTTGTGCATGTATATATATAACTTATTTTTTTATCTTAATTCAGCCGCACAATAATAATTCCATAACCCTTTGCCGGCTTGATTGCAATCGAACATCATGTCAGGTCATCATTGTCATCAAATTCCAAACCACATATTTTTTTTCCCACATACTACCAAGGGTGTCGATCAACTCGTTACAACGTTGTAAAAGTGTTTGCAAAGAATGGCACTCGTTTCTCAAAACACGTTTTTTTGCTAACATGCATACCCGCCATCTAACCAATGGGTCCACCGTGCAATTATCTCGCAAACTTCTCTTCTTACCATGCATGTAAATTAGATCGAGGGGATGATGGGTTTAGAATCATGGATTGTGAAGCACTTGATGATGATTTAATTCACCAGTGCCACCGTTTTCCGTTTGAAGATGGATCATCTAAAATCAGTATTGTAACAGCTTTACATGGACTTGTATGTGTAAGTTGCGTATTTAACAAGAATAATCATGATATAGTTTTATGGAATCCAGTTACAGGCGAGTATAAAAAGTTAAGCGAAACCAATCCTTACATGGAATTTTACTTTTCAAAGGTAAAAGCGTTAGGATTGTTTCACAACGGCACTTTTGATAAGGAATACAAGCTTCTAATGGTATCATCTAATGATCTTATTGTTCACATTGAAATCCGACTCATGGAAAGCGGTTGATCTTGCAGACAACTATTAAACTCTTTCCTAAGTAGGACTTAAACGTGAGATGATTAGTGGTACCTGGTTGAATGGATATCTCTATTTCCTGAAATATGGTTCAGTTTTAAAGTTCGACACAAAGATGGAACAATTCACCAGAATACCAATTCATCTGTCTTTAGAAGATTTAGACGTCAAGAGTTTGACGATGAACGTTCAAAAAGGCATTATTTACTTGGGTGTCAAATATGAAACTAGTCAACATCAAAATACTAAAATAGCCCGTATCCAATTATGGAGGATGACAGCAGATGAGAATTGGGAGAAGGTAGGAGGTCCTTACAGAGTCGATATCTCTATGTACCCATTTCACTGGTTAGGGAACAAAACTTGGCTCATGATCAAATCACGTGATGGGCGAAATCCTAAAGGATATCTGTATAAAGTTGATCACAACAAAAATTATACCAAAGGCAAAAACTATATAACCAATGGCAACACACCGATTATTGGCATGTACAAAGGGTATGAAAAAGTGAACTACATAGAGTCTATTATGTCAATTGATGGATCAATATAAAGAAGAATTCAAGTAGCGTCATCGCATCCATAGTTTATATTGTTTTAACATCAAGTTAATTGGTTGATGAATTAGAGGTAGATATCATTTTTTTGCTTACAATGTAGTAGTAACAGTGATATTATGAACATTAGTGATGCAAATTATAGATTGCTGTTTTATATTTTATAACTTGAACCAATTTTTAGGTGTGTATTCTGGGTTTTAATCATTTATCGTGTTTTATACATTTGTTTTTCTTTTACTAGCTATTTTGAGTTGGAGGCACTTATCGGAAATAGGTGAAAGCTGTCGATTTTATGTAATTCATTATACCATCTCTTGGTTATAGATGATGAAGACTTGTATAACTGCATTATGTTTGTTAGATCATAACTATATGATTTCCTAGTATAATGCATGCTAACTTGTTTGCATATTAATATTGTGATTTTACATTGGTAAGAATGTTTGTTATTTTTCATGGAAATGTATTTATTTGCTTTGAAAATTCTATAACATTTGTTGTCAGCTTTATTTGTTAATTGATCAGGTTGATCCCTATACCCTGCATACCAATGAGATTGGATATAGATGATGTTGTATATGATCAGGTTTTTGGTTTGGTTTATTTTCATCTGATATATATGTGTTTTTCTCTGTATTGTATGTCATCATATAAGATTTAACCAGCTTGAGTTTGGTAGGCAAGTAATTATCAACATGGGTATGTTTATTTATAAGCATAAACTTAAAGGCAAGTGCTTTGACCATAGCCATTCTGTTACCCAACTTGTCTGACCCGCTCATTCTGTTTCCCTCCCAACTCTAAAGTGTATCAAGTATTTAGCTGTTCTTGGTCATAATTTCTAAAGAAACGATGTTTTGTGGACATATTTTCCTGCTTACATTATGTTTTGTTGCTGTTTTTTGGTTCATAATTGCTGTTCTGGTTGCTGAATTTGCCGTTTTAGCTATTTTTCTTGCTGTTTTCTGGCTGATTTTTCTGCTTTGTTGCTGATTTTTATGTTTTGTTGCTGTTTTGCTGTTTTTCGGTGCTGTTTTTGCTGTTTATTATTACAGAATTGTATCATTTATGCCGTTTTATACTGTTAGTAGTGCAGAATTATGGTTACTTTTTTGCCGTGGAATTGCGCCCAAGGTAAGTACTTACGCCCTCGCCTTAGAAATTCTTGTATCTGCCACTGGATTTAACGGACCTTCTTGAGTTTGGAAGGAAAGTAATTATTTATATATTTCTGTTCTGTCCATTTTTCAGGTTGGTCAAGAACATGGAGTGAAGAACACCTTTGGAAACCGATATATTTATTAAGCGCACACTGAAAGCTAAGTGTTTTGACCATTGCCATTGTGTTATCCAACTTGTATGACCCGCCCATTTTTGCACTTGTAGCGACAGGCAGACAGAAAATTGATGCCAAGTAGCCTGTTATATATCGTTCTATATGTGAAGAAAAGTTATTCAGCTATGCAGTCCTGTTTGGCCTACACATACAACGTGTTTTTTTTCTCTAATTAGATTGTCACAAAATACATATGCTATGTGTTTTCAGTTACTTATAATTATTAAAGAAATGTCTGCTTGTTAATGTAGTTTTAACCCAATCCACATCCAATAGGCATCTGCTAAGTGCTTGTACTTGTGATTGGGTCACACTGCGATTAAAATCAAAGAGAAGGTTTACGTGGTTTTATTTCTCGACTCCTTGTTGGTAGAAGTTATAGAGAGGCCTCGAGAGGAGATAACTATTGTCTAATTGTTTATTGGTTAATTATGACCTTTTTAAAAACGCAATAAGCAATCCTAATTTTTGCTTCAGTTGGGTTTATGAGATATTGAGATTGTTGGTCTTTTTGTGTTAAGCATATCAGCCATGTCTTAAATTTAAGCGGCTCTTTTAGGTGAACCAATTTGGACTCCTTTCAATCGACCACATAATCAGTCGTCTACATTGTTTTTATTTCTTATCAGTGTTGGCTTAATATTTTTGGTGGCTCCAGTCGGGACGAATTTTTGGGGCCTTTTTCGAATATTTCGGATTCGGTTCAACCTTGTCAATCAAACAAGCTTTTAAGACTAAATGATTTAAACAGAAAAAGGGTAATTGGATGAGAACCCCTGATCCCATGTACCATTTGGTACCCACTAATCCCCCATCCAGACTAGTGTCTAGGTGAATCTCAATCACTTAATAATCCCCTGATTATTTCAAATTTGTCTTTAGCAAGACTCGAACCCAGGATCCCCAAAAAAAGTGACGGCTGGTGGCCACTATTACCCAATGGTTAAAATAATTTAAATAACTGTCTATTATAATTGTTTATACTCAATTTGTAAATTTACATTTATTTTAGAAATATCCAACTGAGAAGCCTCATAGTCGTTTCATAGATGATTATAAGCGAGTAGTTTGGAATTTCAAAAGTCAATAAAAAGGTTTGTGTTCATAAGTCATAACTCATAACTGATGATTTGTACAACCCCAAGCCCAAACGCTCAAAAAATTTAAAGCATGTAACTGATCCAAGTAATACTAGCCCAAAAGTAAAATTTAATAATTATTCACAAAACACCCGTCGTTTAAAAATATGGATTTCCAAAAATTTTCGCCTAACGGCGTCAAAAGATAGCGGAAGTAAACTTGAAAAGATCAAACCAAAAGGATCGGATTGGTTCATTTATTAAATGGTGTTACTAGCAATGTCATCTCAATAAGTTCAAATGGAAATCCAACGGTTGCCCAACATTAAACAACCGACGTCTAAGTAATTACAAGTCATTAATGTCTAGACAAAAAGCAATTGTCTAATATGAGAAGCAACTATGGGTAAACTAAAGCCAGCTTCATTTCAATCTACCCATGCCTCGCACTTTATTCATCATCTAGCTCAAGCTTGCTAAACCTGAGGGAACAACACATTTCAAGAAACAAGTGTTAGCTAACGAATTAGCTAAGTAAGATAACACATGGTTAATAAAGCATTTGTCCATTTAAACATTATATAAAAATCATATTATATCTTTAAGGCACATATCACATCAAAGCATCACATATCTCATCACATATCATCGCATCAAACATCTTCGTAATAGGATGAACCATCCTAGATGTGCCTAGTCATCTTTTACATCTCATTTAACATATAAGCATCTCTGTAAAGTGTGACATAAGTCACGCATCTCATATAAGGTGTAAGTTTGTGTGTAGGCGGTCATAAGACCATACAGGGAACCTCACACCCGACTAGATGGATAAGCCTTTCGGCGGTCCATCAATGTCGTTAAGGAATGGCAAGCCAATCCCGGAGTAATCCGTATGTACAAGACAATGGGGTTGGTCAGACCTCCCGGAGTTACCCTTCACGTTGGACCTCGTTGCAAGGAGCCACCCAAGCAACCACATCAACGTACTACCCTGGCAAAGGCACGTACGAGGTTAAGCTTAACACTTTCATCTCTGTAAATAGCTCGAGCATTTTCATCTCATATAGTTTAGGTGTTCACATTACCTAAACATTAATCACATATCACATCACATCTCATTAACGTTTGGGCCCTTAAACGTGCACGTGTCATGGCAACTTACAAAGTCTAGTGAACTAGATGTACAAGCCATGTAATCATCATATCTCACATATACACATGCACATATACATATTAAGCATCATTGCATATACATACATTGTTACATCACGTACATCATCACATGTCTCATATCGTTACACATCATATGTCATTGCATATCGTATAACATTACATATCATCTTTCATTTCATAACATAGTTCATTACATATCGTATTTCATAACATCTCAAAGCATTTCATATCATTTCACATCATATCATATCATCTCATAATATCACATATCTTTGGGGTAGCATTTCAGGCTTCAATATGCATATACATAGCCCATATCACCTCCCTTGTAATCCCGATTAACCATAAGTAAACAAGATACCATTTGGGGAAGTTATTATATGAAAACTATGTTTGTTGAACCCTCAGCGTGTCAAAGTTGTGTATCTTACCTCGTAGAAGCGCACACAAACGATAACAAAAGCTACCGTGCAAAGCAAGTATTCCCGACTACCTATAATAAGCATAGGACCAAGGGCTAATTAGTTCTAAAGGTACCATACTTGAAATTGTTTCCTATGTTAGGTACAAACCAAAATCTCCCTCTAATATAATACAAGTGTGTGTAAATTCCGCCTAAAGTAATGACCAAAACCACTATCCGATTTTTCAAAGCTGACGTGTTAGTTGTTTTGTGTGTGTTTGTGCCATGTAACAAATTTTACCCTTGACTTTTATGCCATGTCACTTTGCCACCTCGACCCGTTGACCGTTGAATGCCACCTAAGATTTCGTTATGCTTGTTGGACCAAAACATATTCAACTAGGCAAATCACTAACCTATAGTTCTAATATTTTGTGTAAAATGTATAAATAACCAGAGACATTGAAACAAATTATTATCTTAGCATTCCAAAGGTTTCATGATAAAATAACTTCACCAGGAGGGAAACACAATCTCATATACTCCGTATTTTTATTTTTTAAAAAAAAGATATAAATAAAGTTTTCTGGCGAACACCATCTTTTCCGGCCAACACCTTCTTTTCCGGCCAATCACCATATTTTCCGACGACCAATGACATCAAAAAATCCAGAAGTCACAACAAATTCCCTGATCAAAACACAAAAAACTAACATCAATTTCAACTAAATCTCATATTTCTTCATCTATTATTCAATATAATCACACAATCACATATATATATACATATATATATATATATATATATAAAATATATATATATATATACATTTACTATAATATAATACTGAAAAAGTGACAAATAATAATCAAAATCAAATTTATTTCAATAAAGAAGAAGAAATTCATAAAGCGGGTGGTTCAATGGAGATAAGCGGGTGCCGGAGATGGTTGACCTGACGGAACCTTCACGGCGGCCGTAGATTGTGGCCGGGATTTTTGAATGCCCTAGGGTTATCATTATAAGCTTCAAATCTAGGTTTTGTTTTGATGATTAATGTTGGGTTTTGGTTGGAAAATAAGTCTGGATAGATCTAATTGTGTGTTTGTTCAAATTCGGGTTAAACAGAAGGGGTGGATGTGGGTGGTGTCGGCGGAGAAGAAGCAGGGGTTTTCAGAGGTGGGGTTGCAGTGGGTGGTGGTGGTGAAATCGGCAGCAACTGGTGGTGGGTACATGAAATATGATTCAAAATGAATATTTGCATTATATATACATATGTGTGTTTTGATTTGAAGAAACATGAATCTTGTTCTTGATAAAAATGGGTTGTCGTTTTTTTCATAATTCTTTTCCAAGCATTTCCAGAAACCCTATTCTTTTTTAATAAAGATGAGCAGGAGCCTTTCTTTTTAATCCAGGAAAAGAGAAAAAAAAAAAAAACAAAACAAAAAGTAAATAAGATCAAAGTTACTCCACATCAGCACGTCAAGTTTGACAAAAACCATTCCATATCATCAAAACCACCATCCGGTATTTTTAGACACTTCATTAGTGCATTTTTACACTGTTGGTAACTACAATAGAAAGCGTTTTTGGTTTGTACTTAACATAGGAAAAAATTTCAAGTATGGTACCTTTAGAACTAATTAGCCCTAGGACCAATTAACGAGCATGAATGAAGCTAAACCGGCCTATTGTCTATATACGTGTCGTATAATAGTCTCTGTTGACTACTTTCATCTATTGTAGACTACTATACTCTTCTGTAGACTACTTGACTCATTTGTAGACTACTTGACTCTTTTTGTAGACTACTTTCATATCTTGTAGACTACTTTCATATTTTGACTACTTTCAGTTTTGTAGACTACTTTTGGCATACAAGACGGCCAAATGAGAGAAAACTCAGTTCTTAACAAATGTATAGGACTCAAAGAGATTTTCAGAAATGTAAGGTTTGACCCTTGAAGAGCTCTAATGAAAAAGTTATGACGTTTTCAAAACAGGCCTGCACAACTTGCCCGAAATCCGACTACTATTGAAAATCAACATTTTTCGCCCATCTCTGAGCAAAATCAAAAGGAACTTTGTTCATATCGAATTTATAGGACACATAGAGATTTTCAAAAATGTAAGATTCATCTCTAACTCATTATTATAAAGGAGATACGATTTTTGCAATATGACTGAATTTTCAGACCTTATAAACACTTTGTTTTACAAAAGATCTCGACCATCAAACATCCATGGAAATTAACCATGACACCTACAGTTCATATACACCCAAAATATGATTCAATTGACACTATGAAATCATATATTGATTCATGGATTCATTACACACATTTTACAATTGATTTGACACCCGAAATGACCTAACTCGACCATCAAACGCACTTGAATCCTAATTAAACCTCAAGACCAGATATGAGGTGACATAAATGATCAATTGGACATTAAATCATGAAAGTAATACCTCAAATACCTGTAGATGGTGAAAGGAACACAATGTATGAGCCGAATCTCACTCAAACACCAAAGGAACGTTTGAATCGGTCAAGAATTGCTCAAGAGACAAAGGGGGCAGCTAGGGTTTGATAAAAAGGAAGATGAAACTGATTTGTGATGGTAATTAGGGCCTAATTAACCCCTAATCCCGTTTTTAAGTTTCCGCCTATGTCAAAACTAGTCCCTAGACTTCCTTATGACTCATATTAGGCTAAAATCACCTATTGGGAATACTTACAACACATTAAACACATCTTAAGCATCTTAAACACATTAACATATACATCATTAAGGCATTAAAGCCTCACACATATAACACATTAAACACACATAGTCATTAAATCTCCTAGAGACTTAACGGACACGAAGTGTTGACTTAACGACTC
>CM067173.1:81286377-81291377 GCA_034093135.1 Erigeron breviscapus | reverse complement strand
CATTAACCAATTGTTCGATCCGTAAGATTCCGCTACCACGTTCACTATCAAGACCTACTTAATTGACGAATTTGTATTGTTATTGTAAACAATTTTGTCTATCGATTGTACCCAACCGTTAACACTTCGAATTCTATTATCTATTGTTGTTTATTATCTTGCTACCACAAGTTAACACCTATCAATTGTACCCAATCGACTAGAACAATGTATTCCTGAACTTAGCTACCACTAAATCATTCACACATTATCAACAAATCAATAGATAAGAACATAAGAACTCAAAACATTAAGATCACGACAAAACGTTTAACAATCTACTTGAATTCAAAAGATTATGCAACCATTATTCATTGTGTCACTTCATCTCAGTAGATGATGAAGTATTTAGCTAGACATAATCATAAATAAATCACAAATAGTAAAAGAAAGAGTAAACATCTTGTACCAAAGTGTGAAAGACAATGAAAAGCTAAGAAAATCGATGTTGGAATGCCTTGAATCTCTCGAGCAACCCTATGAACCTGGAGAACGTAAAAGCTGCTAAAAAGTGCCTCAAGAAACCCTAAAATCGACCCAAAGTGAAAGTATATCGGATGGGAGGGTTTTAGTCTTGTATTTATAGTGTTTCCAAAACACTCCCATTGCCGACCTGGTGCGGCGACCTACAGGTGCGGCGCACCAAGCATCAGGTGCGGCGCACCTGCCTTGTTTCCAAAATCTTCACATGCCCGATATGCGGCGCACCTCCCCTTTGGTGCGGCGCACCTTGGCTTTTGCAAAATTTGTCCAACTTTCTGATCAATCTATGCGACGCACCACCTTCTTGGTGCGACGCACTCAGCCACTCTTTCCGCAAAACTTGTGATTCTCAACTTGTACACGAACCATCCTAATGCATCTTTTAGCCATCCAAAAGCCATTTTTAACCATTTTTCCTGTTCTAAGCCTGCAATCACTAACAATACCATCAAAGCATCGAATATACATATAATTTGCACATAATTAAGCTTAAAACGACTTAGAAACGATATGGGAATATACATATAAATGGACATATCAAATTCCCCCATACTTAAGCTTTGCTTGTCCTCAAGCAATTTCAGATTTCAAAACAAACTTTCCCTTGGTTCTCAATTGCATAAACATGACAATAATCAAAAAGAAGCTAAACCACGAAAGTTAGAAAACAAGTAAGAGTGGTTAAGCAGTTTTAATCTTAAATGAAAATTGAAATGTTTGACAATATTTGAATGATCTACAAGCCTCGAAAACACGACTAAGCACTTTAATCAAATGAAAGAAGAACATCTCAACTAACTTTCTCCAACTAACAAACTATTGGGGTTGAAATATTGTATCAATCACTCAAAGCCTAGTCGTGATGCATATATTTTAACCATAGGCTTGTACTAGAATCGTTCCTTCATCGTCATGGCGCAAGCACCATAAACGTCTATCAAAAGAGGTAATTAAACGGTTGTAACGTACACTTCTGAAGGCTTACAAGGGTCATTAACAATTGTGTATGGAAATTTAGGATATAATTGGTGTTAAAAGGAAATAACACAAACAATTAACAAAGTTTTACATATAGTCTAGTCCAACATAACCCATATCACTAGTTGCCATCTATCCAAACCCAAAAGACGTTCTCCCGACACAACTCCCCCAATAGACCGATAAAAACCGACACCATTGTGGTGTGTATTACCTTCAAAACGACTTTTAACCACCATATCTCACCATAATTGGCTTAAACGAACATTGCCAATTTCGAACAAAAATAATCAACAATTTAAGAATCTTTTGTTAGTTTAAACACATTTACCAACTTTCATAAGAGAAACATTTGACATTAAATCTTTTTGTTGGTTTTAAACTAACTTCCAACTTACATTCCAAACATTTCAACGATTGTTGGTTTAATTAACTTACCAACTTAACTTGATTTGACAAAAATGAGGGAAATACCAACTGACAGTCCAAGTTCGTTTTTTTTTTTTTTTTTTAAAATAAACTACTTTTACCCTGCCTAATTGGTACCCCCTTTTTATAACTTTGAAACATGTTGACAAATCATAACTCATACTAATTAGAATAATCTAGACTTTATCCATAATCATGACGAAATCAATCTACCCCCAATACACGGAAATATACCAACCCGACATAACCAAGACAACCCCAAACCATCCAACTAGCATAGGCAACTAATGACCAACCAAGGATTTCGACTATCGGTATGGCGAGGATAGGTTAAATATTTAAGTGGATTTAACACAAACGAAAAGGTGAGGCGCAACAGGTTATCTAAAAGTTTCTTGCACTAAAAATGAGTGCAACACGGGTTTAAACAAAGGATATTCACTAACTGATGTGATTAGCTACTAAAACACATGCACACAAACATGGTTTAACAATAATGACATAACAAAGGGTGAATAAACAAAGAAAACACGGTTTTAATCCTAATTTACCTCTTTATCATCTAGCAACCACGGAACGATCAACTAGGACAAGTTCTAGAATCAACGCAATCACCGGCACACTCATATCAAAGAAATAATCGGAAATGGAATGAATTAACCTCAAACTTGCACATCATAGTTCAGAGCTCTAAAAGAGACCCTTACTCTTGAATAAATCCAAAAGCCTACGAGAGGGACAAATTTACAAGGCTAACCAAACCAAAACCGTAACACCTAGCCAATCTATAAATGAATCAAGAACCTCACATATTTGGTGTTTTGGGATAGAAGTGTGCTAGTCATGTAATCAATCCAGAAGGGATTTGCCTAATCGATCACTCAAAACACATTTCACAAATTTAAAAAGTGTTAACCAAAGGAATTTATAGTTCAATTACTAGTATGATTAAATCTTAAGTGACAAAAGTAATTCAACTATATGGACAAGCAAACAAAAATTCAAAAAGTCTCAAAATTCATCCGGCTTTTTCCTATTTACCTCTCCCCCCATACTTGAGTTGTACAATGCCCTCAATGTACAATGAACTAAAGACAATCTATGGGAAATAGGTAAAAGCAAAAATAAAAGAAGATAAAAGATCATGAGAACTTGCCGGATGTTGGTAATGTTCTTATGCTCGGTAGAATCGTCTAAAATGAATGGGCGCTGAACTTACTGCCAGCATATGCACACGAATCGCTACCTTTCTAAATGCATAAAACACAACCAAAAGAAAACTAAAACATCATCATTAATCATTAGAACATAATCATAAGAAATTGCCAAGCCCCCTACTATCGTTCAACCATACAAAACCAAATAACTAAACTAAGTACGGAAAAGGAAATTGCTTAGGTGCCAACAAAGGCGATTACAAACCAAATGAAAATAAAAACTAAAATGAAACATGCAAACCCACAAGTCCGAAGCTCCAAGAGTAAACCAACATAATCACGATGACTCAATGCCCACGGAAACCGGCACCGCCATCAACACAACCATCATCACAAACTCAAAATATCACGGAGGAGGGAAGACTGAATCCACACCATCCGCTCCATCAGGATTACGGCCCTCAGCAAACCAATCTCCACCAGGAATAATGCTAGGAGTGCCCATCGTGGATCGACCTCCAGCCTCGTCTCCCACCGATGTATAACTGAAGAAATCACCCCCATAACGAGGGGCACCGGTGTACATACCATAACCAGTAGACTGGGTGGAAGGATCAAAGGCTGGTGGAGTGAAACTATACTGCTCCTGTGTGTAACCCTGCTGAGGAAAAAGAAAATCAAAAGCAGGCTGACTAGGTGGAATAATCTCTGATGGAGTAAAGTGAGTAAACTCAGGACGCTGCCTCTCCGGTAAACTAGCATACTGCTGTTCATGCTGTTCCTCTAACTGTTTCTCCCATAGAGGACGGTAACGCTCCTGAGTTTCCAAAGATCTATGAAGCATACTACCCATAGTCCGCTGCTGATCAAGGATCATATCAGTGGTACCCTGCAAACCAAATACAGCTTCATGCAAAGAAGAAAAATCATAAGGTGTAGAAGATGAAGAAGAACCACCCACAAACTGAGGTGCACTAGAACCATCCTCCCTACGCCTTTTCCCAACAGGCCTCTGATCCTCCGGTAAATCACCTACAAAGACATCCTTCCCATCAACCTCATATATCAATCCAAACCCCGCCAAATCATCTAAACCAAAACGAGCGCAAGGCACCCTAACCACAGCCCTAGTATTCCTAGCCGTATCATACCCCAACATCGCATAAATATGAGCAATGAAATTACCACAAACAAGCTCGCGATCCTTATGGGATGCAAGATACTTAGCTAAGACATATGGTGCACAAGCATAAGTATACGGTGCACCCTCATAGAACAACCTCATCAACCAAACGTCCGTAGGAGAAACCTTTGTTGGTCCTTGTGGACTGATCGTACACGAGAACGCTTATAGTTATGACGAGAGTGCGGAATCCTCTCGTGATAACCTGTTTGCTTAATTAAATTATCGTCTTTCGTTGTTAATACAACCTAAGACCTTAAACGCGCGCGGGTTTGCAGTTTGACAGAGTTTAGTCGTATTAGCTTAATTAACTGTCTTTAATTACGTATTAACGAGATGTATTTATACTAAGATGTACTAAACGCGTGCTAAGTATGGACCGTGTATATTAAAGCCCAAGTCCATTAACAAACGCGTGTCATTAAGTAAACACGTGAATACCACGTGTTTAGGCAAACTCGTGTTACTGTAGCACACGAGTTTAGGCAAACTCGTGTTACTGTAGCACGAGTTTGCATACACTTTATTTTGTCATCTTTTAAGTATACTTTAATACTCAAAACGTGACTAGTTTATCACTTGTATCTGTATGTTATTTATAATCACATTCATACAAGTCGTAAACATTAAACATATCAAAACTCTGATCAATATGTAATCATTCACATTACTTAAGTCCAAATAACAAGTTTAAACATAACATAAGTCTATGATTACATATTACAAAAACA